>JAMAGK010000002.1:1640292-1784301 GCA_023626135.1 Talaromyces sp. R2412
GAGCTACCTGAGGTGAGGAAACCTCGCCCTCACCACTTGGGTATTGTCCTTTTCCTTGAGGCCTAGGATAACCTTGCTCATATTGAGGCTGAGGGGCAACCTTGGCTTCACCAGTGGCTTGAGCTGGGGAGGCACCAACAGGCTGTGGTCGTGCTTGAGGATAAGGTGTCTCGTGGTTGTGGAAAGTGCACGTGGTTTCTTGCTCTCCCTTGCGGTCTGGGTGAGGCTGTTCTTCCTGGTGCGGAGCTGGGTACTCCCGCACAGGATTCTCAGCAGGAGGAGCATCGTAGGCCGGTTCCTGCTGGCGAGGAGGCTGTGGGTGCTCAGGATGCTCCGGGTGCTCGGGATGAGACTCTTGAGGAGGGCTCTGGGGAGCTGGCGCCGGAGCGGGAGCAGGGGCTGACTTGTCCTCTGAATGAGGAGGGGGAGCGTAACTTCCAGGGCCAGGGGCCGGGCCTGGACCACCTTCCGGGTGTGGCTGGTCACCAGGTGGACCTGGAACCTGGTGCTGGGGCTCCGAATGCTGACCAGGAGGAAGCTGCTCGGGTCCATGCTCATCACCCTCTTCGTGAGGTGGTCCACCGTGGGGAGGACCTCCTTGAGGGAACGAAGGTGGAGGAGGGGGTGGAGCAACGTAGTTGTCCTGCTCCGAGGCAAGCTGACCCTGGAAGCTGGTCACTGGGGTGATGACAATGTTGTCGTTGTTGATGCCATCATCAACCTCGTTGTCTCCGCTGTGGGTGTGTGATCCCTTTTGCTGATTGAAGTTGTAAGGCCCGTTGATAGGAGAGTTGATATCAGGAGAGATAGTCGGAGAGTTGAAGCTGGGAGAGTTGATATCGGTAGCCGCATCATCGGAGTCGATATCAGGGCCAGAAGGGCCGTCGAAGTCAGGCGCACCATCACGAGGAACGTTCAGAGTATCCTCACTAGCACCCTGCTCGGTACCATGAGCCTGGGGCTTCTTGTGAGGCTCATTGAAGCCGTCACCGAGGAAATCATGGTCATAGGTGTCTCCGAGAAAGTCGCCCTTCTCACTGTTGCCGCCCAAGAAGTCGTGAACACCAGAATCATGGCTGTGGCCATGCTCCTGTGCCTGAGCAACTGCGGCTAATACGGCCAAGGGGATCGCTGTGTAGATGGTCTTCATCTTGGTGGTTTGAAATTAGTATCGTCTGTCACGCACCGACTCGTAGGGCAAAAAGATAATAATGAATGACTAGTCTAAAACGAACGACTGGAAGAAAAGAAACTACAGAAGCAATAAATCTGTTACCGACGCTTTCGCTGATCAAAAGAAAGAAAAGATCCATGGGATACTCAGCGCTGTCGAGCTGCTTTATCTCTAGCCAGAACATCGCGAGAAAATGCTTCTGACGTGCTGGAATGCGCACGAATGAAGAACCATCACAAAAATGCGACCTCATAATAGGCCACACAAGCCGAGAATGCCACGAAGAATGGCCTTCACGGTAAATTCTTTCAAAAGCTTGGTTTTTAGGGCCATATTTGATGGCCCAGAAGGGCAATACCATAACATTCCGCACCGTTGGACCACAGCGGTATGGCCATAATCTCGCATTGCAATGCAATGATGCCGCGTGCCGACAACAAACCATACGTTGGCTTGGGCTATTGTGATCAACGATTCAATAAGAAGTCAGAAGACCCTCTATCGAATACTGGAGGCGGCGCCTCGTGATGATTTCATTGGTTTCTCCACCGCCAACTTCTTGGTTGGACAGAAGCAGAGGCAGCGCAGGGATAGAAATTTTCCAACTACTAGCACCACCGTGAGCGTTGAGTCTCTTCACTAGAAGACGCTTACTTGGCATTTTACTCAATACTGCATGAGAAACGCGCAATCTACACCAGATGGGCTGGCTCTACGTCGCTTAGATGTATCCCGTCATCAGCATCCCCAATCCATCGCCCTCACCAAAGAGGACTCAACGGAAAGGAAACTTCCTATCGAGGAACGTCGGTCTCCAGAATCAAGAGACCCCGTAGGATCATGGCAACACATCGCCGTGGAGAAAGGCTGAACGATGGTCGTGGCTGATTCTGTTACTTTTTGATGAGGAAAGAAAAGAAAAAAGAAGAGGAAAAAGCGATTGGCTGTGCGGGCTGAAATAGCCGCCGTGCTGTCACGTGGCCCGGCGTTATGTTGATGCGGGCCGTACTTTCCTTCGAGAGTTGCTGCAACAACTTCAATTTCAACTTCAAGTACAATCAAATGCATTCACTATTCTCTCGTGCGAGTCCAGCTCGCGCTGCGATTCTTGGAAATACATAAACAGTCCTGGCTATGCTACAGTACGCGAACCGTCCAGCAATTGACCGTCTGTCAAGATGGCGGCGCCCTGGTGTATTGACAACTCAGCCTCGGTGGGACCAGATCGATGGTCGAGACAAAGCGAAATCGAGCGCAAACAAATTACAAAATTGGTATATGTCCAAACAAACGAAACTCCCACTCCAACCGATAATAGACCCTAGCCGCCGATGCTGCCGTGCTGATCGTGCGATTTCCACACGCCTCCTCCCACGGCAGCTGTTATACCTAGCGCGATGCCAACCATGGCGCCGACGATGAAAAACGCTATCACGAGTTTGACGGCGAGGCGCTTTCTGGGCGTTAATGACGAGAGGCAGTCGCACCGCCTCTTCTTCTTACTCCACAATTTCGACTGTCGTACGCCGTGGACTTCCAGCGAACGCTTGTGAGGCGTGTTGGATGACCCGCTCTCCAGGTCATTGGATCCAAATCGTTCTGCGGAGATGGTGGCCTCGTTCTTCAGGAACTCGAGGGAATCATTGTCGTTGTGGCGGTAAAATGGCGAACACGGTTTTGCTCCAAGATGCGGGTCAAATTCGACGGTAGATGCTTGGACAGAATTGATAATTGGTGATGGAGGCAACATGCCCGATGGCGCCTCGCAGAGATTATTCTCTGTGTTTTTGGGGCTCGTCGTGCTGTTTATCGTGACACCCACGACAGGGTCTGTCGGTAGCTCTGCTGGGTGTAACATTTCGATGCCAACACAAACACACTTGTGCGATTCTCAAAGTCTCGCTCGAGGCCAGAGAAGATGATGTTGAGAGATCTGCGAGATGGGTCCCTTGCGCCTGATGATATTTTGCGATGACGACAAGAAAGATTCGCGGCTTTCACCTGCGGTCGACAAGTGAACAAAGGGGGGTTGTCGAGGTATTTGTCCTGGCAGGCATTCCTATCGAGGCGGTACCTTTTCGAGTCCCTAGCAACCCGTTTGCATTCCGGTGGGGTATAAACGAGGGATGGACGAGAACAACAGCAGTCCTGCGACTATTTGTTCGTAGGCGAGTATTCGATACGTAGTTGAAAACAGGCGAGTTGGCAGGATGCCGTGGCGAGAATGCGAGGGTTATTTAAAGTAACCACCAGACAGCAGCACACGGCCTTGTTTTCCGCTTTGTGGTACGTACTCCGTTGGACAGTATTCCATGGACAGGATCCACCTTGTCCTCGGTGGAGATGAGACAATAACAATCCGCCACCCTCACCGGCCTGGTCTCCCCTTTCTTTCACAGTTTGTTGTGCGGGGGGGACGTGCTCTGCAGAAAGAGGTCCGGGAAGGGCAAGTTACCAGTCTGGTACATGACGAGTAGTATCTATTACATGTATATCTAGATAACGGCAACAAGTGGCCAGTCGCAATCACAACTAATTATCTGTCTCAACTGGCAAGCAAAATGTTACACGACTTATAATCACGCAATCAATTGTCACAAGTCTCTTGCATCTGTCGTCCTGTCGGCGGCCTGTTTAGAAGGATCGGTCCCTTGCAGCGTTACGGTCTCGGCGCGGCGTTGAACTCTCTCCTCCAAGCCAGACTGCTTTGACACAAGCCCGGCGGTTGGACCCTTAGGAACCTGTTTCTTGGTTGATTTGTACTTTTGCGCTTCGTAGGCCCAATTAAACTCTTATCGGTCCAGATAACTCTTTATTCAAGGCAACCTCTTTTGTCCCATATTCTTTCATCCAGGAACGCACATCTTGTGATTCGCCCGGAATATGAATCATGATATGATGATGATCACTGCTTGCGTCAACCCGCTGCAAGGGATAAATTTAGATCTTCTTTTCCCCTCCCAAAACAAATAACCGAAAACGAAAACAACAAACACAAAAAAAGGAAAAACAAAATTTCGAAAACAAATGCCTTAGTGTGTCCCTATCTTCTTGGCTCAATGCTTGGTACGTAGGCCGTGCTCGGCGATATGGAGCCGTGGTTGAGCACCAAGTTAGTTGGAGATAGAGTTGGTATATAGTGCAATCTTTCGTATTTTCTTGTTGGGCATTGGTCATGTGTTCAAATTTTTAGATTGATGAATTAAATGGGAGTCAATGGCCTTGTGACGTGATTTGTTTTCTGCTGATAGTTGGTAGTACTGTGCGCAATACGTGGGTAACGTGTCTATGTCAGTTGGCGGCTTCGAGTAGCATATTGTGAAACGAGGATAAAACTGGTCATTTTTGCTAAATTTGTCTTGTATAGAACCTGCATTAGAGTACTAACTGGATGGGATTCATCGATCCTGCAGGATTTAAATGTGGGTTTGGTAGTGCTTCGGTGTTGATTTGTCATATCAATTGATAGATATAGTTATGTGTGATGTATCTACATATATTTTGCGGATATGCCGACATTAACAGCATCAAGATTCCAGAAATGCCAACATTTTGATACATTGATTAAGTATCTGGATAAAGCCACGTCAATTACATCATGAAGAACTTGTAAAAAAATTCAACAATGAACAGCGCTGAGTGATCAATTGATATTCGAAACTTTCAACTACTGAAACCAAGACCTACCGCTTCAATGTTGACTACACATGTCAACTGGTAGTCTGGTAACATTTGAATTTGAGCACTTGGAATCGATTTAAAATCATCTAATTCATTACCAAAATAGCATAATATATACAGCAGTGACACCCATTAATATGTTCACTAAATCTAAGCCTCATCAACACTGAAAAAATCCTCCCGCTGGATACCGCTGCGGTCGCACATGCTTCGAAAGACACCATCTTTCTCCCACAGACTCAACGGCGTATCCAATTCTGAAATGCGACCCTGATCCATCACACAGATGCGGTCATACGTAATGATGGTGCGCAATCGGTGTGCAATGCACAGCAGCGTCTTGCCCTTGAACCCGGTCGCCATGGTGCGCTGGATTTTGCGATCGGTCTCAAAGTCGACGGACGAGGTGGCTTCGTCGCACACGATGATTTGCGAGTTGCGGACCAGTGCGCGTGCCAGTGCCATTAACTGGCGTTGTCCGAGGGAGAAATTTAGACCTTCTTCTTCGACCGTGCTGTCGAGTTGGATGCGGCTTCCGTGGTTCTGTGCTGGCTTTTCTGTTGGGGTCATGCTGCCCGCTGCTGCTGTGCTGGACTCGTCTTCGCCTTTGTCTTCACCTTTGGGCTCCTCCCCAACTAGATGAGCTTGTCTCAAGGCATCCCACAGCTCGAGGTCGCTGTGCTCGTTGAAGGGATCTAAATTGCTACGCACAGTGCCTCGGAACAATGTCGGGTCCTGTGGGATGATTGCCAACCGCGAGCGGAGATCCTGAAGGCCGATTTTCGCTATGTTGAGACCATCAATGGTAATGCTTCCTTCCGATAGTTCGGTGATGCGGAACAGGGCCGACATAATACTGGATTTTCCAGCGCCGGTACGCCCGACTATGCCAATGCGTTCGCCACCACGGATATCCATATCCAAACCCTGGAGGACCAGCGGAAGCCCTGCGCGGTAGCGCATGTGTACGTTGGAGAAAGTTATTCTCCCTTGTTCTGGCCAAGTGGGTTGAACATCACCCAGATGCACAGGCGCTTCCTCCTCAAGCTGAGTTCCATAATAATGCACACGTTCAGTTGCATTCATGTTATTCTCAACCTCGGCAAGCTGGCGAATCGTGAATTGTAACATCTGTACAATGGCCAAGATATACGACAGAACTAGACCGGAGATGCTGGGAGACACGTCGAACCGCGATGTCACCACTAGGATTCCAGTCACAAAAACCATGATATATCCAACAAAGTCAAGACGGACGCTCAACCAACGTTGATTGGCATAAGTGAGGAAAAAGGCGCCGTCCATTTCATCGATAGCCTCGCTGATGGTGCGTCCGAAATGATCCTGCAACCCATAAGCCCGGATACTGGCGACACCAGTAATAGCCTCGCTGAAGCGAGAGAAAACGTGAGATCGTAACACGGCCTCAAATCGCTTCATGTCACGGGCAGATGCGCGGTAGTAGCCAGCCGCGAGGAGGAATAGAATAAGCAAAGGGCCAAATGCAACGGCAAACTAGAAATAGACATGTCAAAATTTTGTTTTGCAGAGCACAGGATGGTCAACTTACGTAGTGATAGTAAACGATAATCAGAACAATAATCGATATTATCATTGTGATTGTGAGAGCATATATACGCATTGCATCGCACAAGTCGTTGTCCATAGTGTGAATATCCTTGGAAAACCGATTGGTGACTCGCCCAAGGGGTGTCGTGTCGAAAAAGGACATTGGCGCTCGCAACACCCGACTCATTGCTCGCTGCAGCATGGTTCTACTGGCGTTTGTTCCCGCATTGGTGAGGACTGTCGAGTATACAAAAACGAAAATCGACTGTCCAGCGGCGAGGGAAGCATATCCAGCGATATATTGACCCGTGGTGAATGGATACTTATCTGATGTCCAGTATGACAGCCACAAACTCGTCATGACGTTACTAGCATTCACAAGCATGACCATTAACACAACGACGAAAACATTGAAAACGCTTCCTGTCGATAAAATATAAGCCTTCCACACGTCCCAGCCAACTGAAGTGGTAGACCGTTCCTCTTGCTGCATCAAAGCCACTTGTTTGCCAGGCTTGGCCTTCTTAGGAGTTTCTATCCCATCTTCTATCTCATCATCGGCATCAGCTGCAGATTCCTTTTTGTCTTGGTGTTCGCTTTCTTGAGTGGTGGTTGACATCAGTCTTTGGAAAAGCTGGTTGTCACGCATGAGATTGTCGAATGTGTCCACTGCTGAGACGTGTCCATCGTCCATCACGATGATTCGATCACAGCGGTTCAGCACGTGAAGTTGATGAGTGGCAAGAATACGGCACTTGTCTTTGAGTAGGCCACAAATGGCTTGCTCCATGATGTGACGGCCAACGTGGGCATCGACTGCTGACAACGGATCGTCCATGAGAATGATATCGGCGTCAAAATAGATGGCACGCGCGATGTTCAGACGTTGTTTTTGTCCACCAGAAACGGTAATTCCTCGTTCGCCAATTTCAGTGCTATCTGCAGCGGGGAAGACGTCAAAATCGGGGCGAAGCGCGCAAGCGTCGACAACTTTGTTGTACCATTGTTCATCAAACTCTTTTCCGAATAGAATGTTGTTCTTAACGGTGGCATTTTGGATCCACGCATACTGAGGACAATAAGCTCTGGAAGCCCCAAGATGGACACTGCCACCAGTCAAGCGCATGTCTCCTGCCAAAGCAGCGAGCAATGAAGTTTTGCCAGATCCCACAGTGCCGATCACGGCAACCAATTCATTTCGCTTTATCGAAATGCTCAAATCTTTGACCTGAAACGGTATTGCCTCAGTTTCTGGTGTATCAACCGATGATTCTTTTTCCTGCTTTACTCCTTTGGCTTTAGAGTCCTTAGGGGCATGATCGCTAGCCGCATTGCGTTCCCATGTAAAGCTGGCATTCTCCAAATTGATTGCCTCGCTCATGTTTTCATCCCACCCTATTTCGTCCTTGATCTCTTCAGCAAGAAGAAACTCTTGTATTCGCATAAGCGCAGTCCAAGCATCGGTGACCTGCCCGAGGACCTGGGGCAGCAAGTTCAAAGGCATGCGAAGCGAATTGAAAAGAGCCAAGGAGGAGAAAATAGGAGCCGGAGTCAGGACATGCTGCGAAAGCGAGTATGTGATGAAGGAAAGCATAGAAGCAAAAGTCGGCATGGCCATGGAAATACACAGGACGGCATTGCGAATCGCCAAGAGGACCTGGAGAGCGGCAATCTCGTGCTTTCTTATGTCCTTGAGTCTTTCCAAGAAGCTGCCCTCCCATCCAAAGAACTTAACGAAACGAACGGACTGCAGGATTTCCTGAGTGAGTGATACTCGCTGATCAGTAAGCTTATTGATCGCGACTCTCCTCTTGAAGAGACTTTTCACGGCCATCGTCACGGCAGGCACACCAATCACCAAGAGTGCAAAGCCGGCCAGCGCGCTGTATCCGATATTGACACACAGCAGGATCAAAGTGACGATAATCGCGATGGGCGAGGTCCAAAGCATGTGGAACATGCCCGAAGCGGTGTTGATACGATCAGCATCAACACTCATCAGGGTGATAATGCGCCCATTACTCCATCCCTGGCCATTACTAGATCCACTCTTGGAAGCATTGGGAGCTTGTCCTGAACCTTTGTTGTCCAGGGACTGAGCGTCTTCCTCCGCGACACCACCAGCTCTTGCCCGGCCGGATATCTTCAATGTCTTGTCAAAGAGCATGTTGATCAGCACAGCCCTTATTTGTCCTCCGACCATAAAGCCGCGATAGATGAATTGATTGGTGCACAAGCTCTGCACGATTTGCATGCAAGTGATGCCCACGGCATATCCAATGCCACTACCAATATTTGGCTCTGGCTGATGCTGGGTCTTGGCCTCGTAGGCCGCAGTTGCATATGCAATCAAATACCGAGTCATGTACGGGGAGAAGACCATGAGCAAGGAGCTGAAAAACTGGCATACGCCGCCAATCCAAAACTCGACTTTGAATGTGTCGTAGAGGGCCCATAGCAGCGGGTACTTGCCGCCTTTTTGCAGACGGGATTGAAACGCCTTCTGAAGCTTTCCCTTGAGAAGAAAGACTGATCGGTCCGGGTTCACTTTCCAGATATCCTCATGTTGCAGTGGTCGGAGATAACCGGTCTTGGGATTGGATTCAAATTAGAAATGCAAAAAGCGATAGATACTAAAAGGATTTGAGTACTCACGTGCATCAGCGATGCCATCCATTGAAAAGACAACAAACTGAAGAAATTGGCGCCATATTCGGGAGAAACACCTCGCTCGCTGGGAACTGGAGGGATCTTCTGCAGACGCACAGGATTCAGCCTCCGATACCACCTGGGCTTTGGCTGCTTGTCTTTCTCCTCTTGTTGTTTTCCTTGTTTCGTCGAAGCGCCATCTTGCTCGTCTGAATCAGCCGAGATAGAAGGAGCGAGCTTGGAAGCAGCAGCAATACTGTTCTTGTCGCCAGCTGCTTCCTTCTCGGCGGGCAGGAGCTCGGTGGCGGGGGGCGCTCCGGAGGCCATATCGGCTTGTCGGGCCCGAACGGGTAGGCAGCGCCGAGGGTTTTCTCGTAGGAGGCGACACGCTTGGAATCAAGGGCGAGAGAAAGTATTCATGGCGACAACGAGGAATGAACGAAAGGGTGCAAGGTTTGCGCCGGGTCATAGGAAATGCGACGCCTCAACTGCCTCGCTTAAGAGCTAGAATTGAATTAGTCAGTGTTATCAACCAACCTGTTCTGTTGGAATTTATCACGGCTGGTCGGATTTAAGACTGGAATGCCGAAGCAAGGCGGGCCAACAATTGGCTGTGAGCATCTGGTTGGAGATCCACTTCGGGTTAGACCTAATGCGGAAAGATTTGCGGGCGCTAGACCTAAACAGGCAGTTGATGGAGTATACTCCAGATGTATGACTTTGAATACTGTGAATACTATGAACATTCATGAATACGAATACGCTGCGTGTTATCAAAATGCTTAGTCCAAGGACGCAGCAAATCGGAGTTTGCAAGCCCACAGCGTCTTTTGGATCGCTCTAATTTCTCCTTGCCGAGTAGCCGGAGCCCACAATAATGAGAGTCTAGAACCAACCTTGAAGCAATGGGAGTGCGGGGTAGAATGGCCGATACATTGCACGGTGTGGACGGAGTCCATACAATCTTTGTATTTGCCTAAAGACTAAATAAACTAAAACTCGATCTCGACAACCGCAGTATCCATGATCATAAAGATAACCAAGATAAACTGCAGGTGATTTCTTAATTTCACGTAATTAATGCAAATTCACTTTTCGTCCGGCGATTGAGTAGCGAGCCATGGCGGCGTTGTCGCCATCCTACGGCTGATGTTTCCCCTCCAATATGATAGCCATGACAGCCCAATCAGGCCGCCAGCGTAGCGACCCAATAGGGCCAGCATCACATTAGACATCTGCCAGATGCAAGGCCTTTAGCCTGGGTGGGGAAAACGTTGCAGGTTGCTGCTATTTAATCCTCCAGCCCCCGGTCTCACCAGGGGATTGATTTACGCTCCGTCTGCGCTTACATCGACCGTGGTTTCACATCCACTGGCGGCAGAAAGGCAAGACTCGAACATGCCGGCTTGGACAGGAGCTACAAGCCGTGCGATGCAGGTTCACCGCGTTCGGTGACGGGCCTAGTTGTCCACGCCAATCTTGACCTTCTTCTCTTGCGGAGGAATGACTTCGTCCTCTGCCTTTCCAGAGAGTGAGGGAAGTTCTTCAACCGCTTTCTCGATGATGCTCAGTGCTGCTTGAATCTCTTCCTCAGTAATCACCAGAGGGGGAGCCAGGCGAATGATATTCTGATGAGTGGGCTTGGCCTATAAAAGTCATTAGTTAGCATCGTGAGAACCAATCGACGCTGCCACGATAACCAAAAGCGAGGTGCTTACAAGCAAACCCTTAGTCTTCATCAACATGCATAGGTCCCAAGCCGTGTGTCCGTTTGTCTTGCTCTCGTCAATCACGATGGCATTCAACAATCCCTTTCCGCGAATCGTCTGGATGACGGGGCTCTTGATTGCCGCAAGTCCCTGGCGGAAGACCTGTCCGAGATGTTCGGCACGTTCTACCATGTTCTCATCGCGGACGATCTCCAGGGCTCGAATCGCAATTGCGGACCCGAGAGGGTTTCCTCCGTAGGTCGAGCCATGCGTACCGGGCTCGACCGTGAGCATGACATCCTTCCTGCCGAGCACACAGGACACGGGGTACATTCCTCCAGAGATGGCCTTGCCAAGCAGGACCAGGTCGGGCTTGATGCCGCTCCATTCGTGGCACAGAAGCTTGCCAGTGCGGGCAATACCGGTTTGAATCTCGTCGCAAATGAGCAGGACGTTGTGCTTGTCGCACAAAGCGCGGGCTTCTTGCAGATAGTCATCGTCCGGCACGACAATACCAGCCTCACCCTGAATAGGTTCGACTAGGAAGGCTGCCAGGTTGGGACCGGCCTTCTCAAAAGCCTCTCGCAGCGAAGCCTTGTCGTTGTAGACAATTGGCTTGTCGGTGCCGGGGATCGAGTGTCCGATGTTAGGCAGGTACGGACCATAGTTGTCTCGGGACTCGGGGTCGGAAGAAAGCGAGATGGCAGCGAACTAATTTCAAAGGGTCAGTTCATCGTCACCAAAAAAGCTTTTACATTCGAACATACCGTGCGGCCGTGGAAGTTGTTCTCAACACTGAGCACAAGGGCCTGGTTCTCTGGGATGCCCTTGACCTTGTATCCCCACTTTCTGGCAATCTTGATACCGGTCTCAACGGCTTCGGCACCAGTGTTCATGGGCAGCACCATTTCAAAGCCAAAGAACTTGGTGACGAACTCGGCGAACTTGGGGAACACGTCGTTGTAAAAGGCGCGCGAGCTCAACGTCAAGCGCGAGGCCTGGTCGACCAGAACCTTGACTAATTCGGGGTGACAGTGTCCCTGGTTCACAGCGGAATAGGCAGAGAGAAAGTCCAGGTAATGGCGACCCTCCGGATCCCACACCGACGTGCCCAACGCACGCGCAAAGACTACCGGGAGCGGGTGATAATTGTGAGCAGCAAAATCGTGCTCGGCGGCAAAGGCGGCGTCGCTGGACGAGGCATGGTAGTTGGATGGGTTGATTTTGGAGGGGTTGGCGGTTTGCGCCTCAATTGCGCTGGGGGCCATTGTTGCGAAGAATAACAGTCTATCTGACTGTGGAGAATGTTTAGAATGTTTAAAGATATTCTTGGGGAAGTTGTTTGTTGAGAGCGGGGTCAAGGCACGTCACAAAGCAGCGAGCCCTTGGAGAAGCTGTATGGTAACGTCGTGGAGGTAGGGTGATGAGAGAATGACAGAACAAGAAGATGAAAGCGAGAAGAGAAAAGTTCAAGTAGAAGACGAAGAGGACAAAGTGGGATCATGACGCTGGAACTAGACCTCTAAGTGCAGGTGCATGCGGCGCCCGCCTCGCCGGCCCGGTGCTATGCGCCGGTCAGCGCTTTCCCCCGCCCGTTTATTGGCCGGGTCACGTGACTGTCAGTGCAAGCGATTCTCATTACTAATGGCAATATTAATTATGTAGGGACGTACTTAGTTGTTATTCAAAGCATGTAGTTTTGTGCTACGTAGTTTATAAAGTCTTATATGCTGGTGTGGGCATGCCGGTAGGGGGAATTTCGTGGTGAATAGGAATGATGTCATGGCTTGTTTCCCTGTACGTAGAATGACATCCCCGCCACTATAGTTGCCTAGAATTTTCTGACACATGTTGAAGTAGATAGATCTACCCTTTGCGTGAAAACATCTTCAAAGTCTTCTCTATAAGATCCTCGTCCCCAGATTATTAGTATAGTCGCGGACGGACCACCCGCCCGCGATTGCCGCCGCCAGCCTTCTTTCTGCAAACGACCGACGATCACCGTCTAGTATCATTATTGCCAACGACCGCTTTGGCCTCGGCATGCAGCTGCACGTCCACCATGTCGCTGGCATCATCAGAGCTGTCGCTCGCATCAAGTGACACGAGCAGTGCTCTGTCCAGCTCCGTCTCTCGCCTGAAGCGCCGCGCCGGAACTCAGACGACGCCGCAGAACATTCTGCTATTCCTCGTGGCCTTTCGCATTCTCAACGCGCTCAGCGTGCGCACCTTCTTCCAGCCTGATGAATACTTTCAGTCGCTGGAGCCCGCCTGGCAGGCGGCTTTTGGCAAGGACAGCGGTGCTTGGATAACTTGGGTGAGTTGATTTGCTCTGTCGTCGCGTGTGCTCAGATGAAGCTAACCGCCGATGTCGCGTAGGAGTGGAAACACGAACTGCGGTCCTCCATCCACCCTCTCTTCTTTACGACTATATATTACCTTGCCGGATTAATCGCAGAAACTGCGTGTCTATCACCCTTGACCGCGGCCGATTCTCTCATTGCTGCACCCAAAGCGGCGCAAGCTGTCATTGCTGCCACAGGTGATTACTACACTTGGAAGCTAGCTGGAAAGGTGTATGGGTGCGATAGCTATGGCGCATGGGCTACGGTATGCTGGTATTGGTGGAATTGGCTGCATATATGCTGACGGCATGCGTATAGCTCGCGTTGACCACCTTGAGTCCGTGGCAATGGTTCTGTTCAACACGGACTTTCTCAAATTGTGTGGAAACTACCTTGACAGTAGTCGCACTATACATGTGGCCATGGGACTGGTTCCTTGACACTACAGAGGAAGATAAAGCAGAGGCAGAAAATGAAGACGTGCTTCAGAATACAAACACTAGTCTTGAAAGTGCCAGCAGACTTTCCAGGTACCGATGGCCTGCACTCAACGGCGACATTTTGACGATAATGTTTCTAACGGTTGCGCTGCCCAGCCTTCGAAAGTGCCTTTTGCTCGCAGCATTAGCTTGTGTACTACGACCTACGAATATTCTGATATGGGCATGCCTAGCCGGCTTTGCCATGTACCGGAGCCCCAAGACTGTTTCCTTAGTCCTTGCCAGAGAGGCTATTCTGTGCGGGTAAGTTAAGACAGACATAACAAAATTTTGCATGCTAATTTGTGTAGATCAACAGTCCTTGGTTTCTCGGTTCTGATTGACCGTGTATACTACGGCGTCTGGGCGTTTCCTTTCTTCCAATTTCTTTGGGTCAACGTCGCCCAATCGATTGCCATCTTCTATGGCCACAATGATTGGCACTACTACCTTTCTCAGGGCTTCCCTTTGCTCTTGCTCACGGCTCTTCCATTTGGCTTGCTCGGTATATATAATTCTTTGCGCACTACATCTCGGAGCCGCAGCGCCTTGATCCGATTCCAATTGGCTTCGGTATGCCTTTTCATGCCTGCTTTACTTTCTATTATAGCCCACAAGGAAGTCAGGTTCATATACCCTTTGCTGCCTGCTCTACACATTTTGTCGGCAGGGCCGCTTGTTTCCTTTTTCCTCCCAGCTATTTCCTCCTCGTCGAGCTACTATCTACCCCGGAGGCTCACACTTACTTTTCTTGTCCTCGTGAATGTTTTTATTGCGTACTATACCACCGTTATCCACGCATCTGGGCCGAACAGTGTCCTCTCTTATTTGAGGGAACGACACGTCGCACACCAAACCGACCCTCACATCCTCCACGCACCGACTCTGTCGTATGGCCTGGGCCAGCCTACGCAAAATGCAACACACAACATGACCGTCGGCTTCCTCATGCCCTGCCACAGCACACCGTGGCGGTCCCATCTCGTATTCCCTTCCATCGACGCATGGGCCCTGTCATGCGAGCCACCGCTCGGACTGGACGCGACGCAAAAGAAGGTCTACCTAGACGAAGCCGACCAATTCTACGAAAACCCCACGCATTTCCTGCAAACAAATATGGCGGGCGGTCTATGGCATATTCCTCGGCGTCCGTCATATCAATCTTTCGGTCTGCCTCAGCCGACCCAACAAACCCATCAGCAGAGTCGCAAGGAATATACGCACGAATGGCCCGACTACCTCGTCTTTTTCGCGCAGCTCGAGCCGACAATCCGAACAACGCTACGTAGTAGTTCCTACTCGGAATGCTGGCGCACATGGAACACCGCCTGGCACGACGACTGGCGCCGCAAAGGTGACATTGTAGTATGGTGTCTTGACCCAGCGGAGCAGCACACCTGGCGCCAGACCCAGCAGAAAAAACACGCGCAACGCCGTGACAAGCAGTTTGAGCGCATTGTATCGGGGTTCAAAAAGGAAGCCGCCAAGAAACAGAAGACGCTTACCGGGCCCAGTAGTCCATGGGATAACATCTCCAGCTTTCTACGCATGCGCAAGTTTTCGTCTTCCTCGACGGCTTGGTTCCGCTCATCACCATTCAATGGGCATTCCTTCTGGCCATTCACAGCCAAGAAACAAACATACCTGCCCTCGTGGCTGACAATTCAATGGCCGCCATCATGGCTGACAACCAAGAAAGAATATCCGTACATTCCGACATTCCTTCAAAACTACCTGCCCCGAAACGGGGGACCTTCATGGTTTTCGTTTTCATTCTCTTGGTGGCCGTGGAATATTAAAAAGAAGAGCTCGGGGTATCATCCTAAAATGCCGGAGTTTGAGCGTGATTTGTGGAGTTAGATCTCGGGAATTGGATTTTGGATATATATATCAATATGTACAACGTTTCTAGATTTTTATTGATGTAGTAGTTTGCTATGTAATGAAAAATACTAATCATCACTTACAAAATGGCAATTTTACGTGCGATAGATCAATGTCGCCATCCAACTATAAATGTCGAATCAATTCAACCAAGGCCGTCGACTATGCCATAACGAGGTCCATTTGTCATACATATGTACAGAAATTCATCTTGCGCTTCGTATGTCCAAGCCAGTGCCAATCTCAAGTTACAAATCTATAAACCAAAAAAAGAAGAAGAAAAAATGAAATGAAATGAAAGAAAAAGAATGAAAAGAAAGAAAGAAAGAAAGGAATGACCAAAAATATTTAAAAAAAAATCACGCATATCTTGCACTCAAACTCGCAAATGCATCAGGGCTATGACGGCCGTTTTGTAATCCGTTGATATCTACACTTCCTTTACTCATATGAGACATTGGCATAAAGTTCATTTTCGTAGGCGGAGGAGGGGGAGGTGCTGCTGCTGTTTGGCTCAGACCAATTCCCAAACCAGCAGAAGGGGCCGGTGCTGCCACGGGGGCTGTCATTGGGAAGGGGTTGGTGCTTTGCTGCTGTTGGGGTTGTGCAGTGTTGAAAAAAGGGTTGTTGTTCATGGGATCCCCGGGTCTCGGGGAAACAAATTCGGGCATGGTGGCACTGCGCTGCGGGGTGGATAGGTTGTATGGAGACTGTGATTGCATTGTCTGAGGTGTTGATCCTGATGCAGTCAAAAGTGAGGGCGCGGGGCTGGTGGTTTGGTAGGGATTATTTGTTTGTTGTTGCTGCTGTGGCGGCATTTGCTGTGGTTGGGACTGTTCGGGAATCGTCGACATTGTCGATGGTCCAGATGGCGCGAGATTGTAGAGAGACAGGATGCTGTTCTTGTCCATTCTGGTAGCAGGCATCGCCATCTGCTGGTTTTGATATGGATTGTGTGACATTTGAATTTGAACTTGCTGCTGATGCTGCTGCTGCTGCTGCTGCTGAATGTTGAAGGGTGAGGTGTTGGAGGTATTGAAGGGGTTATAAGATGTCTGCGAGGGTTCGAAGTACCGTTGTTGTTGCTGCTGCTGTTGCTGTTGCGGAGCAAACATCTGCGCCGAAGAGTACATAGGCATAGTATTGGCGTGTCGAGGGGGAGCAAAGCCTTGTGGCGCCTGAGCTTGGTTCTGCTGCGCACCAGTCGATTGCGCAGAGACTGACCCGAAGAACGGATTTCCAGGCGACAAGCTCTGAGTAGCTTGGATCGGCGTAGACTGTGCAGAATGACTATAGTACGGATTTCCACCAGTAGATTGGGCCGACGCAGGTGCCGACAGGAAGAACGGGTTGTGGTTTACCGGCTGAGGAGAGCTTGTGTAGGATTGCGAAGTTTGTAGCGGAGGAAGAGCTGTGGGAGCTGTCATCTGTCGGCTAGGATAGCCACCAGTAGTATGAGGGAAAAGCGGTTGTGAGACGTGCAGATTCTGGAAAGAATTTTCAAGACCCGTAGCAGGCGCCTGTTGCGGCGTAGGTTGAGGAGCATCGAAGGGGTTGTAGGACTTGGTAGGGGCCGCGGCTGCTGAAGATGGAGCTGAAGAATTCACCTGCGCGCCGGCCGAACTGGATACCGTTGTGTTGATACTCCAGGGATCATGGGCAGCAGACTTTGAGATGGGGGCCGGAGCGGGGTCCGGGTTCGATGGACTTGCTGCTGGCTGTGAAGGCGCATTCTGGCCTCCTTCGCCCAGACGAGTCAGAGACTCAATGGCACGCTCCATGTCGCCAAAGTGACCCTTCAATACAGAGGCATTGCGTCTGTCATTGGGAAAGCCCATATCTCTCAGCATCTTCAGTTTCATTTCCACAGACGCCACATTCGCTTCTCCGAGGTTGAGACCAAAAACTCGGGACTGCTTGTTCATCCCCACCGAAGGGGACGAGGGACCGTACCCAACAGACGAAGGAGAAGACGGCGTCGCTGCTCGATCGGTGGAGAGCTGCGGCAATCGACTCGTCGACGACACAGATCGTAGTCCAAAGCCAAACTTTCGGCCGCTCTTCGGAGGAATTGGGGGCGAAGTATGTGACACGGGTTCGTCAAACGACCTTTGCGTTTGATAACCAGAGTCGTCTCTGCTCGGAGGCTTCGGTTTTCCGTCTTCCAGGATGCGTTGTTCATACTTTTGCCGAATGAATCGTTCCATTGCTGAATCGGCCTCGTCGGCGTCGATGGGGATGGCGGGCTTGATGTTCTTGGGGTTGTATTCTTTGTTGACGGCATCGTTGCCTCTTCGTCTCATATTCTGCGCGCGTGATCATTTAGTAGAGGACTAACAGGTAGCATTCTAAAAGTACAACGTACCTCGACCTGGTCGGTCGTCCAGCTATCCATACTCAAAGACTTGACCTTTGAGATATGCGTGCCCATCTTCCGATGCAGCGACCCGCACCGCATGCAGAGGAATATGCCCAGCTGAATTCCTAGTCAGTCATGTCCGTCCGTCTATCGAGTTGTCTGTTCTCGAGGGAATTGCGACTTACGTTCCAACTGGCCCATCCTGAAACGCCCAAAATTAGCAATTTGTGACAAGACGATAAAAGGAGAATCACGCGACAGCATACCTGGGTTCCTCGTCTGGCAATCGGCACATCGATCGTTTCCTGGCACGGAGCGGATAAGCTCCTGCAGGGCCCTCTCATTGCGCGCCTGCTGGCGCTTGTTGATCACGGAAGTCATAATTAAGGAGAGTAGGCTCGCATGTGATGGTTTGTCGAGTGACGGAGTGAGGATTCGACACGAGTTGTGGTGGTGGTGGTATGCGTGAGGGGAATGGACTTAGACAAGCAGCAGCATTCTGGGGGAGTGCAACGCAATAATGCCGCAGCAATCCAGACACAGTAGCGAGGATTATTATTACCGGCAAGGTAATAATGTTATTCTTGTCGGTAGGAGCAATGTACTGAGCAATGCATAGACTGTGCAATGTAGACAGAGATTGGGAGGACGAAGACTCCACAGGCGGGCGAGTCTGGCGTTGCATGCGCGACTTTGATGCTTGTGCACGCCAAACCGCCCCCGGTGCCTCCACAGTCCACTAATTAATACTACGACGCCGCTCAGGGGAAACCTGATTCTGTCGGCTGCTTGCGGCAGGAGTACTACTACTCTGAGATTAGGTTGTGCAATAACGTTCTTCAGGGAGAATAATAAGATCATCCGGAATTAAGGACATGGTGTTAGTCTGTCGGAATGATTATTATATGCAAGTCTACCGGCACTTTGTTTACTAGACAGCATCAAACTATAATTCTCCCAAAGACTATACGGAATATATACTACTACAAGGCTAAAAAAAGAATGTCGGAGCAATTGGAGGACTCGCCCAACCATGCTGAAAAGAAATCACCAAAAGAAAATCAGAGAAATCCGGTCTCGGCAAGAGAAACAGTTGCCCCTCAGTTTGTCACTCTTGTCCGCCAATATGACCTGCCATCCCATGGCTGTTCCATTTAAATGAAACGGGGAAATTTGGAGGTTGATTATGCGTTCGTAGGTAAAAAAAATGTGTGATTTTTTGGGAGAGAAAAACCGGGAAGAAATCAGCCGGTTTTGTATACCATTTCTGCCGGGCGGTGAGTATAGGTCAGGTGACTCTCGGCTAGGCTTTTCTGCGTTTGTTTTTTTTCATCTTCTCTTCTCCTCACTCAACAACCTCAGTCGACAACAACAACATTCTAAATGTGGAAGAACTATTCTCGATAATGGAGCGAGATTCAATTCATCCAACACTCACGTAAATCAAACACAAAAAGAAGAATATGAAGCCACCAGTTCCACGTCTTTGGTATCCCACACCATAGAGGTCAAAACTTATTTATCGTTCGTTCGGTGGCAGAGCAAAACCCAACAGTTTTTAGCAGGACTGCGTCTACTCCACCCTGCTGTTTGGCGTCCATCGAACAGCAGGACTATTTTTATGACGGACATTCTGGAGAATAAATCATGTTTTGAAATTAAAATTCTATATCTTAGTTCCGTGTCCCTGTTTTGCGTGCCGTAATCTTTTGCATCACTGTCGCTGCTGGCATAATAATCATGGTCTATCCCCTGCGTACATCGTATAGAGGTAGTACGAGAACAACCGCAGTCTGTTTACCGGGCCAAACCAGGTGTCTATGTTCATGTTGTCGCCGAGCTTTTGCTTGCGGAACCTGAGTATTTCTGGGAAATATTAGTCCTTCCTGCCCATAACTTCATATAAGTAGGTCATTTGACGTACCATCTCTGTACTCATGTTGCATGTGGTCAAGATAAAAAAGCAAACGGCTAGTGATGTGATCATCACCAGCGTTGGAACGGCGTCGAGATACACGAGCGAATGAGTGAGCGAGGGCTCTAAAGGCTGCCTCCGACTCTTCCAAACTCCTCTTTGTCTCCTCCCATTCGCCCCGTTGTTCTGACTCGCCTATCGTGTAGTTGGCTCGAAGAGATAGCTGGGCATGATTGATGATGACAATAAGCAGGATCGAGACGCAGTACATATTCCCCCACTCGCGGTCACTCATTTTCTTGCTGTTCTTCACTGTGTCATCTAGCTGAGACATGATTTTCTTTTGCATCTTCTGGTAAATGTCGAAAAGCACACATTTGACCCCCTTGTTTATTTGTCGTGATGAGTTGGTGGTATCTTCAGGCTGAGGATGCCGTAGCTTACTGACGACGCCGCCCAACTCCTCCACTGGCACGGTTATCCGGAAAGAGAGGATGGTTGCTAATAGTGTCATGCACCATGCGTGGAAGAGCGTTTCGTTCATTTGCCGATGTTGGCTGTTTTTGTTATTGTCGTTCCAACACTCACAAGTATACTTCCAGACCGTGTCCAATAGCTTCCGTACCCATACATCCTGCTCTCCCGGAAAACAGGCCGTTAGCCACTGACTCATACTGTCTTTGTCTCTGAGCGTCTCTTGAAGCCATTTCTTCAAGGAATTTGAGACATCATTTAACCCTCCATGTCCATAGGTGACAAGGATTGGAAGCCCACGACGACATTGAGCCTCTCCTCTGTTGGGCCGAATCGAATACGAGTACCCTGATTCGGCGTACTTGGGAGTAAATTCGCGTCCGAGGAATCCATAAAAAAATCTTCCAAACCCAAAGCTCAGTGGTAACGTAAAGGTTTCTTGGCCGTCAGGTATTGTATGCATCCTCATCCAACTTTCATACGACTCCAGGTGTAAGCGGGTTCCAAGAATAGCTGCCCAAAAATACACGGCTCAGCTTTTTTAAGATTCAAGACAGATTCGACGATACTCACGAGGTATTATTGAATTGCCCAGTTGTGCAAAAGAGCGAAAGCAACCTATCCACTTACGACAGTCCTTGCTCTGCGCACACCGATAGCATGGGTCATCTTCAGAGCACTTGACCAGCTAAGTACAAATTTTTATAGATAGTCTCAGAAAGAGCAATGGTCTTACCTGTTCATTGAGGGACCAGCATCGCAGGCAGGATCCGACTACGCGAACTTTCTGGGAATTGATGGTGACTTCTTTCGAAAGTTTCGTCCCACGCTCACGCCCGCCTTTCTGCCGGCTAGAGGTAGTATCTTCGGCCACAGTATCTGAGTTCGTATACAAAACGCCATATCGCTGTCCGATCAACTGCTCTGAAAAGGGTTCTTGACCGCTCAAGGCATGGGTAGCCCAGTAAATATGCGGGTTCTCGGACTGCTGATTTTCTTGAAGGTCCCATGCTGGAGACCTGTTGTTCATCGGAAGAGCTGCTCGCTCGTAGTCATTAACTGGATACAGCTGCCGCCGAGCAGGTTGGTCCAAGATGTGATCCGAGTGGTCAAACTCGTAACGAGGTGATATACCCTGTGCGTAGATATAGTCTGGAGTATATTATAAGCGGAAAATGTTCTGATTTAAAAGAGCACGCGATCATAGTTACCTAGCTCCGGGTTGGGCGAATTAACGACAAAGTGCTGATATTGCTCTTCCGTCATAACTGGACTAGGAGTCGACAAGTGCTCAGCCACCGGGGTTAGATATCCAGCAACGAAGGGGCCCATCGAGTCAGCCGAGCTGGGTGTTCTCCGCCTTCTGGCCATGTTTTTGGTGTGTTGATTGGCTCTCGAATGAAAAGCTGCTTTGCTGTATTCTTAGGCTGAAGGAGAGAGTCTGCCTGGGATAGCTTTATATGTAGTAACATGATGGGGCAACAACAAAAGAAACTCTTCGCATGCAGGGGTTGGTTGAATGACAGCAAAAATTTTCTGGAACATTGCCCTGGCCAAGTCCAACTGCGCCCTGAACAACACACTGTGTCCACTGAGTCCACAATCTCGCCGCTGTCTGTGTTCTGTCAGTCAGTTTACGTCAGAGGGCAACTGACACGATTGGCAGCATCGTCCTCTGGGGCGTATCGAGTTGACCAAATGGGCTCTGCGTGAGCGGAAAGCCGCTGCATGCATCCGGTATCCGCGGCGCATTGGCTGCATCCGCCGTCCAGTGTACAGAAGAGAGTTTCGCTTTTCTTTTTTCTTGCAAGTGGAGATTTCGTTTGCCCAGGTGGATTGACTAACACATTTATGGGCTTCGGCGTTTTCTTAAGCTGTCTGCTTCGTACACAAATCAGTGATCACTGGTATAGCGCGGAACCCCGCAGTACGTGCCCTGCATCGCGCCACTCACCCGGGTGAAAAACTACCACCAGGAAGAGACAGAGGCGAGAAAAAACAAAAAGTGAGGCGTTCATGGCTGAGTTCCGATTTGGGGCCTCGACCTGCAGTCTTCATAAACCCATCGGGGCTGTTCAAAAGCGGGGTGCAAAGCCTCGCTAGGCGCATTCGACGAGCTTGTTTCTTTCTTTGTGTCTGACACCTGGGAGGGTCTGGGCCCTGTGTTATCCTCGCGCTCGCGGGTGATGGCATTCATGCTAGTACCCATCCTGGTAGATAAGAAATTGGAAAATGAGAAAGCGAGTGTGGTCTGTTGACAAGGCAGACTCGGCGGTGTGGACAAGACGAGACGAGGAAGCAGCAGGTCTCCGAGACATTAATCCAGCCCGGTCACATGCCAAACTTAGCACTCGTCTTCATTCATAAGAAAAGAAAAGACTCACCCTGGATAATCATGATAATGCAAATTAAAACCACAGAATTCTCCGAGCTTCTGCGGACATCTTCTACCTTTTGTTTTTCGAAAATGCTGCCCAAATAAATCTGCCTCACTTTTCTCGTGCAGATGCGGGTAGAGACAGAGTCCGAGTTTCACGGAATACATGGATAGCATTGGCCGAAGCTGCCCTGCAGGTGTCAAGCTGTCAGTGGTAGCAATTGTATAACCAAGTGCGACGCTAATGCGCCAGTTGACGCAGGAGAGTGCCGCTTGCTATAAGCCGAGATAATAATGTATGTTGAAACGTTGAGATGTATTGCACAGTTTCCAGAGATGTAACAATCTGTTTCAAAAGTAAGAGACGTTGTACAAGCAGTCACACATGTAGATAGTAAAAATATCGATACAGCGTTGCTAGTTTTGAGGTGAGTTTGCAAGGCGGCCGCATATATTCTTAGCATCTTTACCAATAATCAGCAGCTCGTTGCCCATGTGGCCGATGATTAGCTCTTATATTCAATATAAATGCACATGTGACTAGGTACCTGGGTCCTAAAATGAGTCCACATGCAGTTAAAGTACTGCAGTATGTCATCTCCATGAGGACATTAAACAGGAAGCAGGCAATCATGATGCCGAACGGACGAAGCACCAACAATTTCCAACGAGAACCATTGAGTTTTCAAGCTACCAGACTCCGGACGTCGCTTCTAATTAACAATGATTGCTCGTTCCTCATGGAATCAACACTATTTTATAGATCGGACGGCTCACTGTTATCCTCACCTCGTGGTGTTTTTGCCTAATTGGGAAGGCTATAACACGGCAAGTCTAAACGAATTTTCTGGAGGGACAAGGCTTCTTTTTCTGAACTTCTATTTTCCTAATTTTGAGTTTTAGAAATTTGAAACAGTTAGGTAGCTAGATACAACATGCGGGGTACATGCAACTACCTGACTGATCGATCGCATGTGCAACTGACAGATGATCGGGGTCATAGCACTCGAAGCCATATTAATATTATTTTGGAATTATAGGTGCAGAATGCAGGTACTGCAAAAATCAATTGATAAGATTTGAAATTCATAGAATTATTGTCAAAGCATGTTTGTTAAAGTCTGATAAATCCGAAAGTTTCCTCAAAGGGAACCTTAACCCTAAAAACCAACCCTAAGCGGGCCTCCCTCGTGCCCAGTCGTTTTTCACTTGCTTGAGAAAAAGCAACCACAGTTTTTTTTGGAGGATTACCTCACGTGGAATCACATCCAGATTGGTTGCTTCCAGATGATTTTCGTGCTGAGTTATTCCGTCTTCGTCAAGCCCATAGAGAAGAACCGATTGGCACCGTAAAAGAGGCATGGCTATCTCTGATCCCAAGTTAGGAATCTTTTCTGTTCTCAAATTCACCGTTTTAGACTGAGTTCTTTTATTTCTAATGGAAAAAGGACTCAAAGTCTTGGAAATGACAATGGGTTACTTAACAGGCCCGGCCTTCGCCATTCGGAGCAAGAGCAACATGCATTAGGGGCAGTATTTCATGAAGTGCACTGCCTGGTGGGTGACTTCAGAGATTAACAATCTTTCCATGAGGCAATTTGAATATACATCTTTAAAGATAATCACTTTTAAAGTAGTATATCACCTATGCCGCACATTAGAACGCTCGTGCCGGGAATGTTGACGAGATTCCCCCTGGAGCATCTCATCCACTGCTGCGGTTATCTCCGACCGAGTATATAGCGCGCTGGTGATACATCCCTGGAGTGGGTTCATGCTATAGATGATCCCCCGAATCAGACGTCTAAATGTGGGCTCCAGCATACTTTTAAGAAATTTGATGCCACTTTTGAGTGGACTAAGTCGCATGGCTGAGAAAGTACGAAGTTATTAACCATTTTTCGTTTAAAATTACACAACTATGAACCGTTCATTATATAGCGTTCTGTCCCTCAAGTATTGTTTACGTACCTCAGACCCAGGTGGAAACATTCATGTGAACATTTGAAGGAATTGAAGAATTGATAGAGTTCTTTATTCATTAAGAGTGATAAAATTATCTAATATGAGTCCGTCGATAACATTGCTCACTCCAAACATTGATGCAAAGCTGGAATAGGCACATAAGTGGGGGTTGTAATTGTAACTACGACCACGGTTTGAAGGATGCCACTCTGGTGATTTGAAAGACCAAAGGTCTTGCACAAGTTGTGCGTGATTTAAATTCAGAAAAGGAGCCTTAGGCATCGGTGAAATGAGACCCTTTGAATGCATGTGTTTCGTGAGAGCCCCATACATAATCAAGCTGCACTCAAAGCTACACTCTTCCTTGCTTAGGAAGGCCTCATGCCTCTCATAAAGTGAGGAAATCTTTTCGCCGATCATCTTTTGTCTAGTGAGGTTCATTGAGTCTAGATTTCATTAGGTTCCAGTCAACATTGAGAGAGTTTTCGCCTTACCGATGGTTTTATCAGGGATCGGAAGCCCCAGGTGATCAATGTAGCCGCTACACCGTGACATGGCAGTCGATGTGGTTTGTCGAAACTCATCAGAGAGCTGAAAAAACCACGAAATCCATAACCACAGAATCAAGTCTCGAGAATATGTCGTGGGGATTGGGTGATCCAAGGCTCTAATCCAGGTATCTGCAAAAGCTCCCATAACTTCCTTGCATTTATAGTAGTCTGCCAAGACAGCAACTTTAGCAAGCATTTCGAGAGTCAGTTCGCGGGGTATTTGATTGTGTTGGCAATGCATGGCTCTAAGCAGAATGAGAAGCGCTTCAATATCGAAACCCTCTGCAGTAATTACGACAGAACCTTTCTGCATCAACGTGGCTTTCTCCTTCCAATCACCAGTAAGCAGTTTTTTGAATACGGGCGAGGCAAGCATTAAATGCTTCGCGGATACTTGGATGCGAAAACACCTTTCTGTCGAGTCGTCCTCGCCAGTATCATGCGGCTCCTGATGGATGTTTTCTTGCATCTGCTCGTCGACTGTCTCAGAATCCGTCCTAGAATCTTCAGAATTCGGCGGGGTAAAAGGTAGTTCATTCCATTCCGCGAAGGATTGATTTGCGTCGCGCAATTCAATTGTTACTTCACCATCTGGATCGATAATGTACTCTTGCTGGTCCATACCGATAGGTGTGGCCGGCTTTCTAGCGCTAGCCAGCACTATTTTGCTTGGTCAAGGAACGAGGTAAAGAAAGTGAAAATTAAGGAGCAGAATTTAGGATGTTGGACTTTGGGGAAGAAATTCGGAAAAAATTTTTGCTGATTGTCAAGAGGAAACAATGAAAGGTGCGTTTTGACTTTGCTTTGTACCACTCTTAATGTGAACCGTGCGTTTTCCTACCTGAAACTTCAGGCACAACAAACGTTTTATCGTCATTATTATTCCCATACTTTTACCACATGACCAAAGAAGGTTGCAACCCTACTAAGTAAGGGCTTATTGGTCTTAGAATCCTGGCTGACAAGCTTCTTACCATCGGTATCCCTAGGAATATAATGAAATTAACCGGAGTTGAGGATTTGCATGTAGTGTTAGCTTGTCAAAATACGCAAGTTCATTGGTACTCTGCTTATAAAAGACCAGGACTACCGGAAGGCGCTATTTGTTATCTGATTGTGGCTACTTGTAGTACAACGACCTCAAAACTCCATATGACTTTGTTTAACGTAAAAACTTAATCTAAGGGATAAGACGACTTCCATATAATCGCTACACTGCGTTCCACGATCAATCTGAGCAATCTTCAATTTCCTCATATTGGGGAAATTTCGGGTCAGCTAAAACGCCACCTTTCTACTTTCTTTATGGCGTTGATGACTGGCGTTTATGACGTTCGGGAATGTCGTCACAACAGCTGAATCAGCGACGACCAAGTCTTAAAGTCCCCCGAAAAATAAGCCGCAAATCTTTCCGTTTATGTCATAGACGAGAGACCCGAAGTCTCCTCGTTGACAAAAGTCAGACATACCGGAAGGAGACTGAGCTACCTCGGTGATTCTAGAACTCAGAGACTGCTTGATGACTCTCATGGACTTGTACTCATTGTCCTTTTTGACTAAATCGGCTTTCCGTACTTTGTGATTGTCTGGCAAGACACCGATGTTGTCAATATCAGCGGTAATATCTTGGTCAGAAGGCGACATGACTCCACGGCGAGATTCGTTGTCATGGGTAAGGGAGCATTCGAGGGCGTTAGCTCTCTTCTGTAGTCAAGAGAATTTTAGAAGCCGGTACTCATAGACCAGGACAAGTCTGGTTTGCATCGTACTTATTTTCTCCAACTTCTCCAAATCGACGACATTTCTTCAGGGACATTCCATGGATAGACGACATGGTAGTTAGTCAGAAAACCTTTTGGGGTTTTCCTACGAATTTCAAAATCAATATACTCACCGAGTGTTCCGGATGAGCCCAAATCCTTGATGTCAATAGAGCCTCAAGAACCTCACGAGTATCAGAAGGGTAATCAACTGTTTAGCCATTACACCTCCAGTTGGCCAGCCAATACATCCAGGGGTTTGACATTGAGCTCCGCCCAAGCCAGGGAAGACCAACGTCGTCGCCGATGCTCTTTCACGTCTTCCATCCCAAAATTTTGAGCAACAAGTCGATACGCTGGCGGGATGAGCAGTTTCTTGATTTGGTCGATGCCTGTGGGGTCGATTGAAAAAATTAGGCCGTCGTCGTTGACCTCGTAGGGTAGCGTGGTTTGGATAGGATAGTCCTTTTGGGCTTTGCGGAACTCGGTGTGGATTTTTTGGCAGCGGGTGTCTGACTCGTAGGCTTCCCGCAATCTCTTGTTGAAGATGTGTAAAACATACACTCGACCGTGGACTTTGGAAAGCGTGACAGCCAGCGCAGGAGCCTCTGAGAAAAGGTTTTCCGGCATCCCGACCAACGACGCAGACTGTAAACAGTCCACCGCCGTTCGCGCAGTGCGTACAGGCGACTTCGGCTCTTTCTCCAACGACTTGGCAGAGCACCGCTTCGCGATTTGCGACTCGATCGAGGTTTGGCCGCCGCATTCCCTCCCGAATTATGGCCTAACGGACCGGATTGAGTGTCGACAGCTCCCGAGCCGGCCCGGACCACCTCCCAACTTCTGGATCCATTGCTTCTTTGTACAGTTCGACTGCGGCTTTTTCGGCTTCGGTCATAAGTATTGCGGGACCGCAAACGGGGAGGAGTTGCTCTCGTCGGTGGTAGTTCCCCCAAGCGGCGCGTTTCATCAATTTCCAAGCCTCGATCTTCTGGCCCCATTTGGTAGACACTGTAGTTTCGTCGGTTTTGGTCCGGCGTTTCTTGCCAGTCGCTTCGTTGTATTGGAGTAGTTCGTCAAAGACAAGGGCCGGTAGTGTAGTCAATTCTTTGGCCATGAACACGTCTTGGGCGGGAGCATTTTTGTTTTCGACCACGTCTTTGGCCGGCTATGAAAGAAAATTATGGACAATGAAGTCGAGTCGACCAAGTAAAGAGCCAAGCCGAGGGAGAACGGCCTCTAATAATCCAGGACATGGATCATCTCCACCCTCCATTGTAACGGCAACTGAAGAAACAAGAAAAATGGTATCTCCAAGATAGTGGATTGCATTTTCGCAGTGGCAACCAGGGTCGCGGTAGCGTTGACTTCAGGTGGATCGGACGAGTCGGATATTTCGAATGATATGACCTTCCAAAAGTTTTTCCCTGGTAGAGTTCCGGAGTATACCGCGCCAGTAACGGCTTCAGGGTGGAAAGCCACATCAATTCCCGGATGAGATATGGTTAGGGCTGATATTTGTATGCGGAGATTCGCCCGGTGGAAAGACATTCTAGGCGGCACAAACACCATGATAGTATGTATGACTTTATCTCTGATAAAGCCAATATTGAACAAGGATATTTCTTTCCAATGTGAGGTGAAATCAAAGAGCCGATAAGTCCATTCTCAGCTTCCTTGTAGATCTGGACAGCGCCGTCACTGGTGGAAATGGGTAGAATGGAATCGTGAGTGAGCAACAGACTTCTGGATATCCATGGTGCAATCGCCTCGTCCAGAAAACGGCCCATGAACGCCCGCATGCGATCCTTAGCATCACTGTACCCTCCATTTATCATCTCCGCCGTATACTTAATCGTCGTTGTCAATTCCTCGTGGCTCATTGTGTTCTTGCCCTCTGCCAGGGCCTCGAATAAGGAATCATCATCGTAATAAAAGACACCTTTGAATGGTATTGGCGTTTGTTTATTTTGCGCAGGGCGAAGCTGGAGCTCTTGGTCATTGCTGTTCAGCTGCGGGGGGCGAGGCTGGAGCTGTTGGGTAGGCCTGCCTCCTCAAAACCTGGCCTTCTTTTCCCAGAACCGCTCCTATGGTCCTTAAGCCAGCCATTCCAGACTATGTCCCAGTACGGTTTTAGAATGTTGCTCCGGATTCATTCCCGCCACTGTTCATCATTCTGAAAGCGTGAGCATGGGTCTCAATTTTAATGAGAATATGTTTTGTCGCCTTTGGTTCTGCCCTTGACTGATGTAGGGTCTCCAGGATATGCTTGTGACTCGATAATGAATCTGGTGGATGGAAAATAGCAATCGCAAATGTTCATTAGATTGTCAACTGGAGCTTCTAGTGGATCATTTTCATCCACGATTTTTGTTCTGAGATATGTTCTCAATGCCCCTCCGTTTAGATAAGTTGTATGTTGCTTGATCGTAGACATTCCGAAGTCACTTCGAAAGCCGCAGAGTAGGTTTCGATGAGAGACGGAAAGAGCGATTGGTCGAAATTAACGATTTCTTTGCTACCAATGTATTCATTGGGTAACCGTGTATGTGAATAACCATTTCGCGGTATATTTTCCGGTATGGTTGAAGTTAATTCCAGTCAGGCTTATAGATATCGAATCCTCCTTGGCGGTGACATCATTGTACTCTGTAAAATTCCCAGATGTAGTTCGATTTGAGGTAAGCCATGATCTCGACTCCCATAGCTCTTCTGGCTCATCCACAGAATGGCCGCAGCCCTGATGGATGATTGCTGTAAAGCGGAATGTTTGACTTAGCTAGACGCTTGATTAACGCAATGGGATCCTGCCAGTACAAAAATGTACTGGGCTTAGTGACAAGTTCCTTCTGCCCGGTGGGTAGAGTTGGGAGTTTGGCTGATAGAACAGGTATATTCTTTCGGCGAATTGGTAAAAATCGGGAATTGTGGTTTGATGGAGCGGAAGATCTAGAGTCCCCCTTCTAAATGCCGCATCCACATGCCAGAAAAGAACTCCTCTGCTTCGGATCTTATATGCGCTGGAGTGTGGCGGTTGCTCCTATCAGAACCATAGTTAGTATGGTTCCAATAAAACATATACCATACACAAAACCCACCCCGAGATAGTTCCACCCATCGAAGATATCGGTCAATGACCTTGTCCAGTTTTTCAACACCATATACATAGCCGCAGGAGAGTCACTGATGGAGATAGGTGCGGCTGCGTATAATTATCCTGCTTCTGGCGTGACCAAATATATGGTACAGGACTTGCTGATCTTTGCATTGTTCGATATGAATTCTGCCCAAGCTTGAGTTTGAGGCTACCTTGGAGAGATTTTTAATATTGCCACTGATATCACCGAGTTCCACAAAGTATTCCAGGGTAACCTAGATCCTCACAACCGCCGACACAATACTTGAGGATCATATCTGGGCGTAGCTTGGCACTGCGACAGGCCTTTTGCTCGTTCCATATGCAAGGCAATTGTCGGCCCTGCCTTGAATATAATTTTCGTAGTTTTCAGTAATGTGTGCAACGTCGATGACACAGAGCTCATTTGCAGAGTTTGGGTTGAAATTTGAGGCCCAGCCGAGGAAAAAAACGAAGGCTATGACTGCGGTTGTTGACCACACTACTTCTGAAATAGCAGAAGTAGTTCCATCTCCACAAGGTATAAATCATTTTTGGTTCGTGTTTCCTCTTTACCGCGTTGAAAATTGTCTAAAATAAGCCGTTTTCAATTTAGTTGGCGTAATCTGCACAATTCTCAATGCAGCGTGAAGACGGACCCAAGCAGAAAAGGAAAGAAATGCTAGTGCACTTGGTTTTTTCTGCTGGTGGCCATTTAGTCCTGGTATAGCTGGTTAAATCCAGTCATGTCGTGTAGATTCTTCATAGATGAAGTCAGTGCGCTGGTCTCCAGATATCCCATTTACTCTCGTTTTCCTTTTATAAACCCAGAAGCTCTGTACTCGTCACTGAGAAAAAAAAAGAGAGTCAGGAAGGACACTGAACTGATTGCAAAGAGAGAGAGAGAAATATGGGGAATGAGTCGGAGCAGGATGAAAGAAAATCTTCGGGGCAGACCGCGAGAAGACAAGACAATCATGAGAAAAGGATCTGTCGGAGCCTCAAAAGGGAATTTTTGGCGCTGTATGGCGAAAATTTCACACCGATAGATAATGGTGATTGTTTCTTATTGCTGCACTAGGACTTCGGTATGTCTATGGGGTATGTACTATAGCATGTCTCCACTTTTATGACCTTGTTTCAAGTACAATGCCTTTTTTGTAATCAACAAGTAACAGATAGATCAAACAGGATATGATGCAGCCTCCTATGCTCCACCCCTTAATAATGCTTTACTATATGAATATGAACACAATCCGAAATATACGTGGTAATATAATACAATATCCTCATCTCCCTCTAATTTTCTGAACAAGGTGGATTTGGCTATAGCTTCTGCTCGAGCAAAAAGCCATTGGTCCTCAGCCACTCTTCAACGTCAGCGTGATCACGCTTGACCCAGTTGCTCTTGGATTGGATAGAATCCAAGCTCTGGCTGACGGCTCGGTCGAATCCCTGTGGTTCATTAGCATAAAGAGAAAAATAAACATGAGAATAAACTTCAACTTACCCGGGTGTCCTTTGAGGCAAAGAAAGCCTCGACATCCTTGAACTGCTCCTCGGTGCAAAATGACGCAGCGGAAAGCTGGACGATCGTGCCGAGCATGGACAGGGCAGGTGGGAATCGCTCTACCAGCGTGTCCCAGTTCTGGCCAACCCACTTCCATCGTTCTTGTACACCGGTAACATGAGCGCGTAGTCCGGCAAGCGGCATGTACACATCTTGGCTTCGGACTTCGCCATTGAGCGCCAGGTCCAAAGTCCTTTGCACCAACTTAATGTCCTCGGCTGCGCCCAAGCTTCGGAGAGCCGTGTTCTTCTCATCCGAGGTGGAGCCGTTGCGGTATCGGTCCAGAATGATGTTGTATTCCTTCTCACCACCGTTTTTCAAGACGATGTTGTAAACGCTTCCGCGGATATTAGGGTGAATAGCGCTGTGGTCACCTTCGGAAAAGCGCTTGAACATGTCTTGCGCGGCCGCTACCACTGTCGGATCGCCAGCTGATCCAGCACTACCGAAGAGCAACGTCTTGAATTGTTGCAAGACATGGCCGTCTTGCTCAGAGAACTCCCATCCAATCTGGTGGGCCTTCTCACTAACCAATCCACGCTGGAAGGCCTTGACCGAATCGCTGATCTTCTTATCCTCAAACAGCCAGGCCGCGCGGATGCTTGCAATTCGTGTGAGCATTTCGTTCCACACAATAAATTCCGACTCGGTGTCGAAGCCCTTGAGGAGAGACAACAACCCAGAAGTCTTTTGATAGCCAGCCGCCGTCAGAGCGCCCGAGTCAGCAATCATGCCAGCACGGTCCTCAACCGTGAGGAGTCCCTTCTTGGCAGCCTGTCCAAGCTTTTCCAGTCGCTCGGGGGTGTACGATGTCCGGTACAAGCCAGAGTGGTCCGCGTTCAATTTGAAAAAGTCAAGGTCAGGAACCTTGAATTCACCTTCCCGTTTATCCAAGACAAGATCCTCGGCAACTCCGTCTTTCGTTCTGAGACCTAAAAAGACAGGGTAGAGGGTCTGATCTTCCTCCGGCTTGACGTCGCCGGTTCGGAGGAAACGGTTTTGCTGGATTTTCAAGGTTCCCGCGCTGGCATTCTCGGTAACCTGGACGACGGGGTATCCGACGTTCTTGGTCCAAATATCCATCACCTGCTCCACAGGCTTACCACTGGCATTGGCCAGGGCAGCCCAGAGATCACCGGTCTGGGTGTTTCCATACGCGTGTTTTTTGATATAGTCCCGGACACCCTGGAGGAAGGTTTCCTCACCCATGTACTTGGAAATCATACGAAGCACAGAGGAACCTTTCATGTAGGAGATGGCGTCGAAAATTTGGTTGATCTCGTCTGCACGTTTAACAGGGACTTCGATGGGGTGGCTGCTGCGCAGCGAATCAAGCGAGAGGGCACTCTGCAGACTATCGATGACGTAGCTTTGCCAGACTTTCCACTCGGGGTAGAAGACATTGCACGAGTACCATGACATCCAGGTAGCAAATCCCTCATTCAACCAAAGACCGTCCCAGAAGTCCATGGTGACCAGGTTACCGAACCATTGATGGGCCAGCTCATGCTGAACTGTCTCAGCAACACGCTGCTTCACGGAAGCTCCGCTCGTTTTCTCGTCAAGAAGCACGTCAACGACTCGGTAGGTGATCAATCCCCAGTTCTCCATAGCACCGGCACTGAAATCAGGGATAGCAACCATGTCCATCTTGGGCAATGGATATTCATTATCAAAAGCCTTTTCATAGAAAGCAAGGGTCTTTGCCGCCAAATTCAACGAGAAGCGGCCATGTTCAATGTCTTGGTCCATGGTGGCATAAACACGAATAGGAACGCGGAAGTCGTTAGTCTCAATGTGCTTCAATTCACCAACAATGAATGCCAATAGATAGGTAGACATGACCGGAGTCTTGTTGAACTTGACCATCTTTCTCTTTCCGCCGGTGATCTTCGAGTCGATCTCTGTCTCAGAGGCAACATCCATATTGCTCAGGCATGTCATGTGCTTATCGGCCACCAATGTCACGGTGAATTGTGCTTTTAGAGCCGGTTCATCGAAACAAGGGAAAGCGCGGCGAGCATCCGTCGGCTCCATCTGCGAAGAAGCAATATACCCGGTGCCGCCGTCGGCCTTCTTGTACGACGAGCGGTAGAATCCAGCCATGTTGTCATTCAGGGTTCCAGTAAAGGTCTGCTTCAATTGGGCCTTGGAACCAGCCGGAATGGTGGTGGGGAATTGAAGCGTGGTCACCTGGTTATCGCTGTCGTAAGACGTAGTAGGGTTGGACGCAACGGCGACTCCATCGACCGAGATCACGCTGCTGTGAATTTCGATTTCGTTCGTGTTCAAGGAGATTGAGGTTGTGTCCTCATTGACATCAAGGCTAAACACGAATTGAGCATTAGCTATCTTTATTCGTATGGAAAGTGCAAGGAGGCATACTCCACGACGACGGTGCCTTCATAGGTGAATTTCTCAAAGTCAGGCTCCAGGGTGAGATCATAATGCAACGGCTTGACATTGGTCGGCAGCACCTCGCGGTTGGGAGTGACGGTCGTGCCCGAAGGCTGGTCAGGATGTCTTGCGTGGCACATTCTGCGATACGAGCAATGTCTTTTAGAGAATTGGGCGAGCGGTGTGGCAGTGGTGATGACCTGGCGAGGGCGTGTAGCAATTGAGGTGGTAGCGGAGCTAGAGGAGGTAGAAGCGAGGGAGGACAAGCTTCTTCGAGCGACAAGAGATGACGAAGCAGAGGATTGACGAGCAGCGAGAGCGCAGCTTTTTGTTAAGAGCCTTGCATGTGGAGGAGAGTGTGCAGAGCGCCAGACTCGCGGCAGGGCAGGGAGGATGGACCGATGCATTCGGCCAGACCGCAAATAAGCGCACAGCGAGCAGAAAGAGGGGGAGAAGGATTTACCCCGCCACGGAAAGAAGAAAGAGGGTCTGGCGATGAGGACTGAGTGACGGTCGCTTGGTGGTGGTTGGCGACCTGCGGAACCTGCCCCCGCCGGACCAATGAAAGTGCTGAATTGGCCGGGCGGTGGGGGAGGCCACGTGACGGCCTAGTTTTGCCGCCTGCTTTTCTCCCTCGAGCTTCTTCTCTTCTTCTCTCCTTCTGCAATAATAATAATCGTAAGATTATTATCAACCGCAGAGCGCATCTCATCCCCCGTGTTCATGCCATCTGATTGCTCGGTGCCCACGCCGATGCGCGCTGCCAGACGGTCCTCCAGCAAGTTTGAGGGGTCCATTCGCCCTTGTTAGGACTGATGGATGGACTACCATAGATGACTGGGACATTCTATTTATTGTTGCTGCTATTATTTGAATATGATATATTACTTATTCTCATCGCCTACTTCATCCATATTACTATTATATCCAGACTCGAAAAGAAACGAAGCTTATTCTCTATCAACGTCGACAACCTGTTCGCGGTGACCAATCGCTTTCTTCGGCACACGCGAAAACACATCGCGAGACCATCCGTCCGAGCTGACAATCGTCTCCTTGACAAGCGTGTATCCGTACGCACGCGGAATGAGGATGGCCCAGAAGACGTAGTAGATGGCGCCAAAGGCAAAGACGCCCAACGCCACAACGCAGTGCAGGTAGTACGGCAGCGTCTCGTAGACGCTTTCGCCAGCGTCCGGTGGGATATATGGCGCAATTGTGAGGTAAACGTTGGACAGGAAGAAGAAAAACGTCACCGGCAGCGTTGCTCGAATGGCCGGAGAATACGATGGGAATTTGGATCGGTTGAGGTAGATGTAGATCAGGCCGCCAGAGACGAACACATTGATGATCGAGAGGGGGTACGAGATGAGGCTTTTTGAGTCAGACGAAAGAAAAGCACAGTGTACGAAGTCTACTTACTTGAGCAGAAAGTTATACGCATCACCGGGCGGAGGCGCCAGCATGACAATGACCGAGACAAGCCAGTGCTCGAGAAGACCAGCAGCCGGGGCATTGAACGGCTTGTTGCTAGCCCATAGTTTCGACAGAGGCAGCACGCCCTCGCGGCCCAGCTCCTGCACAATACGGCCCTGCGAAAACAAGACAGACAAGACATTGCCAAACGCCGACAGCGCGACAAAGACGGACATGACTCGCTCGGCGCGCTCTCCAAACATGTTGCGGAAGAAGGTTGCTGCAAGAATCTGGCCGGACGACAGGATCTCTTCCTTGGGGACGGCGGCGAAATATGCAATGTTCACAAGAATATAAAAGACTCCCACGGAAATGACTGCCAAGGGGGCTGCAATCTTGAGGGTTCTAGCGGGATTTTTCGTTTCGCTCAGAGCCTATCATTCTGTCAGATTTTGTTTCCTCCTTTCGTTCCAGATCAACTCACATAGTTGGCATTCGAATAGCCAATAAACGACCAAATCACATTGTACAAAGCCGTCACAATCCCATACCCACTGGCCCTCGTGCCCTCAAAAGCATTGGTGAAATTATGCGGCTTATCGACCTTCAAATGACCACCCAACGCGGCCCATCCACTGACGATGATGATCAAGATAATCACCAGCTTCACAATCCCCAAGAAATTCTGCAACCTCAGCCCCCATTTCAGCGCCGTCGAATGGATAATCAGCGCAGCCGTGATGCACGCCAGCCCAATACCGCGCTGGTTCCATCGACTAACCTCGACCTGCGCGGCATTGAGAATGTACTCGCCAAAGATAACACTGTTCCCAGCGGCCCAGCCGAGCAGGGAAGCGTACGCAGCGAACATGGCTGTAGCAAAAAACTTGGGCGATTTATAGACGTATTCGAGGTAGTTTTTCTCTCCTCCATTTCTACATATCTCCATCAGCTCCAGTCCCATACTTTTTTTACGCTCTCGCAAAAAAACATACCGAGGAATAGCAGTCCCCCATTCCAAATACACCGCGGTCCCCGCCAACGCAATGAGAAGCCCAATAACCCAAATAAACAACGCCAACCCGACACTTCCAGTCAACGAGAGAATCGAGCTCGGCGTCGCAAAGATACCTGTGCCGATAATACGATTGAAAATCAGCGCGAGCGCGCTGACCACGCCGATCTGGCGGCGGCTGTCGGGTGTGGTGTTGTAGACGTTTCCATCATCTGTTTAGTATCAGCTTTGAATTTTACACTCTTCCATGTGCGGGAAGGGTGATGTACAGAGTTGAGAAATGGCGTCGGCTTTTTTGGGCACACTTTCGTCGATGGGAGTGGCGCCATATTTGGAATCGCCGTGTGGCTGGACGACAGGGTCGAGGGATTTGGACGACGACATGTTGAATAGCAAGAAAAAAAACACAAAACAACACTCTCAGATCGGAGAGATTAACATAAGCCAGTCCACGACATATATAATAAATCCCTCCCAGAAAAACAGCGGATTAAAACGGTTACAGACGGTGCGCTGTCCAAGAAAAAAAATGATGCTATCGCGCCGAAACTGATGTAATTAATACCAATGCAACAGTGACTGTTCTAGAAGCCAGAGAAATAAGCCAGGCCAAGAGTGTAGCTCCGCCGTGCAGACACTACTGCGTAGTATTGTAAGAAAATAACTAAAACAAAAAAACAATACAGCTTAGAAATGGCGCGATCTATACAAGGATTTTTTTTCCTCCAGACATATACAACCACCAGTTGACCAATCAACAGTGCCGCGCCACCGCAAGCGGGCTCGATGACACATGGAAACTGAGCACGCCATTTTGGGCCCGTTTGAGGAAGAGGGAATTTTTACGCAAAACCTAGTATCTTTAAACTTGTTGACTATTTATTAATACGGTGAGTTTTGTTACCGCATATGGTGAGGGCAGTTGGTGTCTGGTACTCGGCTCGGGTTCATGTGGTCAATCGGCATCCCGATCCCGATTGTCATTGAGCACTATCAACCGATACACAACATGTATTATTAACATCAATATTAATTGAATTGATAAATATGCGTATAAATAATCAGATAAATACAGCTCAATCCAACGCCTCCCCATGATATATGTATATACAACCTGCAAGATCCCATTCAAAAATAAAACCGAACAGTATCACGCCGTCCGACTGACCCCAGTCTCGGTGCGTACTCCTGTGCCCTTGCAGCGCTGAAAATGTCAAATGTCAAATGTCAAGTGTCAAGTGTCAAGTGTCAAGTGTCAATCTGATCCCAAAAAAATATAGGCAATAGTCGAATAGAAAAAACCAAATACGAAAACGACAACTCCAGGGCCAAAATCTTCCCAATGTTCCAATGCCATCCAAGCCCAAGGAAACAAAAAAAAAATCAATAACGAAGAATAAGAATTCTACTCCCTGTCTGGGATTATCATAATTAGGTTGGTATCCAACGTTGTCCGTCTTTGACGGTATGTATAAACGGCATATATAAGTCCGTACTGCGTACTGTTCACCGTGGAGGGCTGATGCCTGTGACCGGATAAGCAATGGCCGGCGAGCTGGGTCGATTATTCGTAGACGTCGTTTTGCCTGGCGACGTGCCCACAGGCGCAGACTTGCGTTTGCCCATCACCGCTTTTTTCTTGCGGAGGGACGCCAATCGGGCTCGAATGCTCGACACCACTGCGAGGACACCAAATGTTAGCAAAGAACTTTTCTTACGAACGTTGCTGATAACTTACGCTTGACAACCACCTTTCGATCCTCCACTTGAACGCCATCAAGGACAATCTTATCCGTGTCGCCAGCCTTGTCACCACTCTTCGGTAGTTCGTCATTTTCTAGAACCGCTTCGAGCATGCGGATTGCCGTGACGTAGGCAATCTCACAGCCGGAGAGATCGTCTCCGGTGAGCTCGTTGATTGCGGCGGCTCTGCTCATTTCTAGAGCGCGGTCGTACATCAGCTTCTCTGCTGTGACGCCCGAGCTGACAATCACATTATCTGCAGAAGTCCCCAAAGCACCCGCAGAGACAGATCCGAGTGAATGGTTGTCCGGGTGGCTCGGGTGATCAGGCGAGAGCCGCTTCTGGCCTTCAATCAATTTGAGGCGAACAAATTCGGCCTTTTCCAAAACTTCATTGAAGCGGTTGCGGACCCATTGTACCACGCCGTTGATCCGAGTACCTACCAAAGCATTGGTGGCGGGCATGCCTTGACTGTTGTCAGCAGTAAAAATATCACCCCGGTTTTTACGCGTCCACCAGGCCCCGGCAATATCCATTGATTTGGCAAGAAGCGCTAGTGCTTTTACATACAGCACGAGAGCTTCTTCCGACAAGGTGACGATGGCATCCGGAGTCAACTCGCCGTCCTCTGAATCTGGAAAGACTTGATCGCCCGGCTGACCAGGATTATCGGCCTGCATAGACGGGGCGAGCGGGATAAGTTGCTTATATTTGACCTCGGCAAACCCATACACGACATCGCTTCGAGTGGCACACTCCTCGATGAATTGGACGGTTCGCGTATCCTCATCCAAGGCGGCAGCATTCGCTTTGCCGCCGTCACCCGTCAACAAAAGACCTTGCGGTGCCGTCGGGTACGCAGGGAAAGCATTGTACGCCAATGGAGGAGATCGTCCTCCCTTACTCAATCCCACTGGAGGCGAGAACCCGACACCAAATAGTCGCCCACTTGCCATGTTGAGTGCTTTCGAAATTGCCGACGTAGCCGACGTGGGACTCTGTCCGTAGCGACGTTCATATGAGCCTTGGCGAGTGTGGGAATCGGCGCGAGCACGTCCGGATATTTGAACGGCATTGGGCGACGCCGATGTGCTGTTCAATGGGACATTCTGCACCGTTGCTCGTCGCACAATACCGCCGGGTTGACGAGATACGGCCTGGCCACTGCCGGAATGAATGCGAGGACTATTAGCCAACTCGTCTGCAAATGCATTAACCTCAACAGCCTTCTTTTCCACAAGAACATAGTCACGTTCAAAAGCGACATCCTGTGCCGCACGTTCACGCTCTTCTTTGATGTTTTGTTCTTCCTGCTCAATCACTGGTGACACCAGTGGTGAGGTTCGACTTGGCCGCCGTTCGACTGCTACTTGGTTTGGCAGAGGGGATGTTGTATATGAAATTGGGCCAGGCCGTCGACCGGTAACGGCAGCTCGTTGTAAATCGCTCGTGCGAGATACCTTTTCGCCGCTTGCAGTCCGCTGCATGGCTTCTGACCTAGGTGAAGTACCCAAGGCAGCCCGAGGACTACCGTGTTGCTGAGGTGGTGTAGAGATGGGTGAGTGTGCAACAGGAGGAGGAGGCTCTTTGACATCTTCCAACGACCGCTGGTCACGAGGTTGTCGCGACCTAGTGTCTTGCACATCGAGATGCGGGCTGCTTGCCACGGCGTCGGGGTCGACATAGGAACGATGGCGAGCCGATGCCAGATCATCCCCAACTAAGCCCGGGATGTCTTCGTGAATTACTATGTTGTCGAAAAAGTCGGTAAAACTCATCCGCTCGATGGGGTTTCTTTTCAAAAGTCCACGGATGAGAGATTTAATTGGCTGGGAGCATTCCAGATCTTCCGGTAAGCGAATGTTATCCTCTTGCCGTTCAATCTTGCGAAGCAGTTCGACGTGGTTGGACGCCCGGAAGGGAGGTTTTCCAACAACCATCTCGTATAGCACAGTCCCAACCGACCAGAGGTCAGCTTTGGCATCATACTTTTCATATCGAAGGATTTCAGGAGCCATATATAGAGGTGAGCCACACAGAGTTTCGGCGAGGGAGGTTGACGGCAGAGACCGGGCGAAGCCAAAGTCGGCTATTTTGAGCATTGGCAGTGTCTGGAGACCGGCCAAAGGCGTAAACGAGTCATCGCTGCCTTTGTAAGGGATCACCTGGGCGACCCCGTTGCGGTATGAGAGAGGTGATGGGCACAGGAGGAGATTCTGGGGCTTGATGTCGCGGTGGATCAGGTTGCGATCTCGGAGGAACTTGAGGGCGCTCGAAAGTTGTTTGAGGAAATGGCGGACGACGACCTCGTTCAGGGCGCCAACACTCGGGTTGGGGTATTTTATAATCATGTCTCTGGTGTAGCGATGATCCCGGAGCGTATCTCGTCTCTTGATGAAGAGAGAAAGGTCTCCGAGCGCGCAGTACTCCATGACCAGATGGATGTGGGCGGAGGACTCATGGCAGTCAATCAGAGCAACGATGTGAGGGTGGTGGAGGCCTTTGAGGATGTCGATTTCGGAGCAGAGATTCTCCTTGAGCTTCTTGTTGAGTTTGGATAGGTTGACGGATTTGATGGCAACGTAGGACCGATGTCGCTGAGACAGTAAAGAGTTAGCAAATGCCTTTCTTCAGTGTCTTCAGGATAATGTAGACATACCTGGTGCACGCCTTGATAGACGGTCGCAAAGCTGCCGCGGCCAATCTCGTCCATCCTCAGGTAGCGGCCGATGGCCACCTCCGGACGAGGCCCATCGCGGGTGCGCCTTGACGAAGGCGGAGGATGTGCAGAGGCCATGGGCGAGGCGACGCAAGTTGAGGGGGAAGGCAATTCCCACACTCTTGTTCCTTTCCTTCACAACTACCGAGACAGCGGGACACTGGGGGTTGGCGAGCAAGCGTTGCCCATGAGTACTGTGATGGACAGGCCGGAGTTGGTAGCTGCTGGTGATAGCTTCTGATGGGCGGGTGGACGAGATGAGACGACACAGGACCGAAAGAACGGGCGAATCGAGCAGGGCTAACGACAGGCACACGAGACAGAAGGAGGACAGGGAACAGGAACGCAGTCGCAGGAAAAGCCGGATGTCGCAGGAACTCCCAAGGTTCCGAGCCGATATGATATGACGGAAGGCAAAGCGTCCAAAGTATGTTGGGCGATAAAAGATAAGCTGCACTTGGCAACGGGCGAGGGTCGCGCAGGGCAGCGGCGACGAGAGGTCAGTCGGCTGCGAAGTATAGGGGGGAGGGGAGGAAGTTGGGAAGTTTGATATAATAGTTGCAGCCTCAGGATGGATGCGAGAGAGAAGAAGCCGAGATGAGACGAGACGAGATAGATATGAGCAATTGCTGGACGCCCGCCCGATGCGGTTAGCCGGGGCGCCGGGGCGGGGGCATCGACAAGTCACAAGTCTGCAGCAGTAATACTATCGTGATAAACGAGTGTCTCAATCATTGCTATATGTGCTTGTCACTTTTCTGATCAGAGATCGCTCGAGCGTGCTCCTGATGAATTTGTGCTGTGTTTGCGACATCATCGAGCGTGACTATCGTGAGTCACAGCGGCGGTCACGGGGCTGGACCCGGCACAGCTTGTCGAGTGACTGCGTAGAAACTGCCCGCGAGAGAGACATGACTTGGTCGTCCGGTCTATTAATAATATGATAATAAATGATCTGGTCTTATATATTCGAGTCCTTGATCTATACTCATTGTCGTCCATTGTGCTAATTACAACAGTACAACTACAACCCCGGACTGGGCGAATGCCGCGCTGTGATTGGCCGCGGACCCACTCCAACCCTTGGTTCATACTTATAGTATACATACAGTATAGAATAGATACAGTGTACAATAGATACAGTAAGTATGTAATATTTTACTATCAAAGCTAAGTACTATCTTGCTATCTTAGAAGACGAGATACGCAGCCTCCCTCAGGCTGCCTGACTGGCGCGTCCTCTAGAGATAAGCAGCCACCGCCTCGAGATCGACAGCGCCAATTATTCCGCAGCTGTTCGGTCCACAGTTGGCTCTCCACAGTGGCAGCCTGGCGCCCAGGCAAACGCAAACAGTTTAACTGACCGGTTTGAAATGCTGAGCCTGAAACAGGAGCCTAGAAATTCTGCAGAGGAGTTGAAAATTATAGGCTAGAATACAGCAACACTATGCAAGGCGGACTTTTTACCGAACACTTTGATAGGAGCGGATTAGTTCCGCGGGCGTTTGCATGCTGCATGGGCCTGCATGACTCACTCAGCTATACTAGTATTTACTTAGTAGTAGTAGTAGTAGTAAGTTTCCCAAACGTCATATTAGTTTAAAAGGTTTTAGCGCTGCAGGGAGATCATTAATATTACTTTTGATATTCTTTCAAGAACCCATATGTTGAAGTTTTGTCGCTACTCGATATCCAGCTTGAACCCACCAGCACGTCCGCTCTGGAACAGGCCTGTCGGGTCATACTTGCGACTCGCCTCGCGCATGAGCTTCATAGTTTCTTCGCCGCAGCCTTCATATGGCCGCTGCCACTCCATGCAGTAATTCATAAAACGGTACCGGTGACCGGCCTTCCTCGCTTCGGCGGCCGCCTCTATCCTGTCTATACTACGCCGGATAGTCGAGCGGACAAACTCGTCGTCTTCGGCTTTGGTCCATGTAACAGAATAACTGATGATGATCAATGGCTCAGTGCAATCTTCAAGGCCAAGGATATTTGGGTCTCCCTTGTTCATCCATCCGGGCAAGATTGCCTGGAAGACGAATGGAAGTACAAGTCCATTGACGCGGCGTAGTTCAGTGGTAGTCTCGCAGAAAATAGCGTAGGCATTCTTTATAGTTTCGAGGTCATTGCGGATAGTCGTTGTGCCCTGTACGTGCCGGGTTCCAGCCGGTGAAGTACCACCAAATCTTTCGACAACGCTGGTATTGGTCTCCACGCGGGTTTTATGGATGCCGCGCAGTGATTTGAAGCCCGTTGCATCCCAGTGAGCCGGCCACTTCTTGTCCTCTGGAACCTTGGTGTACAAGATTGAAACTGCGAGGATCTGGAAGCCAAGTTTCTGAACATAGACAAAACTGAGAATCGGACCAGCAGCGTCCTCATCAAATGCGCCGGGTTTGCCAGAGCTTGCTTGAGCAAGGTAGTCATGATAGGCTTTCAGTGACTTTTCATACTGGAAAGCTGCCAGGGTCACGATTCCTGACGTCCACACCGGCGCATAAGGAAAACTGCGAAGTGTGAAACTAGTCACAATGCCAAAGTTGTTCCCGCCTCCCTTCAACACCCTCCACAAGTCAGGGTTTTCCGCGGCAGAAGCTGTAACGACTTTGCCGTCAGCGAGCACGACTTCATAGCTCACGCAGTTGGAGCAGACAAAGCCGTATTTGGGAGAGTAGAATGATATGCCTCCTTTATTCGGATGATTAGTCTTTGTTTTACTTATGTTGATTTTTGTAGAATTGTTATCGAGAAACTCACCTTGCAAGGTCAGCCCACCTACACCGACAGGCGCGTTTCTTCCTCCCATCACAATCAACCCTTTCTCATCTAGAGTTTTGTAAACGTCGATCCATTTAGCACCTGTCCCCAGAGTCACAGTAGATCCATCAGGCGCGGGCGTGATTTCCGAAAACAAACAGAGGTCAACCACAGCGCCATCTTTAACGACTGACGCCCCAAGACCCGGATTGACACCACCACTCCTGATCGAAAAGAAGCTCTCAACTTTTCCCTCGGTCAGATTGCTGGTTTTGCGTCTCTCATGCTCCTTACTCAGAATTGTAATAGTCTTGCTGAGCTCGAGCGTGTTGCGCGGACGCACGACGCACGCGGGGATGATCTCGCGGTTCTGCTGCGCCCAACTATAATCTACGGCCGCTTGGAAAGCGTCGACATCGCTCTGGAGAATGACGCAGTCGGGAACTGTCGCGAGGAGCTCTCGAATGTATTGAGGTAATTCTTCAGGTGGTGTGTTTGCCAGGGGGTGCGGTTTTGGTGGTGTAGGAGGATGCGCTGCTGCCTTCTTACGGCGAAGTATGAGGATAGAGATCAATAGGACTGAGCCGACGACTATGTAAGAGTGAGAGTTCTGCAGAGGCATTATTGATTGATTTTTCGACTGTTTTATTCTCGTGAATCACAAGGAGGAAGATAAACTAATGGATGTCTCCTTTTTTATTTATAATGTGCAGCATCTCATAATATTAAATGGTTGGTGTTGATTATACAAGCATATCACTATACGAGCATGCGGCGCACCAAGTACGGGAGTAACAGTAGGTTAGTTAAACATCCAAGCAAAATAAGATACACATCATTAATATTTAAATAAATTGATAAAATGAATTAGTATAGACTATCATATCTCCAAAAGAAAGTGTCTAAAATGTTTTAAAAAAAGTCTTTCAAGTAGAAATGCTTCAAAGTGCACGGGTAATGTTGACACAATTCCCCAAACTGCTACCCTGGGTTTCTCAAAATGTTCAATTTAAAAGTCCTCCTTTCACCAGTTACATAAGGTAGAATACTTCTTCGATCTTTTCTGTATTTCGCGCATCCATTTGCTCTCATCCCTCCTACTAAGACAAACAAAAATGGAAATCCCTACCTACGGCTTTTTCGAGACCTTCTGACCAGTTTTGCATTGCCTATTTTGGATACATTCTACCGTCTATCGCTGCATTTGGTATTATTGGCTGGGTGATGTTCATGACTTGAAAATTACCTGTGATATTCGCCCGTTTGGTTGACCTTGCTATACGTATTATTTTAGAGGTGATCCAGTCGGCTTATAATTCTTCGAGGCATACACAGCAACAACACTAGACTCGGCAAAGAAGAGTATTCCTGCTGTGGGATAAAAAGACGCAGGTTGAAATGGAGAGATTAAGCTCTAGAGGAGTTGATTCTATGCTAAGAAAGAGCAGTCGAACGAACTTGCTTAGTTTTCAATGTTGCTTTTCCCTCTAGACTTTTCAATCTAGTGATGTGACTCTTACTACTGCATATAAGGAATTGACCTTATAGATGCGCCTTTATCATTTCTAGTATCATATCGGTATTATATCTTTCTAAGTTGTCTAAAATGCTGAAAAGATTAAGTAGAAATATTTCAAAAAGTGCACACGTAATGTTGACACAATCTTGCTAGGCTGTCACCCTTTATTTTCTTAGGTGATTATAAAATTTTTTAAGCATACCCTTTTCCTTTTTCTCTCACAAAAAAGATGGCCATTCTCTACGGCTTTTTCGAAACCTTCCGGTTCATTATTAACGCTTTTTGCTATGTCTTTATTGGCGGCATTCTACCAATTGCAGCTGCACTTGCTATTATCGGTTTTATGCTGTATACTACTGTCAAACTATTTTGGATGATAGTGGACTGGCTGGGCTATTATATTGGACGAGATCCTACGGGTGATTCAGTGTTCATTATCACAAAAAAAGGCAACGACAACAACAACAGCAACACTAGACTCGGCAGAGAAGACAACCGGTATCTTGATCCAAAAGACGCGGTTTGAAATGGAGATTGAAATTCAGATTACGCTTTTTGAGGGCATCTGCACGTGGAGTTGATCCGTGCTAAGAAAGCTTGAGCAGTTGAAAGAACTCGCTTAGTTTTGCTGTTTTTTTCTTTCTGCAGGCTGTCAAACAATTTTTCGATCTGCCGATGTGGCTCTTTTTACTGCATGCAAAGGAATAACCTTATAGATGTGCTTTTATCATATCGATATCATGTCTCTCTTAGTTGTCTAAAACGATATAAACATTGAAAGAGTCATTCAATTAGAAAATGCTTCAAAAGTGCACGGGTAGTATTGACACAATCCTGCTAGGCTGCAACCCTAGACCTTTTTTTTCATTATATATCACCTCAAGAAAAGTAAAAAACCTTTTCAAATCTTTTTCTAATATTTCGCACACCGTTTTTAAATCAAGATGTCTTCTCAAATCGAATCTCCCATCGAATCTCCCATCGAAATGTTTCCTAGCTTTTCCGAAACCTTCTGGAACATCGTTGAGTTTTTTCACGGTTTCTTTATTAGAGGCATTCTACCGGTTGTAGCTGCATTTGCTACTGTTGGTTTCGCGTTGTTCATCACTTGGAAAACAGTTGTAATGACTTGGAAGATCTTTGTCATGATAGGGGGCTGGCTGGGCTATGATTTTGATATATTTTCTTCGAATTCAAAATCTTCTTCTTCAGACGATGTTCCCGATATCTCGGATAAAAAGACGCTGGTTGAAATGGAGGTTGAATTGGAGATTAAGCGTCTTGAGGAGAAGATCCATGCTAAGAAAGAGCAGTTGTAAGACCTCGTTTAGTTTTGCTTTTCTTCCTCCAGGCTGTCAAATATATATTTTTTCTCGATCTGTTGATGCGGCTTTTGCTACTGCAGGCAAAGGATTGACCTAAAAATCTGGTATCGTATCGGTATCATGTCTTTCTAGCCAGAGTTATAATACAACCATTCCCAACCAAAATCCCATTGTATATGCAATCATAATATGCAATCATAATATGCAACCAAAAAAAATTCAAATACCCAATCCGCGAGTAAGCAGCCACAACACCACCGGCACAATCACATTATCATTCCCGCCCGTCAAAACTGCCTCTGTCAGACTCGCACCTCCAGCTGCAAACGCACACTTGACCGCGACAAACACCCACGAAGAAGGAGAAGCGTGCCAGCCACCGGCAGTCAACCAGATGCGCGCCAACAACAAACCAGCAAAGACAGCAATTGAGAATGCCAGGCTTCCCTCTAGGGATTTCCCGCCACCCCAGAACCATTTCAGACGGCCGAAGCGGCGGCCGACTAGAGACGCGGCGGCGTCGCCCATGCCCACGCAGATAATGCCGGCGACCATGCTGGTGTCGCGAGTCGCCACGTCCCATCCGCGCCAGGGACTCTCCCCGGTGCGCGGTGTGTCGGTGAGCGAGAGCCAGAGCGGGATGGCGCAGCCGATGAGCAGGAAAATATGTGAGACGATGACCGGTCCGCGATGGTCGCGGCCGTCGGTGTATGGAGCTAGGAAATACGTGAGGGGTTTCGCGACAGGCGGGACTTGTGATGCGCGGAACAGGTCTAGCAGCAAGAAGATAGAAAGAACCAGCGCCAGGGCCAGCCCTGCGAAGGCCGGATCGATGTATGTGACGGGGAGGAACATGAGGACCATCATGCCGTGGAACACTTTGCGGCGCGTGTCCACTTCGGCAATCTTGCTGAGCTGTAGTACCACGGCCATGCCTACCAGCAACACCACCGCGCAGTATCCGCTGATGAGTAGGCGCGTGCTAGCTTCTCCAAAGGTGTCGTGGCGGACATGTTCCATCCAGCCAGCATGGCAATACGGCTGGTCACGGCGGACAGGCAGCTGAATCCAATGCTCGAGATTCCACATCACCGTCCACAGTCGAAACGACGAGATGTTGCCAAACAAATAACCAAGAGCCCAGCCAAAGGGGTCACTTCCATACAAGGCCTTTTCTGCAATGTATTTCCGGACAGGCCCCAATATAATCAACATAACAGCGCTAAAAATGTACCCGGCATAGAGCCATCGCCGAACACGCGCCTGTGCTGCAGTCAGGGACAAAAACGAGGCGAGGTCTGGCGTCATTGACCGTTTGCGTCGTCCGCCGGGCGTCATTCGCGGCCGTTTGGGCCGGTCGACGGGGTCCAGCGTGGAAATCGTGTGTCGTCTTTTATGCGAGACGAGAAGCTGTTTCGTACTTGCCCACGACGTCGGCCACAGATCGTCCAGCATCTTGATACTACCACCTTCAGTAGCAGACGACGAAACCTCGCGCCGCGAAAAGAAGCTGTCTTGCCACGAAGGAAAACTTCTCTGGCGCGTGGCCGAGACCATGGGGGCATCAGCCTCGTCGCTGTCCGTATCTGAATGACGCTCGCTATTAGCACCCAGCCCGCCAATCTTCTCGCATAGCTTATGGTCAAGAAAGTTTATCAGCTTCTTCGGCGACAGCGAACTCGTCGGCGGTCGTCGAAACTTCCAAGACGGTATACGCGCCAGGGTGATTTCCCAGCGCAAGACGGTGCGGCAGAGCACCCAAACGCTCAGTCCGCCCAACCACAAAAGCGCCTTGAGGATCTCGGCTTGTGGCGAGTCGGCGAATAGAAACAGATTAATCAAGCCAGTGCCCAACAGATGAAGCTCGGCCGGCAGAAGACTGGTCGTTAGAAGAAAATGCAGAGTGGGTATCAACGCTTGGTGGAGAGGGAATAGCAAAAGCAGTAACTCCGAGTCCATGTCTCGCAGAGCCAGCGGCATGGCATGCTCTGAAATAAAAACAGGAACGCAGGCGACAAGCCAGTGGCAGACGCCCAGTCCATGATGCAGTCTATAAAAGGGAATCACTTGCGGCGGGATCGACGAGAGGCCGAGGATTATGTTGGGGAGGAGCAGCGCTGGCTGGTGAGAGCTGGCCGACAGGGCCACAAAAACAGGTATCAGAACAGGGTATAATAACGGCGCTGGGTCGAAGGTTGAGGGGATGCAAAACGAAAACGTCACGCGTGGTTTCCGGCGCCAGAAAGAGATGCGAAGGGGGTAGAGAGCATAAAGCGTGAGGACAAGGGATATATGTATACAGATTTCTAAAAGAGTCAGTACTTCTTCCCTACAATCCGTAGACTCACTCACCTCGATGCCACGAATACGCATACGAGCGCACAGCCTCACGAAGCAAGACAATCCCACCAACCGAAGCCAATAGACCAGTCTCCGTCAACCTCCGCAGAATCTCATTACGCTTCCTGAGCGCAATGACCTGGCGCGCCGACGCCGAGATACGTGTTGACTCTTCACTCGAACTGCGTTTTGTTGAAGCAGCCGACGTCACAAACAACGACCAGCCCGGCCTATCATCGTGCGCCCACAGAACCGGATCATCGCGGCCAAATCCATTGCGCAGTCCCTTGCGCGACCTGACGGGCGGCGCTGGCAGGCCTTTTAGCAACCCGGTGCTCTCGTCGTCGGCTTCTGTGCCGCTGTCACTGGACGTGCGTGTTCGTCGACTGCTTCTTGTGTCTGTGCTCGTGCTTTCCAGCGAGGGATTATAAGGCTGATCAGCCAGTCTCGATCCGATGCGATGGTAGGGATGTGGAGATCGCGACAGACGGTCTGCCCTCGTCGGAGGGGGAAGGGACTGCGAGCAGAGCGACGGCGACGGCGATGGCGAGCGTGATTGCGTTGTGTCGGCTCTGTCTGTGCACTGCTGCGTGAACGATGCCATCGCATCGCGCATTGTATAATCCCGAATGTGTTTAACCGCCCTGGTCTGTTGTTGCCATGCCTTGTTCTTTTGTTTCTGGTGTTTGTTCTCTGGTGATGATAGTGACGAGGTTAGCGGAGAGGCAACTGTGTTCAATCATGCATCTCATACCGCCTAGGCCCGAGAAAAAGGCAGCATCTCCTATATCGCTGCCCACAGTATGTGTATGTGCGTGGTCGAAGCGAGAGCAATAATATAAAAAAAACCTGGTTGGTTGCGAGTGCATGTAACAGGGTCAAAGTTGCAGGCGCAATCACATGTCCCGTGCAGCGAGCGTGGCGTGGCCGTTTCCCGTTGCGGCATCGCCCGGTCTAGACACGAACATTTTAAGCGATGACAACAACTATATAGAAATGTTTTGTATAACTTCAATTGGCACCTATTATGGTCAAATTATTGACTACCACGACTTTCGTATCGTCATCACTGCAGCCATCTCCCGCCCTCCCTCTCCCCAGATACTCCTGCAGGGAACTATTTGTGCCCTGCGGCTCATGCGAACACCACTCGCCAGATAAACCGTGATATGACTAGTTTCAAAGCCACATTCCAGCTCCGAGAGGAATGCATCAACCCTCTCGTCCAGGTTGTTATCCTCTGTTCTCCTTCCAAACCCACATGTGTAGAATGCGGTTCTAGTGGTTGTAAACTTCGTACACCATACTGCATCATCCTTCGTGGCGACATACTGCATCAAAGTCACACGGGTGCCTGTCACACCAAGGGCTTGCCACTCGATATCGCTCTCCCGGGGAAGCGCCTCAACCTCAACTGCAAACAGCGGCGTGGTTCTAGAGTCGCTGCTACGAAGCTTATAAACATGCTCAATGTTGGGCAGCCGCTGGGTGCGTCGTCCTGATCGGGGATCCTCGCGGAGTCCGTGCTTGATATCCCAGACATCCAGGTCAGCATCTTCTTCTTCTTGTTGTTGTTGTTCTTCTGGTTTGTTCAATTCCTGCCACAGCTTATGTGCCAACTCCGCTTTCATCCGTATGCGCTGTTGTGTGTCTCTCGCCAAAAATGCAATTCCGCCGAGCCACCAATCCACCTGCGTGGCCCGTCCGATTCTCCAAAGATGCTGCAGAGATAACGTTGCATGGAGACTAAACTCCTCATACCAGGTTCCATTACGAATCCTCGGAATCTCCATCGACGGCGGATCCAACGGAATCTGGCCGGCAACAAAAACCAGCCCTCCACTGGTTTCCACTGGTGTATTTTTCTCGCAAGGTACAGTAATAGCTTGTGAGTATGGTCCAATATTCGCTGGGGCCCAGTAAGACCGTGACTGCACGTGAAGACCCTTTCGCAAATGGCGAGCGCCAAGGTCGATGGTCAACGAGACCATGATATATACGCCCTCCGGGAGACATTCGCCGCAGGCTACTGTGACTCTGGCCGGAGGGTTTGGTTTGGAGAAGAGCGAGGCGTAGATACTGTTCACGGGTGCAAATTCTTTCATAGAGCGGAGAAGAATGGTCGTGAACACAATTTCATCAGTTGTCATTTGCCCCGATAGGAGTTTTTGAAGTCTTGCCGAAATGGCATGCATTTGTGCAACAGCGTCAGATCCAGCCTCAGGCGCCGTGACATTAAAAAATGACCATGCGTTTTCATCAAGGGCCGTATATTCAAACGGTGCACCAATCGAAGGAAGAGGCTGACGAGTAAATTCCCTGTCGTCACTCTCCTCCATCACCTCTCCTCCCTTGACCACCTCCCAAGCCCGTTGAAATTCCCCATCCAACCTCGCCGGCCTCCTTATATCCTCTGGCTTTACATCTCCCTGCCCCATACCCCCCTCCTTTGACAGACACTTTGCTTTCTTGATCATCGAATAACAAACCCCACCCTCCGCCGTCCTCACTCCTCTTTCCTCATCCTCCACGACAATCCTCTGCTTCCACAAAAACCCCGGCCCATCCAGCGCCAACGTCTCATACTCCCCCCCTTCCCCCAAAACCGCCTGCTCCAAATCATCCACGGCAAACCTCCTCATCGCTTTCTCCAACCGCCGTCTCGCAAGACCGTTTGCGTCAGAGACATTCTCCCACAACGAACTCTCATCAAGCCCGCCCGACGCAGCTTTGATGATCCGTGCTTCACAGCCTGCTGCAGCCATATCCTCCAACAGCCCACCACCTGCCTTTGAATCATCTGGCCGAGGAAGCTCAGTGTACATCCACAGCCACGCCAACGGCACAAGACCCAACCGTCCCGCAACATCTTCAATACGCGTACGCTGATACGTCGACAGAATCGCACCCGCCGAGACTGCATTGGCATGCGGAATATCTCGTTTTATGCGTGTGAGTAGCGGTATTAGCGATTCTGTCTCATCTGCTTTTGGTTCCGCTGCTGCTGCTTCATCAGTTTTTGAGGTTGTGTTGTCGTTGCCGTATATCCTAGACGTATCCACTGCATCACCCACAATCGGTGCGCGGTAGAGTGGAATGCCTAGTGCTTTTTCGTACAAAGGGATGATGTTGTGGCCTATAGTTTGATACATGAAACTGTCCATGTCGTCTTCTTCTTCCTGCTGCTGGTCCTGCGACGACGACGAGGCATCGTCTGGCAATGGCGGGTGAAGGTTTGCGAGGGCGACGACGCGGTGGCCATTTCGGATACAGTGCAGAATGGAATAAAGAGAGTCTTTGCCGCCGGAAATCAGAGCGATTACGTTGAGTCCCGGAGAAGACATTCTGCTTAAATGTTGTTGTTTTTTTTTGATGTTGAGAGTGGAGATCATTTTGAAGCCGCGGGGTGTTTTGTGGTCCCGTAGGAAAGAGACAAACAGCTGCGGTAAGTACATGCAAATACTATATTCCAGCCACTCCAACAGACTACGTATAAGATTACTTAAAACTCGCAAGTGCTGTTTGGAAATGATTCATTTATCCCGGCCTAATCATTGCCAGACTAATATCGACAGAAGTGATAGTGCGACAAAGGGACTCGAGGCAAAAAAAAAAAAAGTCGAGGGAGATCCATACAAGACGAGTGGTAAATGCAAAGTTAGATAAAAAGATGTCAAAAAATGTGCTCGAAGGGGTATGTAGTGACAGAAAATGTGTAAAAAATAATACAGGCGTGTGACCAGCACCGTAAGGGGGTCGAAGACAAGAGTAGATAATTACAAATTCAAGTATGGCAGACAAATAGATCAACGAGAAGAAAAAGAAGTGGAGAGAAAGAAAAGGTGAATACACGAAGATAGGCAAGGGCACAACAAATGCAACAACAGCAAAAACAAAGGAGAGAAAAATGCGAACAATCCAACGAATACATATACCATGGGTATATCCATGTGTATATATATCCCCGCACCAGTTTTCCCACTCACACAGTGGTAAATCGTAAGCTCTATCCATCAGATTTTTTTCTTCTCTTCCACCAAATGCAACCGAGCTCCAGGAAATGAACGTCGCAAGAAGGCGATCCAGGCTGAAACAATGGTTGATAAGGACGACCCGACCGAGGCGCCAACAAAAGAAATGAAATCCAAAACCCGAAGCGAAGATGTATAAAAAAAGCTATGTTCTCGAAAGGTGATTACAAGAGTGCCTCTGTATAGTAGAGCGAGGCTATTAAGTGTATCTCCTGGTCTCGTGTCATCATAAAGCCCTGTTGTGCGAAACAAGACTAGGGCCAAGACGCGAAGCAATGATGACTGTGCGCTTAGGCAGATTCTTCACGCTTGCGCTTCTTCAGAGGGCGGCGCTCTGCAGAGGTGGGTGAGTCGGACGCAATGCTCGATGCCGACTCGCTCGTGGTGGAGTGGGTGGCTGCGGCGTTGGCAGCCTCATACAGTGTAGTTCCAAGAGCACCGGCGTCTTCGTCGTATGCTTGTACATTGACATCGCTGCCATCTTCCAAGACAGTCATGACAACGGCACCGTTGCCATGGGTGCGGGCGTGCTGGGCCAAGTTGTCGCTGCGAGAGAACTTCTTTCCACACTCGTTGCACTCAAAGGGCTTGTCTTGCGTGTGGAGCGAGCGGTAGTGGCGCTTCAAGTGCTCCTGGCGGCGGAAGCGGCGCGAGCACAAGTTGCACACAAAGGTCTTGGAAGGGTCGTCAGTGAGGGACTGCTTGCGACCCCGACGGCTAACAGGCTGCGAGGCCGAGGTCTCGGAAGCACTCGAAGCAGCGCCAGAGTCACCCTTGGATCCCGAGCCGTTGCTCTGCCCCGACTTCTTCTGGCCCTGGCTAGTATTACCATGGGTGTTGACGGGAATATCTTGTCCAAAGAGGTCGGAGGTATCAGACTCGGGAGACAAGGGCTGCTGCAGGGTGACCTTCTTGGTGCGCTTCTTGGATTGCATCTCCTCTGAAGCACTGTCGTCGGTTGGGCTATCCCCAAAGCTGAGGGCAGGCAGGCCAGAATGTGCCAGGGAGTCTTCTTCGTCCAAGTCGTCGAAGCTCTGTTCACTCAGGAAACCGTCCTCGTCCAAGGTGTATGGATCAATGCGCTGGCGCTTGTCGCCGAGGTAAAACGAGGTCGAGGCGGATGGAGCAAAGTCGACCAAGCCAGTCACAAACTCTTCGTCCGAATCCAAGTCCGAGAAGCTGTCGAACTTGGGCAGAGTAGTCAAAGTGGCTTCGGAGCAGGTGGAAAACGAAGTGGCATGGGCTTCATTGGACAGGGTCAGGTTTCCGCCGCCCAGGAGCAGCTTTTGCTCCTCCTCGTCGTCGCCGGTCGGCAGCGCAGGCAAGGGAGGGAAGTCGGTCGGGGTAGCACAAGCGAGGGTCGAGTCGACAGTCAGTTCGCGCGGGTCGCAGAAGTTGGAGCTGGCAGGCTCAGCAAAGGACGAGTGCTGGGAAAGGAGCGCAGAGGGCCCTGGCGAGGGAGACGGAGACAGGGATGGGCACGAGGCGGCGGGAAGCAGCTCTTGGGTCACGGCGGGCGGGTGGATAAACACTGTCTTAGTCAGCACCGTCCAACACAACTGTACACATCGACATAGTGTATATATATAAATATATATATATATATGTTTTTCAACATACCTGGTGTGAGCGGGGGGGAGTCGGAGCGTCCCCATTCTGGCTTGGCCAGAATCTCGGCGTGCACGTCCGACTCGCAGCCCTCTTTGACGCCTTCCAAATTCTCAAAACCAGAAAACGTGCCATTGACTGGGGTATGGATCATGCCGCAGGTCGAGGGCGGGCTGCTAATGGTGCTGCCCGAGGCAGACAGAGGCGGCGTCGAGGGAAAGCCGTAGAAATCGGCATTGACGAACCGCGTGTCCAAAGGAAGCAGGGCGGGCGAATCGTGGTGCACCATAATGGACGGCTTGAGATGCGTCGGCTGCGGCGAGGCAATGGGAGTCATGCTCATGTGCGAGTGCAGCGGGTTCTTGTGAGCGGTGAAGATGGGCTGCTGCTGGGGGTAGACTGGCATCGGGGCGTGGAAAGTCGGCGAGACATACTGACCAGCCGGTCGTTGTTGTTGCTGTTGGTGTTGTTGAAAGTCTACTTCGGGTGCATAGATGTAAGTATGAGGGCCCATAGGCACTTGATAAGGCGTTTCCATCTTGTGTTTATTGTTTATTGTTCCTGGCTATACTTCTGTCAGTACCCCGGACTCGATGACAAAGAACAAAGCAACATACCGAGTCGATGCCAGATGAATTTCCAAGAACAGAAACAATAAATGAAAAGGCAATTCTGCACAAAGGCAAAGCGATCGTAGACAGGTCCGGGGACTCGTCTTGCGGTGATTAAATACTAATACTAATACTGGCGATGATAAGGCGCTGAGATGATGATGATGATGGCGGTGTTCAGTGTTGACACGGCCCGAGTCGATATTCCTCGAAAGAGTGAGAGGTGAGATTCAAAAGAATGTGGGTTTGCAGTATAAGAAAATTCAACGACCAAGCTAAGGAAAAAAACCAAAACGAGTTAAGAGTTGGATGGAGATAGTTGGCGATTGCGAGAGAGTAAGTGAGAGAGAGCGAGAGGGATTATTCAAACGAATGACAGGACCTTGGGTCAAGCGCAAGCCACGGGAGGGGACGTGCTTTTTCCTAGAGCCGAAAGAGAGGGAGCAAAAACTAAAAAAGAAATCAGAAGCAAGAATAAGGAACAATTATGGAAAAATGAGGCCTAAGAAGAGAAAGGAAGAAAAAGAGGTGTGATAGATAGAGGGAGAGGGAAATGGTTCACCAGTTTCCTGCCTACCGGGGGAAGTGGGCGGTGGATAAACCTGGGCGATCAGAGCGATGGGCAGGCCCCGGCGGCAGGCGAATCAGAGAGGGCTATCAGCGGGTGGGTGGGGCGGGCACACTGCGCACTGGGCACCCGGTGTGCTGGACGGGCTGGGCGTAGCCTGATATGCACTGGGCAGGCCGCAGTGGGCATGCACCACTGGCCCCACTACCTATAGTGGACTAGGTGGGGCGCGCTACCCGCTGGTCCGGGGCGGGATTTCGGGACGAAAAAGCAAACAGCACAAAAATAAAAAGGCCCTGACGCATCGTGCCCCACCCGGCCCCGGTTGCTGCTGCCTGCCCACGCCCCCGGATTGGTGGGACAGCCGGCTGGCGCCGCCCTAGTGGCTGGCGCTGCGCGGCCAGTGGCTGCCAGGGCCGGGCTGTGCCTGGCGGGTGGGGGCACTGGTTGGCCTCAATTTTCCTCTCTCTCTTTCCTCTTTCTACTTTCCAGCGGTGGCTGTAATTTACGAACGCTATCACATGAGGCCACTCGCCGCACTCAGTTGACTTTTTTGTATTTATTGCGTGCGACTGGATTGCCACTGGTGATTTTCGCCAACGATACACGCTGAGTTCCAGTTGGTGTTGGGAAGACGCCCCCATGATTGGCGGCAAGCATGCTGATGTGGTGTGAAACAGGTGGATTGTTGCGCGTATCTTACTTTCTTTCTATGGCCATGTTAAGATGCTGTGTCCTCTAGCGGCGTGTATTGTTGTAACAGTCTCGTCCTTGGGTAACAGACAACGCCGCTGGTGCCGCACTTTTCCACGAGCGGCTAGCGCGGGCTGCCCTCGACATTGGCCATTATTGATAGTATCAAATTCTATTCATTATTATTATTCTTTTACTGTCTGTAGATAATGTGTTTGTTCATCTGTTATGGCAGTCCGTACGACGGAAACAATCAACGTCATGTCCGGTGGCGTCCAAGCCTCGGCGACAAAAGTGTCCTGCCTTGCATGATCCCACGGCCTTGTGCCAGTCTTTTCACTGAACACAAGTGTTGAGTGGTTCACAATACCAACTGCCTAAAAGTCACAAAGTGAAATGTGGTGTGGTGCGTTGCCAATCAGCGCACGCCCGTGCCTCGCAAAATTTCTACTAAAAAGCAGCGCTAAAAAGTGTGATCCGCCGTGGGCCGCGGGTTGACTTGGCACTAACTTAGTACGTACTAAGTTAGTAGTATTACTGCCTGGTTAGCCTAATCAGGCCGCGCCACCCCAAGTCTCACAACACGGAATCGGATGCCCCCGCGCCTGTCCGGTTCCTGCTTGGATCTTGAGTATGACCGTACCACCGTACCACTGTACCAGCTTATGATGCAATAATAATACTAAAACACTTGCCCAGTGCTAAATTTCTAAAGCTGCAACTTCAATCTGAAACATGCCGAACGCCAGTCAAAATTCCCATTTTTCCACTGGCGCGGCCTCGCCGAGAGCATTTCATCCTAGGCACACGCCACACTGCCGGCAGTAGCCATCCACATGCGAGAATTATAAATTTTTTAAAAAAAGTCAAAATTAAATATTTGTACAAAAAGGGAAAGAAAAAGGAATATACTTGTCCAAAATATGAGTGGTCAATTGAAGATGTGACGGGACCACGCACACGCGTCCGACTGCAGGTGTATAGCCTTGCGTGACTTGACTTGACTCGGAGCGGCCAGCTGCATACTCATTGCATATGGTGAACTGTTTGAGAAAAAAAATGAAAGCAAAAAAAAGCAAAAAAAAAGCAAAAAAAGAGAGAACGGCGATGCAAGGGCCGCCAACGGTGCACTATTTGGCTTATCGATTACGAATGATAGCTCGATAAGAGGCAAGGACATGCCGCGGCGCTTTGTTTCACATGGACGAGTCAGAGTGACTATCTTTAGCATGTCAGAATGCGCGCCGGCACCACCAATAAGCTCCGGACCCAACGCAAGGAGCCCGTTTGACAGGACAAGGATATGTGTCAAGTTCAACGGAATGACTCGATAGAGTTTGCTTTTGCTTTTTCTTCTTGCATTTCTGTAACATGTCAAATATCAAATTCTCGTTCTTTGGGTAGTTCTTTGTCTAACAAGTGCAGCACAATGTATTATTTTTACTCCTATATTGTTCACAAGTAGACTGCGCCGGAACACAGTCGGCGTCCATGTCAGCTCGATTATGGCGGTCAAGACCGAGACATGTGGCATGTCGGAGTGCTTTTAGCAAACTAAGGAAATTTTCAATCATTAATATAATTGTTCGATTATTACTGTCGGGGATATTGTTCCAGACATATGACAGCGATCGTGTATAATTGTATACGTAGTACGGATGTATAGTTCTGGCCAATCAGAAGAGAAATTTATTAGCGTATGGGGCGTCCAAGGCACAGATAGGCTAGCCGTTTATGGCCAGCCTTTATCCAAACTTGGTGATCCTATTCGTCGCTGTGATAATTTATTACTGTATGTTACGGATACAGTGCTACTATATATCAGACGTATTATCCATTATTCTATAACATAGTATACCAGGCAATTATACTACGTATATACCGGTAGTTAATATATATTTAATTACATATATGTCTCCGTACCCCGTATTATATACTAAGCTACAACCGACACAATTCTCGGATGATCGATTAGTTCTCACCTGCCAGAATCCTGCGGGAGCGATCGATGCCAGCCAAGTGGCCACTTCTGGCACTTAGACGGCCAGTCTCCAGAACTCAACTGTGGCTGAATCTGTTTCTGGAATATTGTGGCGCACGTTCATCTCCCAGAGTACTACGTACGGAGACTCAATACAGTGGTTAGATAACTAGAGGCGAATCGGTGCTGGGGACCCGGGAGTCAAAATGGGGCAGATCGCAATTAGATCTCCCGGTGCCCAGCACCATACTACGATACAATTACATGATGAAAGATAGTATCAGATTCAGCGAATTCCATGGATGTGAAACTTGCAGGTGGGAACGGCGACGACCGAAACCAGCTAGCCCATGGCGGTTTCATGGTAAGCTTTCGGGACGGATTCCTACAGTGGAGTTCCCTAGGACTCGCTTGTTTGGGGAGCCGACGCATACTAACTTGCTTTGCTCAGTAGTCCTTGGCATTATTGCTAGTACCAAATAGTAACTCACTTGTTACGATGACTTCTCAGTTCTCAGTTCTAAGTTCTAACACGGTGAGCGCCGAGTCGCCGACGGACTACTACTACGTAATAACTTAGTTTGCTAAGTGCTCGAGATAGCGGCAGCTAATTTGCACCAAAATAGCCAGGACTTGCCCAAAGCGGTTGGCTTAATGATGCTTATCTCCTTGAGAACCACTGGTGGGTTGATAACCTCGAGTATTTAGTAAAACGATCAAATGAAAAATAAAATGAGTGAGGGCTCGGCACAACACGTGCCTGGCTAAAGCAAGCACGAGAAAGCCCCGCTTCTGTGAGGCTGGCCAATCGTGGCGCGTGTGGTACGGGCGATGAGCCTAATCGGGCATCGTCCGGTCCCTGCATACAGACCAGTAATAGCACTCCGTAATACTAATTATTTGCTTTCTGATTATTATCGGTAATTAAAGTATAGCTGCTATAGCAAAGTTATGAATTATTAGTCACTATTGTAGCGTCTATCACTAGTCTCCAACAGTCCAACATTCGAAGATCACGCAGGATGAGCGAATTACTCGAACGTCCTCCTACTTAGGACTAGCAACCCGGCTGTAGACTAGCAGCGCTTGGCAACGCTGATACGACTCAGACTAGTGCTGCTAAAATTTCCCCGCAAATCCCAACTTTCACAAATTTGAGAATTTCTTTTTAGCATAATTACACTATCGTCAATAAACTCCATACCCTTCCGGCCTTAGCCTGTTGTGTGTGTAGTGGCACGGGGATCTGGATCATCGCCTACTTTGCTGTTTCCGTGCCTAGCCGCGTCTGCTTTTCTGACTTTGATAGACTTGCGTTAGACGGTGTGCCTGACCGTCGTTTATTGTCAATAGTATTGAATCTTGAATACATAGCAGTCTAGCAGAGTCAGTCTGTTGACTATCGAGTCGTGCACCTGCATACATGTATGTACTACCGCGCACTATTGTCGTCTATCACGTATATACAGAGTATAATTCCTTCCAAATGTTGGCCTGAACACGCAATCGATAATTCCAACGTGCATTTTACAGTTATTCTTCTCTTCCATGTGCGGATCCGTCGCACCGGTACCCTACTGTTTTACATAAATTAACCCGCGAACGTGTATGCAGCGTGGTAGCTGGTTGGAATTTTCGAGCACACGTGCGCGGGATGCTTCTATACTCCGTGGAATAATTATTAATAACAAAAATTCTACCCGTTATTTTTTCTTTCTTTGTTACTTCAATTCATTTTTTTCCCTTTTATTCTTATTTTTACGTTTTTCCCATCAATTGATACGTTGTTCATCTTCTTTTTACTTTCACTTAATCATGTACGTTATGTATAGTCCAATTGCGCCAGCCACCAGCAAACACCTGCAAGACTGACTCTTGACTGCAGAGCGCCGCTGCATTAGTTTATTGTGATCATCGCCGTGCTTTGCTATTGCTGCACGCTCGACAAGCGTGAACTCTGCTTACCCAGTGCTTGGGATTGTCAGTCGCCACAGTGGGGGGATTATCTTTCCGATGCGTGATTAGCTATCGGTAGATTCTGTACTTGCTAGCTCGGAAATCAGAGCCATGTTTGTACAGACTACAGAGTACAGTGTACCTGCGTGTCGGTGGCGAATGCATTCGGTTCGTGTGGCGTAGTTCGTGTTTGAGTTGGCTGAATAGGTTGATTCTGGAGGTGATATGAGCTGAATAATACGTACTTACATGTATGATCGTAGTTGAATCGGACTTCAATGAAATTGCTGCCTTCAAGTTACAGTTGACATTGTAGGATCATTTTTCTAGTCCTATGTACAAATCCGTATGAGACAAGCATAGTAGGTGGTGCCCCCATTCCATGTCTAGCGGAACCTTCCAAAAATGGCAATTTTGTGCTTAGGGTTCAAGGTTGCCATACCGCTACCAACATAATTTCTTGTGGCACTGTGAGTCGAAACAAATGTTGTTTCACTTGTAAGGGGAGTTTAATACTAAATAATTGGTTGAGTTATTGTGTAAATGTTCGTGTTATTGATGATGGTTCAGCCTGTTCAATGTTGGTGTTGAAAATTAGTTCCTCTACATCCGATAGTGTCAATCGGCTGAATATATATCCACTATATTCCTCTAGGTACTTAATTTAATACTGTTAAATTTAAATTTGTAGTGTTTTGGTATTGATTTATACAATGTTGGCCTTTGTATTGAAGTAATTTGTACGATCATTCACGCCGGCAGAATTTGACGCTGCCGATAGGTAAATAAATATACATATATACATCCAGACATTAACATTTGAACTCATCCATTGATCCATCTTAACAACCATTATGTACATACCAACTGATTTATACATGAACACGATATTAATTTATATACAGTAGGACAGTTAGCGAGAAAATTCATTCCATTGTCAAGTATGATGTCGTGATGTCGTGAAATCAATCAATGCCGGGCTGCGGGTATCGAGAAGCATTGTTTGCCTTAATATACCTGACCGTTGTCAACGTTCATAGAAAGAGACTCTGATACATTCAAAACAAAGGACCTCCAGAAACATTTCAATCATAAAGTATCGAATTCATTGGTGCAAAACAAAGAGGTTTCGAAGTATTCAGGCATCAAATATCAATTTCATTCTGAATAATACTAAACAAAGCAGAACTCCAAACATTCCAATGTTGAAGGCAGGAGAGTTTCAGGATGTTTCGATTTCGTATTTATATAAAAAATGCCCTCCAGTAGACTGTAACAATTGACAACCTCGAGTCCAAGTCAACAGAATACCAATTCGAAGCCCATCAAAAATGACCAGAAACCTTATAAACTTCCCCACCGAGGTCATCACACTATGCCTCGGTTCTCTCAACGAGATCTCCGACCTCACTACCTGCAGACTCGTATGCAAAACTTTCGCCAATGTCTGCGCACCCATGCTCTGGCGGGATGGGCTCGATGTGACCATGACAACACGGTCCCTTGCTCGGCTGCAGTTCATCGCTAGGAGTCCTGTATTCGCAATTTCAATTAAAAATATCACCTTTGACCTGTCCTATTACGATGATGTAACAGCCGAGAGTTACAATCAGTATTCGCATGTAATTGTTGATAGAATCGAGGTCAAACTAAATGACATCGGGGACAATGCGGATCGCAATTCAGAGGCTGATCAGTGGAAGGAATTTATTACGGCTGTCGGCAATAATTTTTGTGGACTATGGGGGCGACATCTATTAGGGCAACCCGACTCCAACTACACAATCTTTTTGACGGCCCTTTACGAGAAGTATCGCAACTTTTACAAGGACCAACAGGTTGCAACCCAGCGGTTTGCAGATATTGACAACATCGCGAGCGCGCTGCAGCGGCTCACAAATATACGATGTATTAGGATCACGGACAAGTCAACAGATCCATTGTGGACCTTCACAAAAGACGAGAGGACTTTAAGTGAGCGCCTGGAGGATATTGTCATATCGGCTTTTGACAATGCCGAGTATGTTCACAGCAGGCCGAGGTGGTGGCGGCCTCCTTTTCAGGCTCCCCTGCAGAGTTTCAAAGAAAAACGGCCAAACTTGGAAAAGAGCGTGAGAGATCTCATCATGGGTGAATGTCTATATAAATTTCAACTCAGGGATGAGTGGTTGCCTGAGCAGCCAGGTCCATCGCGGATGGTGCCAGTTCTGTTGAATGTTTTCAAGGCCCTGACGCAGTCGCTCACGTTCCCCACCAGAGTGGAACTGGACATTACGCCGCACAAGGACATGCGAATGCTCAAGATAACCGACGAAGAAATGAGATACATCAAGTATGCTACGAAAAAGGCAAGGACGATCGATATCTCGGTCACGTCGTGGAAGCGTAAGCCAATATGGAATCAGCACCGGCCGCAGAGCGAGTGGAGATATATGGAGCGGTTGATCGGGACATTGTGCAATCGTCGCAAACAACTGCAGCATCTGAGAATCAACCTTCACGGTCATCCAAGTGCCAGCGACGTTCCTGATATTTCGGCGGGCCAGTTTTTGAGTCTCAGATGGATCTCCGGTCTCTGGATCTATGCAGTGTCCCGTTCCATGCAGAGGACTTCGTGGAAATGATCGGAAATTTGCCTGTGACACTGGAAAAGCTGTATTTGAACGAGACCTATCTGCTTCGAGGAACATGGGCTTATGCCATGCGCTGTCCGAGGGACTTAAGACAAGTCCATGATATGTATTTCGGATGGCCATGCCGGGGATAGTACGGAGGTCGCATCTATGAAGAAGGAATCGATAATGAAGAGTTGCCGCTTTACTATCGACCGTTTATCCGCTATCCTCATGATCCGCTGTATGACAGTTGACAAGAAGATCCCATCAATTGATGTAGTTGACATTGCATATGTGGTTGATAGATTGTTCCAGGTTGAGAAGTAAGAGAGACTAGGGCCCACCCGGAACAACCTTTCCCCGTCCCCTCCATTAAAACCTTTCGCGCCGCTCGTTCCTTTGGGATTTTTTCTTCTTCTTTTCTTCGTGCGGCGACGCAACTCGAAATTTATAACCCGTGTTGCCTTGACAATCCTTTAGTGTTGTTACCAAGGTGTCAGTTGCGTCACAGAGAAAATATAATTGCAAACCGGTTCTTACTTTATTGGTCGTGAGAATCTTGATTTCTGGTGGCCATTTGGTTTGGGATCGGACATACTTTTTGTCCAGTTTTTTTACTATTTCAATGTGTTAACGCTAGTGAAAACATGATTCGTTAATTCTTGATTTTTTCCTGATCTAGTCTCCCTGTAACTGTAGAGCTGTCAAGTCTATCCGTAATTCGTGTACTATTCCCCTGCCTCGTCGCCAATCTTTTCCAGCTTCCCAAGATCCCTCTTCTCGCCGGCCTCTCCAATCACTCTGATGCGATCAACACGGATCTTCTCGCGGTCGCCGTCGCCATCGACAAAGAACACAATCAGCGACGTGACTTTTTGGAACTTGACAAACCGCAAGTCCACCCTGGCCGTGCCTGTCTTGCTGTCCCAGTCCTCTGGAGCGATTGTTGCTACCTGGACTGGCTCGTTGTCCTCTGCCTCCTCAAAGCCCAAGACTGTCGCCCGGTTGATAAACAAACGCAGTTCTCTGGGCCGCATTGGCAGCTCGTCTTCGTCTTCGTCCTCGCCCGGCGTGCTCGGTGGTAGCGATGTGATGTGCAAACTGTGGATTTTCAGTGTCGAATTGAAGGGAATGTACAGCATCAGCTGCTCGTCCGTGTCACTCTCGACCCAATCGGCTTCCTTTTCTTTCCCCTTCCCACCTCCCAGCGACGAGGGCTTGGACTGGTTGAACAGCACCCCCGCACTGCCTCGCTCGCTGGCGCGGTTCAGCATATCCAGATCCTTGACCGACACCTGATCGGTGATGTCGCTATAGTTTCTAGGCAGCGAAGCCCCGAGCCAGCCGCCTGCGCCTCCTGCGCTAGATGACTCCTCGCCCCCTTCGTTTTCCAAGTTGTTGGCCTCGGTGGCAAGCTTCTTGACGGCCTCGGATAGTTTGTTGGGATCAGCTCCGCGAATGGTCGAGACGACGCGTCCTCGTTTGAACATGATGAACGTGGGCATTCTATAAAGCTGTTAGCATCTGCCACAGCTAGTATATTCATTCGTAGGTGGGGAAAACGCACGCTGTCACGCCGTAGGCCTTAGCGATGTCCTGCTGCTGGTCGACATTGATCTTGGTGAAGGTAATCTGATTCGGGCGAGACAGCTGGTTCGCCAACTGCTCGTACATGGGCGCGATCGCTTTACATGGGCCACACCAATCTGCGTAGACTGAAGGATTGTGTTAGTATTTGTGTTTGTTGTTGTGCAGCGCGGGGTTTGAAAGCGACGTCATCCTCCAGCACCAAAACATCGGAAGGAAGCAATGGAGAAACTCACAGTCAGCCACGACAATAGCCGAGCTTGTGAGCAGAGAGCTAAATTGCTCTTTCGACGAGATGTGGACAAGCGACATTGTGTATGGGACGTTGTGGTGTTACTGGACAGGTTGATCGGAGCTGCAGCTGTCGACTCGAGGGGCTGATTATTAAGCGCGCTAGCGGTGTGCTCGACATCAACACCATTATTGATTTATCAATAGCTCAAGCTTTTTATTATTTGTATACTTATATTATCTACTGAATATATATCTATTGATGAATTTACATGTGTGTAAGCCAGCATTCATGGTATCAAAATAGCAAACGTCGGCTTGGACATTTGAATTTACAGGTATAAAACGAATGCATGTATCGAAGACGGTGTCGGTACACCTGAAGTTGCCTTTTTTGGCGAGATGCCCCAAGCAAGCTGTGACCACGTGTAAGAAGACAAAGACAGAGCTTTTATTAGCGATCCTCCCACAAACTTTTCTCTCTTTCTCACCGTTTCTTTAACGTTCCTCCAACATCTCAACCTCCGCACATTCCGTCCACCGCGCAGAAAAGCCTAGCAAAGTCCAAGCCCATATCGATGGCAATACATCAATTATTGTCGTATATAGTGAACAATGACTGGTTTCAAGAAACTCCAAACCATTTGTTCTGATGGAAGCTGCTAAGACCTGCAAGACAACTACAAATACGGGATCACTGAGAAAATCCGTCATTGATATCTCTGAGCTTACAGAGGTGCCAGACCACGACGCGTGACCAGCAGGTCATACTCAGTGACGTATGCCTTGTTTCTTTTTTCTTCTTCAGGGTTCATCACAAAGTGTTATAGAATGCTAACGTAGCAGGTAGACCGACCGAGAAGTTGTCGAAGCGGCAATGGTGCAGTACGCCCAATATTTGAACAGCGTTGGTATTTGGCAAGTAGACCCATTCGACCTCGAAAACCTCGACCTACTCCGCGTCTCTTCCATCCTGCGGTACCTCGAAGTTAGAGGACTCTCACTCTCCGGCCCCCAGACGGATCAAGGCTCATACTCGCCAGGGCTCGGACCTTGCGCCATGAGAACTATGCTTCAAGAATCTTTTCGGATACAGTTTGTTTGTCCATTCTTACGATAATTCCTCTCATGTTATCCCTTTTGTTATTTTTTTGCTATTCAAGTCATAATGCCAGTAGATACTTGGAATGCAGTATCGCGGTGAGCCTAATAGTACTACGCATGCAGTTAATCAATGGAATAAGAAAGATATTCATTTGTCAGATATGAAATGGGTAATAACTGCATTCCATCTGTTGATATTATTTCTTGTCAGTGGTGCCGTGCCGAGTTTCAGTTCCAGCACAAAGTCCTGAATGACCTTGAATTTTTGTTCGGCCGCGGGATTGCCTGACACTAGATCCATGAGATCAAACTTCGTACGTACTACATACTACTAGTACGAAGTGATTAAACATAATGAATTAAAAAGCGAAGGGGACCTTTTAAGACTACATACTTGAAAGCAACTCACTACATGTGCCTAGTTATGCATATGGCTCCTTCATCCGATATCACACCACTAATTGTTCTCGTCCTCGACTTCATCCTCGTACGTGTCCTCCTTGCTGCGGAAGCTTTCAATTATCGCCTCCCTTAGCTGGTAAGACAGCACAGTCGCTGCCTCCTGGCTGCGCGATTTCTCCTCTCCTTCTTCAACAAAGGTCATCTCCTGGTAGGCGGCGGGAGGCAATTCAAAACCCGAGATTTGTCTAGCCATGGTCACCAGGGTCGACCTTCTCAGATACTCCCCTGGTGACGCCCAAAACGCCTTTGCCTCTAGTCGGTCAAGAATCTCAGTATTGCCCGTTATCTGGGCGTGTATTATCGACGAGATGAAGCGAAAGTATAGGTACCGTTTCGCGGGCCGGTTTTCACCCAAGAAGGTGAGCTCCTTGTTGTCCAGTTCCTGTCTGCGATTAGCGTTTTGCCCCTATCCTATATCAAATGGAGACACAGAACTTACGCCCCATTTGATGCTACCGCCTGATCGCCTACCAAGAACGCCAGCAACAAGATTCTCCTTGGACTTGTCCACCAGCATACACTTCCACCGGCTGGTTCCTTGGGGGGAGAGGATCGGAACAATGACAATGACTCCCTGGTCAAGAGCTTCCTCGTACCGGGCGTAGAGGGTGATGCCTGGTATATCGTTAGAGTGTCTCATAGTCTACCGGAAGAGTGTCTCATAGACAGCAAGTCTAGACTTACCCAATCTCCAATCGTAGAAGAAATCGTCCGGGACCTCATCCGTGCCAAACAAGTATGCGATCTCTCGGCGGGAAAGAGACTTTGGTACTAGGTGGGCCGCTTTCACAGATTCTGCATCCATCCAGTCTCCTGTGATATGGCACCAAGCCATTTTCACATCGTCTTCGTACGACAAGGCATTGTATGCCTCGAGTACGTTCTTCCGGAATCTAGACGTATTGAACGATTTCTTCCCCTGATTTGCAGTGGCGCCCATAATGCGCGGGATTATTGTGTCGACATATGCCCGCTCATAGAAGTCAACACCCGGCTCGGTCTGCTTGGTCTTCTTTCGCCCCATCTCCTCATCTAGATCATCTCTGATCAACTTAGACTGTTTCTTGAGAAGGTGTTTTTCCGTGCTGAGATCGGTAAGATGTTGCATTAGGGGAGTCGAGAGAGTTTCGTAATCAGTTTCGTTGATTAGTTTCTTTTCGCGGGTGTGTTGAATGATATCTAGCTGTGCGTAGGATGTTTCAAACTCGTACTGACACGCTTTTATCCTTTCCTCTAGGAATTCTGATACCGTTGAAGACGCAACTGAGAAATTCGATAGCGCGGAGGCATGTCTTTGCTGTTTGATTTCAGCGTCGCTTACCTTCAAGCGAAGTTCATGAGGTGCGAGGGAAGAGATTCGTGTTGGAATGGGAGGTGGTTTCAGTCTACGAGAGACTTTAGGCTGAGGATTAGGATCGGTCGACGCCATCTTAAATAGTACGGCTTTGCAGTATGAGATGAGGTGGGAGTGGGAAGAGATGGGAGTGGGAAGGATAGGAGGGAAAGATGGGAGTGAAAAGATTGAAGTGGAAAAATGGGTGGCTGGGAAAAGATGAAAGGAAGACGAGTTTGTTTTGGAAGGCACAGGCACAGGCAGCAACCACCCAGCAACCATCCAGCAACCGTCCCGCAAAGTATGCAATCGTGACTACGTACAGATTACTCTATACTTATAATTCTATACAATCAAATGTTTACTTGATGGTATTTACAATATAAAACTTTATAAGGTGTGTTCTCTGGCTTTGTACAGATGTAGAAATGAAATATCAATATCAGAAACAGAGACATTCGTGTAGAATAAGTAAAAATTCAGGTAAGAAGCCAAAAGAATCATACACTAGGAAAACTGAACGTGTCGCAACTAGAATCATCACCTAGGGAAGCTGCCAAACACCTACAACATCATCCCAGGATTTTATCATTGAATTTATAGTCCAGATTGTCGATACCCGAAAAGAGTATCAGGACATTACATAATAGAAGCCAACGGGTAGTCACGTGATAGGACGCGGTTGCCACACGTGGCACACCTTCAGGGTACTATTATGTAATACTTGACTGTTACCTGCAGTTTTGCAGCCAGCCCATCACATGATCGCTCAACAAATGCAACACCCAGCCACTCAGCTGTTATTAATAATAATGATACCCACTTCCTGACTATAAACTTAAGCATGATAATGGTTATTTCTCAAAAATAACGCACCTAGGAACCTGAACCCGAATGGATCCTGTATGCCCTACATGATAGATTACAAACAATTAAACTCTGCAAACTCAATATCGGGAGTCTTCCCGGCACACCCTTCCCCCCTTGATAAGCCTCTGTAATCGCGTGCCCATTAATTTGCGTCGAGAACCGTGTCTTGACGAAGTAGACGCAGACATGTGGAGGTATTCAGACCGGACTGATACAGCCTGATGCGATATCTACCTCAGACCCAGGCGCTGGTGTGACCTAGTTCCAAAGTAGACCTCAAGTGCTGTTGGCGGAGTTTAAACATATCCAGAGGCGTGGTTCATACGCATACATGTACGTATGTGTAAAAGACTTGAATGACAAACCGACAACGCCACTCTTCATGTCTTCTCCTTTTCTTCCCCCTCTTCAGCCACTGCAAAAAGCACCTTGATCCAGAGACTGCACCCGCGACACCCAACAACAATCTCCCCATGCTGCGCCTCTGCCTCCAGTTCGTCTTCAGTCACAATAAATCCTTTCTCATCCCCGCATCTGCATCCACGAAACCAGTACAGCATGTCTTGATCCTCTCCTCCTGACCCGTTCGTCGTCGTCGTCGACGGAGATATATTGTCGGAGCACTCCAATTCCTCCAAATCCACAACTTCCAGCCCCGTATGAAACACATCCAGCCCGTCACCACCAGCCCGATTCTTCCGCTGCAAGCGCAGTTCCCGGTCATATTCCGCGCGCAGTTCTGGGTCTGCGAGAATCTTGTACGCATTCGTTATCTCGTCGACCGTGTACGACGCGCCATCACCGGAAGTAGAAGTTGAAGGAGCCGGCTTTGCGAGAGGAATATTTGCGGCTTTGTCCGGATGGTGTCTTAGGAGGGCCTTGTGATATGCGTTTTTTATCTGCTGTTTTGAGAGAATGGGCGCGGTGTCGCTGAAGGGGATGTTGAGGATTTGGTAGATGGACGTCATTCTTTTCCCCGCCGCCTGTGGTGATATGACCGCACTGGCCACAGGTTTATGAATGGCGGTGTTTCTTCAAATCGTATAATTGTTTTGACCTCTGTCACCGCATTTTCAAGAGTTGTAGCTTGTTGTAGCCTGTTTAATTCTTGAGATCCTGATTTGCACAGTGAAAAAGATTTGTATGCGGAGAAGACGAACCAAAGCGGGGAACAACGGCCCGCCCCATCATGTAATAATCTACTCTGTACACAGATCTACTAAACAACAAGTATATAATCAGACCAACGAATCTATTTCGTACAGATATTTCGCAGAATACTAATGCGCATCGCATCGCATCACCATCCTTGCCACGAAATAGTCACACCATCTAAATCTAACTCTAACTCTAAAACTCAAGGAAATACATCCTCGATGGGAGGGTACATACAGCGGATATCTAGACAATTTTCAAATACTTCAAAACACTCAAAAACTGACAAAACTAATAATAGAATGTTCAGTTTACGAGCTGGTCTTGAAGGTGTAGCGCTCCTCAGTGGTAAAGGGCACTCCGAGCTCGAGAAGCTTGACGTAGACATCGGAGAATTCCTTGAAGAAGACCTCGCTGTCCTTGGCGTAGCGTTCGACGTGCTTCTTGAACTCCTTGTCCTTGATCAGGGCGAGATCGGTGGGCAGCATCATCAGGGTCTTGGTGGTCTTGTCGGTGTATTGGTCGGGGCCACTCCACTTCTTCCAAGCCCACTTCTCCTCAACCAAAAGGCGGAAGAATTCGTTGGTGAAGACGGTAGGGCTGAAGTCCCAAGGACCGTCGAAGCCAGATCGGTCGGTGTGGGCGCGGCCAAGCGAGTGGGCACCGCACAGGGCAACCATCTCACGGTCGTCAAAGCCCATGCGGCCAAAGACGGCGCGGATGTGCTTTTGGTCCTTAGAAGCGTCGGGGAGACGGCCATCGGGGGTGCAGGCGGCAACGTCACGATCCTGGCGGCCAGGCCTCCAGGGGATGACAGGTCCCTGCATTTCCTGGATGGCGCAGGCACCGGCCAGGGTCCAGAGGTCAGAGTAGCTGATCCAGGGGAATTTTTCTACCACTCGTGAGTATGAAATAACACCAAAAACGAAGACATATCAAACGTACCCTTGACTGGCTCGAGGAAGTCACGAGCAATCTTCAGGCCAGCGTTGGCACCGTGGTCTGACTCGGGGGCAAATCGCATGGTGGCGCCATTGCTGCCACCAGTGCCGGTTTCCTTGTCGTAGGTGCCGCTGGCGTGCCATGCCAATCGAACGAGGACCTATTCCCAATGATTAGCAAGATATCTCCCCAAGCTGTGTCTGGTATAAACGCACTGGACCGTAGCTGCCATCGTCGTAATCGTCCTTCTCGACCAAGAGACGAGCAATCTCGTTGTAGACCTTCTGGTAGTCCTCCTTGCCGGGGACGAACGAGGCCGAAGCCTTTGCGTCGCCGTTGCTGTAGAAGTAGTAGCCAGCACCACCGGCGGCAGCGAGACCAAGGCCGATGAACAGAGCGCTGTTGGACTTGGGCGCATTGGCCTCAGACGAGTATCCTCGGCGACCAGAGGCGCGCGCAGTCTGGATGGGAAGAGCGAAGCGAGAGCTGCGGGCAACGGGACGGAGGTTGGAGCGAGCAAAGGCCCGGGTGGCAGAGCGGGCTGCGGCGGCCATGGTGATGGTAATGATGGTAAGACAACTCAAGGAGAATGAAGGAGTGAAGGAGTTGGTAGAAGGGAGAGAGAAGGAGGCGCAGAAAACAAAGATAAGGCCTGGTGGGAGGACGATTTTCGAAACCCGTCGAAGGACAAGACCGTGACCAATGGCGGCGCGCCGATTGGAGCTCTCTGGATCCCCGAGTCTTTTCTAAGCGCTCCTCCGCTTTTACCCGCCGCGTCTCCGGATTTTTTTTGTTTATTTTTTTAAAGAGTTTTGAGTTGCTCCCTTATCAGCGGAGTCCTCCTTCTTTTTCCAGTCAAATTACATTTACGCGGCATTGTACATGTCTATCACGGTAAATGATATCGATTCTTTCCCGAACTCTCGGTCTATTCTTGGATCCGAGCTTTAGCCGAGGCTCGTAAGCCTCAGGTCCACTGAACCCCTGTCCACCAATAGGAGGCTGCCCATTACAAAACACGGAACATCGGTCTAACCCGAACCAGAAGCTTACTGGACAAGTCTGAGTAAGCCTACTAATATCAATTGCCTGACGCAGTATTAGGTCTTTATTCAGTGAGAGTTGATATACAGTGACATGTACCAACTGGTCTATAAATGTGGCAGCAAGGTTGGTTCCAGTGGTGGTTGAAGGTAAGTTTGTATATATTCTACAGTCAAGTACAGCGTCCATCAATGTTTGATATCATCTCTGCAACTACATTCACCAACCTCCCTTGCCTCCAAAACCACCAGACTCCTCGTTCTTTGGCCTGGAACTTCCGCCTCCCCGAGTGGGCTTGGATTGTGCCGCTTCGTGCTTGCGCAGTTCTTCGGGCACTCGAGAAATGGAAGACTTGGCGAGCATCTGCTTCAGATCGTACCTGTGAAAAAAGGCATGTCAGTAGGAGAACAAATAAACAGATAGAATTAAAAGAACATACATAACATCAGTATCTTCATTACCCAGGAAAGTAATGGCAACACCACTCTTGCCAGCACGACCGGTACGACCGATACGATGCGTGTAGCTTTCGATGCTGGGCGCCATGTTGAAGTTGACCACCAGGCTGACATCCGGCACATCGATACCACGACCAGCCAAATCAGTGGCAACCATAACGTCCGTGCTGCCATTGCGTACCGACGCCAGAGCCGCCTCACGCTGGTCTTGCGTCTTGCTACCGTGCAGCGTGACCGACGTGAAGCCCAGGTGTTTGATATCCTTGGCGACAGCGTCACAGTTTCGCTTGATGTTGACAAACACGATGATGGGCGGCTGGAATTGCCCGGACATGAGGATCTCGGCAAGACGCTTCTTTCTCTTGTCTTCGCCCGAGACAAATTCCACCCGTTGCTCGACCGTGTCCACGGCTTCACCGACGTTGCCGATCGTGATAATCGCAGGCCGTCGTAGATACTTTCGCGCGATACGTTCAACCGCCGACGGCATCGTGGCTGTGTACATCATCGTCTGGCGGTAGCGATTGTCTCTTCCACTGATATGTTGACTCATGGCTCGCGCGTCCTCTGCCTCTTCAGTATCGGGCTTTTCGTTAGACACCGGCAGAGCATCAAGGATTTTGTTCACGGGTTCCTCAAAACCAAGATCAATCATGCGATCTGCTTCATCCATAATGACGTAGCAGCATTGTGACAGTACAAGCATTCGTCGTTCGAGACAGTCGACCAAACGACCGGGGGTTGCGATAATAATTTCGGCGCCGTCCCGTAAGCTGTATGCCTGTTCTTCCAGCGAATGACCACCGACAATACTGACAACGTTGAAGTTGAGTGGCTTGGAGAATTTCTTGGCTTCAATCTCGATCTGCTGTGCCAATTCACGCGTAGGCGCCAGAATGATCGCATATGGACCGTCGTTCTTCCGCCATTCAAACTCATCAAGCCGGGGCAGTTCGGCAATATAGACCAGCAAAGGAAGCAAGAAAGAAGCCGTCTTACCGGAACCAGTCACAGCCACACCGATCAGATCGCGAGATTGCAGTGCGATTGGAATGGCCGCGCGCTGGATGGGGGTTGGGTCTGTATAACCCACTTGGCTGATAAGATCCAGTAAGCGTCGTGGTAGATTAGACTCGTCCCATGAGCGCATCGGATTCGGTACGCTGCCACCCTTTGTACTGATATTGAAGTCTTCCTTGAAAATTCGCCAATCTCGTTCACGCATCTGGTCAAGGCGTTTCTCGCTCCAGTGCTTGTCGATAGCACTCCGGGTGCTCTCTTCCTTTCGCCGCCGCTCCATCTCCAAGATCTCCCTGGCGCGGGCCGAGCCAGCTTCTTGATCGCGAGTTTCAATTGCCTCGACATATTTCCTCGTAGCGCTATCCACAGCCTCTTCTCCAAAACCAGCAAGACGGCCCCGCCCAAAGAAATTGGCCTGCGCCTTGTGTTGATACAAGGGGTTATAGTCTCCACTCGTATCCTCCTCTGCATTCCATTCGAAATTAAATTTCCTTTCCGTAGTGCGCTTTCGTTTCTTCTTCGCCGAGAAGCTCGATGTTTGGTCTGCGCCCATATACCGTTGTCGAATCAACGCACTTTCCGCCTCCTCTTCTGAAATCTGGGGTTTCCCCTTGGAGTCGTTTTTACCAAAAGCAATCCGTTTGGGTGGAGGCGGTGGCGACATATCATAATCTCTATTGTGCGACTGGGAATTCCGCATAGCAGCAGGCCCCGTCGGGATATCTCCAGTGCGCAAAGCTCGGGGTCCGGTAGGAATAGATCTAGAAGCAGAATCGCCGTTTCTTGAGACTCCGTTTTCTGTATGCGAGCTACCATTATTCTGATGGCCATTCGACGTGCGACTCTGCTCGGCTTTTGCGCGTCGCTCTGCTTCGACCTCTTTGGCGCGTTTCTCTAATGCGAGGCGTTCACGTTCAGCTCTTGAAAGAAACTTGGGCTATACATTAAAAGACAAGTTAGCTTTTCTGTAAACAGATGCGTTTCGTAGAAAGGGAGAAAGAAAAAAACTCACCTTTGAAGCAGCCGCATCGGCCTCTCTCTTCTTCCGCAGCAGCTCTTCCACACTCAACGGCTTTGCAGCAGCTGCGCCCGAGGAGCCCCAGCCAGATTTCTTCTTTTTGACGACAACACCACCATCCGCAGAACCAGCATCAGCACCAGCCGTATTCGTGGACGTAGGCGGAGGAGGAGGGGGTAACGAGTCTGCAGGTGGCGGAGGCGGCTCTATATCTGCTGGAGGCGGAGGAGCGCCGTCCAACTCCATCGGCGGGGGCGGAGGGGGCGCATCTGCTGGGGGAGCAGGAGGAGGTTCCTGCAAGTTGCCATCCATGATGTGACCTCGTGTGCGAAGGAGAACGTGCTTCAGTGAAGAGCAGGCGTTGGAAACAGCGTGGCCTGGGCTGGGCTATTTCCATCTTGAATTTATACGGGAGCCGTGAAGGACCAGACCCGCAGTCTATATCACGTGATATGAATGCATATAAAAAAGTATGATTCCGTGTTTGTACTGTTTGCATTCTTGCCTTTAAGGTCCTAAGCTAGCTATAACTGCCAACTTTGCTTTCAATTTCTTTACTTCTATTTGCTTTGCAATATGTTCTTGGACGCCACCTACAGAAACCTTTGAACTTTATGCTTCAAAAGTCATGTCGCTCGCAAAATAGACCTGGCAGTAATCGATCCTCGTGCCCTCATCGCCACAGACTAGACGAATATGATCCGCGCAATCAATGGACGCTTTTTCCCCTCCATGTAGGTCGTAGTCAACTGTTGCAACAACCATCGTGGAGTTTACATCCAGGCCATCTTGTAAAATCTGCCGAATTCGATGGGAGCTCTTGGAAGCCTTGTCCCAGGTTGATTCAAGACAACTCGTGATTTCTGTGTTCAGAGTAAGCAGCAGCTAACAATTTCAGTTTGTAGATGGGGAACCTGAATCCGAACAGACCTGATATGCCTTTGAACTTTCTCTTCCCCAAAATGAAGGTTGCGTCGTTGGTGAAGAATTCTCTCAAATCACCAGCATTGGGAGTATCAATGGTGGCATAAAAGTCTTGAAGGAACTTCTTGGATGCTGGTTCAACTGATGCCGGACTAGCCCCTACAGTCCTGATAGGGTTCAATTTATTGAAGAGACCTTTTGAATCGTATCTTTTTTTGACCTCAATTAGTCTCTTCGCATTGACTCCAAACATATTGGATACAGTCGCATCCGAGCCTTGCGCAAAATTTACTCAGCGGTCATTCCACATCCGATTATTGCAATCTTGAAGCGGACTTACGCTCCGTATATCCGAGGAAGTTGGATACATGCATGGCCAGTTTCTTGTCTTTAGGACTCAGTTCATCATCGCACTTTTTCTTCATCTCAGTTCCCCACTTCAAAGCGATCTTGTCTTTGTTGGGGTCAGTCCATTTCACTGCGATAACTCCATGCTGCAACATAGCTCGACTCGGAAAAGAAGTCGATGTTGTAGACATCCGGCAGACTTTGGACATATTGAAGAAGTCGAAGTGAATGTAGGATCCAGCCAAATCCGGCTCAGCACAAATCTTACGAACAAGTTTGTCCAGCAGTCGGCTCGCAAATTCAGGTTGGAGCGGAGTAGCGTAAGCAAACCCATAGAGCATCTTGCGTCCGCCGGGAGCTGCCAATGCATCTGACATTGTGTTCGCTTCTGCGTAGGATCTCATTCTTATATCGCAGCTGATCGCCTCAAGCTGGGAAAGCTGCTCAAAAAATTTCCGTCCTTCTGGCTCTGTACCGTTGTAGAATATCACAACTACCACTACAGGTACTGCTGCGTCCGAGGGTTTCATCAAGACACACTGTGAGGCTGCTTTTTCATCAGAAAGGTGCAAGGTAGAGTTCAATATCCCCATGACGGCCGGCATCTTGTCTTGCGAAAACACGAAGGAACCGGCCAATACACTGTCTACCTGCTTATGGGCACGAAATGTGAACTCAGTTACCACCCCAAAGTTATAACCAGCTCCGCGAATAGCCCAGAACAGATCCGGATTCTCGGTCTCACAGGCAGTCAATTGCCGGCCGTCTGCAACAATCACTTGCGCAGAAATGAGACTGTCAATGACCAAGCCATACTGAGGAGTCAAAAAACCATAGCCTCCCTGCAGTGTCACTCCTCCAACGCCTGTGTGACTCACAGTTCCACTGACCACAGCAAGACCGAAGTTGGCGGCGACGTTGTTAACATCTGCCCACTGTGCACCACCCTGAGAAGTTATAGTTTCATTGTCTGCATCAACAATTACCTTGTTCATCTTTTTGAGGTCGATCACAATCCCCCCGTCACTTGATGATGTGCCGTCGGTAGAATGGCCACCACACTTGACGGCAATATCTAGTCTTCTAGCCTGCGCGAAGCGCACGATTCCTTTGACGTGCTCCGCATTTTCAGGAAAGATGACTGCTCTCTATATACTCATATGCATTAGTTTTGCCTGCGTTATATCAATGTATATCTTTTTTATATATATGTTTACGTACCGCTGGTTTCACTGCCAGATCGGACCATCGGCTGATACTGCCATGGTATTCGGAGGAGTCTGAGCAAACAACCTGAATGCTTTCGTCAATCTGCGACTTCAGGTCATGAATGAGAGATGAGGAAGTCGCGCTCATTTTGATAAACAATTAGAGATACAATTTCAAAGAATATAATATTAAATTATGTTCTTGGTAGTGGGGTAAATCAGAGAGCACGTAATTTCAGACAATGGAAGCCTGATCACTAAAGGTATATAATTTTCTTTCTAAAGCGTCCGTACATAGAGGTCTATTTATTATACAGAATGGAAATATGTATTGAAATGCCGTTATATGTTGTACTAGAGATACATAATGATAGTCCCTACCTGCAAAGGTGGACCTTGCTTTGCCTAGATAATTCAAAGCATCGGTTCTTACTAGATATGCATTAGCCAGACGAAATGCCGAGAATGACAGTCTTCTGAATATGAGAAAAGACCTGTCTTATGCATCGTGACTTCACAGCCCTGTGAAGATCCGTTCATGCTTCACTGTTATTGGGTAACACGGTTAGTGAAGAAATAATCTGGGAAAGTCCCGAGACGTCATATGCAAGTAGTATCAATTAGCGCCACCGTCATTGGTGCATTTTAATGCTTCGATGCACCCGGATTTACGTCTAAGAGTTGCCGTTTCCTGTTTTATAGTCGAGTCAAATGTTGTCAATGCATAGAGTGGCGCCTGCTGTGTAACATTCTGGTGGACGCCTAGTGGTTTAACGATTGCACCGATTTACTATGGAATAAATAAACTAAATGAATAACTTGGTAAAACTTGTATATCTCTGCGTCAGGCGCTGACGTGGTCCATCCTCAATCCAATTCTTTTGAATTATGTATACAGTGTAGGCTCAAAAGTGAACACGTACTTAGACGAGGAACTCTTTCCACAAAACGAGGACTATGCTGGATGACCCGAAATTTACGCTCAAAGGAGGCCATTGCTAAACTTTGATTGTTGGTGTTGCGAATCGCCCGCAGCTTACAGCAGCACCAGGAGTGTCAAGAAGTGTCTCCTACTATGCTGCTGCACTTTGCGCTGTACAGTGTAACATTGAAGATGGCTAAAGGCTGCCGGTGAACGCTCCCAAATTGCATATACATGTATATCTCTGCACGTATGCAACTATGAATATGATATCTAATATAACTTGGTACTTAATGAGGGAAAATTATGATGCATCAAACATTTACTTTCGTTCCTCTCAATTGAATATACAAAGTGTCACAACATGGAGACTTGATCTCAACACGTAGACTAGAACTCGCTAGATTGGAAATGATCATTGAGCTAGCCCATGATGTTGTAACAGTCATGTACATACCATGTAAGTTGTGACTTTGCTGGCGCATGAATACACTCATCTCTGGTCTTACTTTTGCGACTGGGATTGAATGGCGAGGCCACCTGACAATAGCTTTGTGTAAGAGAACATTTGGTCTTCCCATACGCACACCTGCATCCTGAAGAGGAAAATCACAGAATCCAGTCTTCCAAGCATTTGCATGCCGGTCTGGTCTCAAAACTCTATGCATGGGAGCCCTATCCTGGATTTTGAATATCCTCGCCATTAGGAATATGTCATTGCACCGCCATGGAATGTGTGCTGCGTCGGGCATCTCATACTGAAATCTTAAATAAGCTGCGCACGGGGCGTTTGAATAGGTGCGGTATTAAGAATATACGATTTTGGGTGCTTTTACCGTGTTGCTACATACTGTTTTACGTAGTATACCCGGCATTGCATGTGAGTTATGTAGCGCTGCTCTATTACTGTACCGAGCGTGCACAGAATACCGAAGCCAAGTTGTTATAAAAGATTCTTCAAATAATGTTATCCGACATTGTAAACCATTCTGAAACAATATTTGTATCCCTTCAAAACAAATATTAGGTTACAGCTCGTGCTTCTCTATTTATTCCTTCACTTTTGTGCTGAATTTTCTACGGAAACCCAGCCGAATACGACGCCATGGAGCAACTTCTGTGCCACGTCGCAAACCTTTCTCCCAAATCTATTGCGGTTGTTGACGGAGACCAGGCCTTCAGCTATGAGGGAATGATTACCCAAGCCGATACTCTGGTCAACCTACTGGAACAGAAGTCGCTTAAGCATGAGGAACCCGTCTGCATCTTGCTTGACGCAGGCTCTCAACAGATTATTGCCCAAGTGGCAGTGCTCCGTGTTGGAGGAACGTGCGTGCCAATAGAGCCATCCATACCAAATCTACGCCTAGAGGACATGCTGATTAGCGTGAACATCCGGCTTGTCATCACAAGCCAGAACCAGGCCCATCGCTTGACCAAATTTGATGTCATACCAATTGAAGGGATACTTCAAGATAGATCTCTCTCTGAAAGTAGTGAGAGTGTAAACATCTCGCTTGTCTCGGGATGTTCGGACACTCATCGAAGTCATATTATCTTCACGTCCGGTTCTACTGGCAAACCAAAAGCAGTTCAGATATCTGCTAGAAGCATTCTCCATCTTACATCGTCCACTCCTGTGACTCCGCTCAAACCAACTGACCGGGTATCTGGGTTCGTCAATCCTGGTTTTGATCTCTCTTTATTTGAGGTTTGGGTATCGTTGCTTTCTGGAGCAACAATAGTCGTCATACCCAAGCCAATCGTGACAGATCCGTTTGTCCTAGGCGGTTTCCTAAAGGATCATCAAGTGACTGTCATGATAATGCCTACAGGCCTTTTCAATATCATAGCGTTAAATGCGCCTTCCTCTTTTGAGAGCCTCCATCATCTTATTATTGCTGGCGAAACTCCAAACGTTAATGCAGTCAAAGAGGTGCTGACCAGAGGCGCTCCTCGGCATTTGTGGAATGCCTATGGGCCTACAGAAGCCACGACATTTTCCACATTGCATCTGGTCACTCTTGAGGAGACTCAGCGTCAGTGTATCAGTATTGGTGAGGCAGTAGGCCAGACCAAGGTTTATCTCCTGGATGGTGACGGTACACCGATATTCGACAAAGGCCAAACTGGTGAAATCCATATTGCTGGCCCAGGAGTATCTTCAGGATATTTGAATCAGCTTGATGCGAATGCAGAGAGATTTGTCGAAATCGATGGCCAAAAGCTGCGCTGTGGCTCTCCTGCCCCTGTCCGGCTGTACAAGACTGGTGACTTAGGCAGATGGAGGACACCATCAAAGGTCTTGGATTACGTAGGACGAATTGATAACCAAATCAAACGCTCTGGGTTTCGTGTGGAACTAGGAGAGATTGAAAGAACACTAGAGGCAAACGACAAAGTACAAGCAGCGGTCGTTGTCCAACGTCAACCCAAGACCGACCGCGGCTCCAGCATACTCGTTGCTAATGTTGTATCGTCACGAGAAAACGATGAACTCGACCCTCGAAAAATCATCGATTGGACAAAGCAGCGATTGCCGCACTATATGGTACCTGACAATATTGAGAGTATACCGGAACTTCCATTGACTGCTAATGGGAAAGTTGATCACAACGCCCTAGTAGACAGAACATCAACCCCAGAAGAGAATCAGCCAGATGATACGAAACCTCTAGTGCACCACAATACGACTCTTGCTAGGCTCACCTCTAGTCTGCAGGAACTTCTTAGTGTGCCAACTATCAGAAGAGATGAAAATATTTTTTCTCTTGGCATGTCCTCGCTGCAAGCTGCCCGATGGATCGGCCTTCTCAAAAAGCACTTCGCAAAGTCTCTAACCATGGAAACCCTATACAGCAACCAAACTTTGCAGGAACTGGCTGCTGTTCTTGGTGAAGCTACTCCTGCTAACCATGAATCAGCTGAGAGGAGAAATTGGCAATCGGATGCGAAGCTTGCCGATAGTGTCGAATTGTTACCTGACTGGCAGTCAGATGAGGAAGGCCATGTGTTTATCACCGGGGCCACCGGATTTGTCGGCGTTCACTTATTGCAGCGTCTACTGGCTATGCCAACGGTCAAAGGGGTAGCTTGTCTCGTCCGGAGCCGTGGCAACCATACGTCCAGTGATCGTATCCAAATGGCCATGGAGAAGTATGATCTCTGGGATTGTTCTCTGGAGCAAATGCGGAAGATCATACCGTTGGACGGCGACATCACTGATGAGACCCTTGGTCTTGGACGAGACCAATACATTTGGCTATCCAACTGGGCCAGTGTTGTTTTCCATGTCGCTGCAAAAGTGAATTGGTGTGAGCCTTACAGCAGCCACTTTGGCCCGAACGTACGTGGAACTGGAAATATTCTTCGCCTGGTCGCCGGGGGCAAACGGAAACTGTTGCACTATATGTCCAGCATCGACGTGTGGGGGGCAACTGGATTGGTGTTGGGAACTGAAATGGTGAGAGAAGAAGGGTCTCTCCACCCACACATTGACTCGTTGGCCTACGACACTGGGTATGCGCAAAGCCAGTGGGTTGCCGAGGAGATGGTCCGTCGAGCGCAGAGTAGAGGGCTGCCGATAGCGATTCACCGGCCGGGGTTCGTACTTGGGCATAGCTCGCACGGGGCGAGTAACCCTGATGATTTCTTTGGTCGACTGGTGGCCGGATGCATAGAATTGGGGCTGTATCCCCATCTGCCACACCAGCGATTGGAATATGTCACGGTTGACTATGTCTGCTCGGCCGTCCTGCACATTGCATCTTCGAACCGGAATCTGGGCAGATCTTACCACATAGTCTCGCCAGACCCGGCACAGTCTGTGAACTTGGAGGAGACCTGCCGTGTAATCAATCAGACAGGGTATCCGGTCCAGCTGATGCCTTTCAACGAATGGATTCGAAAGCTCCGTGACTCGGAGGGTCTGGATAAGAACCCATTGCAGTCATTGATGCCATTATTTGAAGAAGATGTTCTGCGCGGGCTGAATCGTCTGCAGACGAGTAAATACACCCCTATTTTTGACGCATCTAATACTACTGAAGCTCTTGCGGACTGTCCGGACATCCGCTATACTCCACTCGATGCCACCCTGCTTAGACGTTATATTGATTTTTGGGTAAGAAAGGGCTTTTATAATGTTTGAGTTGAATGTAGATTGCCATAGCCAAAATTGAACGGAACATACACTATCCAGATATGTTACAAAGTCCTTTCTCAAGTTCCAAGACGATCTACTCGAGGAGTATATCTGTGATATTATACACCACCAAAACGAGATTTTGCCAAGTATTATGCTTCAAATGTTCAAATATTATCTATGATATTCTCGAGGTTGCTGATATAGCGGATAAAAATGATTTGAGATGCTTTACAAAGCCATAGCCAAACTTCAGTACAAAATTAATGGAGAGATAAATTAACTATTAACGACAGAAACTGGCAGTCTGAGCAAGCTGCAGTCTACTCACGAAAATAAATCATGTTCCAAGACACAGCTCGGGGGTGTTTTTAAGAAAAAAAATACAAACCGTTTACTTTCGTACTGCAATGTTCTATGATCGAAGAAAGAAACAGCCACCGATAGACATTAGTTAAAAGCACAAAGAAAGGGGATTGGGGACGCGATCAATATTGAGCTGGTTGAGCCTGTGGCACGATTAGTAGGCAGAATCTTTTAGGACAAAGTATTACTTACTGCTCCATTGGAAGCTGCCTGCTGTTGCTGCTGATAGTAAGCGTAGGCGGCCGCAGCTGGATCTGGGACTGGAGGCGGTTGAGGAATAACCTCAGCGGCTTTACCTGACTCTTTCGCCTTGTTTATAGACGAAACAGAAGGAGGGCCATGCAATTCACGATCCAATGTGAGGTATTCTTTGGTCGCCGTCTTTGTTCCTCGCTCAAGGAGATAGATCATGTAGCTCTGCACGAGGTCTTTGACTACATCCGTGGGCAGATTGCCCTTGTTTCGGATGTGATCGACGACACCCTTGATCCTCTCGTATTGAGCGGGCTCGTTTTCTGGACTTGTGGGTTGTTCAAGTTCGAACAGGAGGTACCGGGCCCAGAATGCACCGCTGTCCAGATACTGATGCTTGTTACTCTCAAATATACTTCTCGCTTCAGCCGGAGATCCTTGGACCTTCCAAACCAAAGTAGCCCATTCAGCGGCCAAAGCTGCTTTGGTGGTCACGTCACAGTCAGGGGACTCCATATGGCTCTTGTAGACTTGAATACCGTCTTCAACAGTGCCATGGCGACGAGAAAGATTGGCCAGAGAGACAATTGTATCCATGTGGTTGGGAAGCTGGACAAGAATCGCATAGTGGATGTCCTTGGCAATATCAACGTGGTCAGTCATCTCTTCAAAGTAAGCATAATGCAAGCGCACAGTGGGGTGTGCAATTGGAACGTAAATAGTGCTTGCTCGTTGATAGATGTTTCGGACCTCTTCCTCCTTGTCAGGTTGTGCGGACATCCACCTGGAATAGCGCAGCCAGAACTCATCGTAATGGGCGCATGTGACAAGACACCGTTCGTACAAAAAGGTGATGCGGCTATACGAGCCCTCTGACTCTTCAAAATCGAGGTAGCGTCTCCAATTGGCGAGCTGCGCTTCATCCAACTCCGTAACGTGGAAGTACGGACGCTTAATCTCAGATTCAAAAGGCCACCGCTTCGTTGTTTCGGCCTGTGTCTTGGAGAACACCTCTAAATGGTACGTGTCCAGGCGCATTCGAAGATCTCGTTCAGTCTCTGCTTCACTTTTGGACCCGGGAGGAAGTTGTGCAGACTCAACTTCGGCTCTAAGCGCGGACAAAGTCTCAGGTGGGGCCAACTCGTTTACAGGACGGCTTTGTGCCAGTTGACGATACCGTTCAAAGTAGCGCGAATATTGATGGGTTGGAATGTGAATGACGCGTCCGAGAATGCCGAAAATCTTGTCAAAGGCCTCAAGTCGCTCTTCAAACTCAATATATTTGTCCCAGAAGAGGTGTGCCAAAAAGTCCAGTCCCACACAATTTGCTCCTCTCTCAAAAAGCCTAGTTCAAAAATTGTTAGCCATCAATTCTCATCATGGAGGAGAAGAGGAGAAGGTCAGAAAGGGGTTGGATGGTTGGCAAACATGAGAACTTGTTGTCATGAATTTGGGTCCCAAATACGTTAGACTTGAGGGTCCTTTGATCTTTGATCATCACGAAAATTATGAAGCTTCGATATGAAAAGGGGCAAGCTGGTGTTTCTGGATAGCTGTGGTGAGATAATCCAAGAGGGGGGAAGAGAGAGAGAGGGAGAGAAAAAGTGCCTGAAGTTTAATGGGTGAGAAGTAATCTCAGGGATCTGTTGGCAGGCGAGCGATCTCACCCAGCATCAAAAGGACTCCATTTCATTTCAAACAATCACAGGCCTGAGTACTGGCAAATACGAGTCTCCGAAGAAAGAAGAACGGCGCTGCGTCGGTGAGGGTCAAGGGGAAGGGAAATGGTCCAATTTACTTACTCTCTGATGACATCCGAGTCATGGTTGGTCTCTACTTTGAAGGCGCAGTAGTTGGTCCACAAGTCGACCGACGTGGGGATGCTGGCGATGCCACGTTCGTAGACCTATCACGAGTTAATGAGTAAACTTAAGAAACAAAAACAAGGGCGTACCATCTCTGCAGCCTCCGTGCCAGCAATGGAAAACTCGAGGTCGGCATATTTTTTCCAGTACCCGAACAACAACGGGAACTTTGCAAGAAAGCGGTCGTATGAATTTCGAACTGTTGTGATGGCCTGAGGGTTTGAATTGCGATTGATTCCGCCTTCCAGCGCCTCAGCGCCGCGAACCAGCTTTTCCCACGTCTCAAAATTATCTGGATCTTCGGCCTGTGCTTCGTTAGCGCGAAAATTTCTAAATACAGTTAATAGACGAAGATAGAAACCGCTTACCAGTTCAACTTCAAGTTTTCTCAGCTCCGCGTTTTCCTCCTCATTGCCGCCGAAAGAGTAGTCGGCCATGGTCGCGGATGCTCGCAGCCCGAGACAGGGAAGGAATCAGGTCAGTTTGTAGTGGCAAGAAATCGTAACGTAAGGTAAAGCGACCAGGATGGAGTGTGGATGAGTATGCCTGGGGCGACGATGCGAATGAGAGTTGAGGGATTGGAGAATGATGTCGAGAAGAAAGTCGGCGGGCGGGTGAGAAGCCCGGAAGAAGCGCAATCGCTGTTTTTAGCTTTGTTCCGGCGCTAAATCACCCGACTTGGATTAGCGCGCAAGACTGCCCGGGCCTTGCTCAATTTATTTTGTGCTCGCGATACCAGAGCAGTTCAATCACGCACTCAACGCCAATTGCCCATCCACGCTCGTTGCAGAAAGGACAACCACACGCGATACACACAAGAAACAACAGAAAAGAGCAAGCGACCTGGCAAGATGTCGGCCACTCTTGCAATCCGGTCAACGGCCAAGTCGGTCGCTACAGGGGCCTCCAAACTGGCACGAGGCAAGACGCCCATCAAACCGCTCACGAAGCTCAAGACAACGCCAGCGCAAGAACTGGTCAGCACAAGCGAGCTCGGTATTGTGTCTACGCTGCCCCAGCGCCTCCTCAACTTCTTTGCCAAATACCCGCCAGAGCATTATTCGGGATTTGCCCAGCCGAGTCTGATGACCCTACCACCTGCCATGACAGAGCCAGTTGCAGGGGAAGCTGAAGCAGAGACAAAAATAGAATCAGCAAAATCAGAATCAGCAGAAGCTGTGGCAGAAACAGTGGCGGCAACGGAGAGTGTAGCTGAAGCAAGCGCAGAACAACAAGCAGAAGCAACAGAAACAACAACAACGACGACAGCAACAACGACCACAACCACAGCGAAGCTAGACAAACTCCCATCCCCATACACACCCAATCGAGACGCCAAGGGCACCAAAAAACCCGATCCAACCCTATGGTCCCCATCCAAAGCGCTCCTCCAAACGTCCAAACAATACCCGAACCCATTCCTCCCGATAAAGAACCCCAAAACCAAGATTTGGCGGAGTCCCAAGTATAGTCTGCGCATGCAGGCCGACCTAGTGAAGCTGGCCAAGAAATACGGAGTCGAAGAACTGCTGCCCATTGGTCGCAAGTCGACCATTTTCAAGGAAACCCGCCGTATGGAGCGTGGTCTTGCTATCAAGGGTACTGGTATTGGCCAAAAGGTCAAGGGTCACAAGTGGGAGCGGTTGATGGAGACGAAGCTCGAGGACAGGAGGAAGGCTATGATGGAAATGCCGGAACTGATCAGATTATGGAAGCAGGTGAGTTATTTTTTTTATCACTTTCTGGTGCAGCAGAGCCCCAACGCTAACTGCCTTTACAGAGAGGACACGGACGAGGATGGAAGAAGTGGCCCAAGCGGTAGTCTACTTGAAACGATTTTTGGTCTCTCTGCCCAGCATATTTGTCGGCGAATTATCTTGTTTTTGTGTGTCCAGAAGATTAATTGATGAGGCATGGGCTAAGAAAAGGAACTACTCTCAATGTCCTTAATTGTATTATTATATGTATAAATCTATTAGGAACGGATTGATCAGTTTGAATATATGTACTAGACATTTCAACCTTTTACAATATTAACACGACGTCGAGTTCTATTTCACTCGTAAGACGGTATAACCACGTCTCCCACACTAATCACTTGATTATCATCATCCCCTTTCAACAAAGACAACCCAGCATGTCGACCAAAAAGCACCTTCCCACCAATCCGCCTAGTCTTCGCCAGTGTTGAAAAAGGTTCCTGGCGCTTTTCCGCAGTAATCTGATCCACGCATACCATTTGACATCGCTCACAAGACCCAAACACGTCAAACGACAAATTAGCGGGTCCGATCGTGAATGATGTCCATGTGTCTTCGATATATGGTTGCTCAGAATTTAGTATCGATGGTCGGGACGGATCGCCGCTGCTGAGAAGGTTGTCGGTGTGCTCGGGTGGTTGTTGTTTTTGTAATGGGGAAGAGAGGTTCTCGGCCATGACGATATTTGCTCGAAACACATCGGCTGCGACGGCTTTGTTTATACTGGTAGTAGTAGTAGTACCGGTAGTGTTTGGTTTGGAGTTTGCTTTGATCTGCTCGTTGAGTTTGTTTACCGACGAGCGAGAAACCAAAAGAATAGGACTGTTGTTGGACAGACTCTGATTCTGAGCGGAATCTTTAGAAGGAGAAGTGGTGTACCAGTGATCGGCTGGGAAAGAACCAGGCATGAGGTTTTGATTAATGGACGTGGATCTCGTCGCCGTCGCTTTTGTATGCCGCTGACTGTGGGTATCATATGAAGGAGATCGCGCCAGAGTGCAAGGAACAGCAAGGAAATCCGAGAAAAAAGTAGATACTTCTCGCGATGAGTAGACCTGCATCATGAGCTGGTCGCCACAGACTCGCGATGACTTGCGTTTGAATTCTTGCCAGCTATCTGCTGCAACGAGGGACGAACCATCGTGTCTAGAAAGTGGGATTTCCAGACCCGGTCCATCGGTAGCAGTACCAGTAGCAGAAGTAGTTGTAATGCGGAGTACGCCGTTCTCAAAATCTAGGTATGGTTTTATCAGGGCCATTCGCGGGTATCGTTTCTGACTGAGTGCAGCGCCCGTGCCCTGATGGACGATGCACCATTCACGGTCCCAGGCGAGCCCCTTTTGGCTTACTTGCCAGACTACACCAGGCGGGACTTTGAATCCAGAGCAGCTTTTGATCGGGTAGACGCATAGGCTTTCAACGTAGAACCTATTATCAACCATAGAGTCAAGTTGTGTATGAGTCGGCGAATCAGTGACGGCCGGTGGCAAAGCCAAATCGACGTAGAACTCTCGCACAAAAGAAACAAAAGTATCGACATCGTGCGAGCTGCTCATGGCTCCAAGGCTCAGTCGAAGTGCCCCCGTTGGTTTGCCGCGCATCACGTCGTTTTCGTCGCCGCAGCGTTGGCCTGCTTTATAGTTTGCTTCCATATCTTCATTACTAAGGCCGAGCAAACTGGCTGCACCGCCTGGATTGCAAAGGGTTCCGGATCGGATGTGAATGCCCTTGATGGAAGCGAGCTTCTCGACTTCAGACTTGCCAATCCATTTACCACTGCTGTCGAGAAGATTCAAAGCAATGATGGGCCCTTGGGTAGCCGTGTCTTCGTACGAGCAGCCAGGTGAGGTATAAAAGTGGCAGACGGGCGAGCCATTTGCGTGTTTTAGAGAAGATAACTGGTGAAAAAACTGCCGGGCCAGAAGCGATGTATGAGCCGAGACATTTTCCATAGAGCCGTATAGTCTTCTGTGCACGTTCAACGCCGAGTCTAATGCTATAATGTTATGAAATGGAAGGGTGCCGTCTTCTAACTGGTCATGTATAGAAGCCTGCTTCTTTGCATGCCATTGAGCACTACCATGTGCGACGACCATGTCGGCAGTTCCTCCTCCAAAGTATCGGCGGTGTTGGAAGATATGACCTATGTCTTTTCGAACAAGCAGCGCACCGAGGTCGGGGAACCCAAAAATTTTGTAGAAGCTGAGAACCGCAAAGTCTGGTGAAACTAGAGGATCACTCAGATCCAGCGGTGTCGTGGTAACCAAGCTTGCGACATCGAGGAGAGTAAAGGTGTTTGAGTTTTCGGGCTTCCGGATCTTGTTGCACCATTGGAGAGGTAGACGTCGACCGTTCATATTTGACTGCGCAGGATATGCGAATAGCCGTGTCTTGTTTTCAGTTGAATTGCGTCGGCCGTCAATCCACTGCTGGACTTCACTATCGGACTCAAAACATCGGTGACCCTGGTCGGCCAACTCACGCACCCCGACCAGACTGGTATGCGAGTCGACATGATAGCCATACCAAAACCCGTTCTGTCCCTCTTCATTTCGATAGTCTCGCAGCGTATCTGCAACTAGCTTGATGCCTGCTGTGGTATTGGCCACAAACACGAGGTCGTATACATCTGGATCGGCGTTGAAGAAACGAAGCACGCGTAATCTGATATCGTCCACGCGGCCTGTGGTCAGCTGCGAGGAGGCTGAAGCAGAATGCGGATTTCCAAAGATATTGGAGGTTAGGTCATGGCAGTATGACTCGATCAGCGATTTTGCATATAACGTGCTTCCGGCATGGTCAAGGTAGGTGACGTCTAGTGGCGAGTTGTTAGATTGTGTATCAATTCAGCAAGACAAAAGGGAAGTCTGTACCTTTGAGTAACGGGTATTCTCGATCCCGAAGCTGGTCCAGACCTTCAGGATATAGGGTTTCCAAAGGCCTAGCAGTGGGATCGGCCATGTTGGTGTTGGTGAGGATAACGATGTTGATGGAGTGGCGTGGTGGTCATTGGAGACGGTGGCGACGGTCAGCGTTCAATCAAGAGATATGTTCCATAAGTCGTAGAATTCGGTATGAATGCCCTCAACACTGAGATTATATCGAATATATGTATCGAGATTGTGAAGATTAAATGACGTGAGATTTCCCCGCATATAAGATAGGTGTAACTGGCGACGGAGCTCGCCGATTGCTTGATCAATGTCCAAGGACTTATATTTGTGAGAGTTTGAGCGATTAGATACTGGTTGAAGTAATTGGAGAGAAGCATCTGAAGGTAGAGCATCAAGGATATGACATTCGTTGAATGAATGTTGTGGCAATTGTGTGAAAGCAAGGGTGGCAAGAGGTAGATCGGTGACTATCGCAGGCGGCCGCCGACAGGTGCAGGAGCGGTACCTCACGACGCGGAGATCGCCGTGCGGGGATGTCGATCGATCTATATTTTTTCTTCCTTCTTACTTTTTTTATTCGGCACACAGCATAAAATATCTTCAAAGTATTAAACATGTCATTTCGTGTTATTTATCTAACTAATTACAAGGCGCGCAACAAACAAACACTCGTTGTCATCGCATAAAATAGTACATCAATGGTTCATTGCTCGTGATCCAGAAACATTCCCTACTCTTTCTCCTTCTTTTTGAAGTTTTAACCTTTTTTTAAACCTTTCTTCGTTTTACTTTTCTCCCTTGCCATGGTTTTTCCAATCAAACCACATAGTGTCGCCGACTCGACGAGCTGCGACGACCGCTGTGATGATGGCCACGACGACTGCTGTGGCTGCGTCGCCGCACCACAGTCTCCTTGACAACCGTATCGTCACGGTGATGATTGAAAATAAACATGGCAAAGATGGCCGTAAGGAAGAAAAAAACGACCTGCATAATGCCAATCGCAAACGACGCCTTGAGCATCGCACACGTCTTGTTCACATCGAGATGCTTGCCGTTATAGTCCACCGACCCGAAAGGTCCCAGCGAGACCGTCACGCTGCTCGTATCCCAGCTGCTGCAGTCGGCATCAGCAATAAAGCGCAGCTCGTACACGGCAGCAATGAAAGCGCCGAAGAAGCACAGGTCCATCAGCGCGACGAAGCCGGCGGAGCGCTTGGTGCTGCCAAAGCGGATCACCGTGTCGGCGCACCAGAAGACGGCAATGGTGCTGACGATGAAGAGCACCAGGATGTACGGCGGCGTGAGCTGGTTGTTGTTGAGGAAGCCATGGACAAAGTACGCCTGTGGTCTCGGTCAGTATTACTTTCTTATCTGTCGCGCTATATAGAAGTAATGGCACTCACCAGCATGCCGATGATGGGAATCAAAAAGGTGATTTCCACCAGCCGCCAGAAGATAAACAGAAGACTGCCAATCATCTTGACGGTAACTTGTAGTATGTAGAGACAAAAATATCTGTGATCCTGGATCCTAAATGACCAAGTTCCTGGGCTTGTGATGCAAGCGCACGGAGTCTTCTGTATGCGCTTGCGGGGCTCAGCGTGGCTAGCAACCCGTTACTATGGGGCAAGTAAACACAGAGTCGCAGTGACAGCGCATAACAGGGCCGTAGCCAAACAGATCAACAGTTTTGAATTTTCAATATGAAGATCGCAACAGAGAGGCGGTGAGATGTATTGTTATAGGTGACGAAAAAGAAGGAAAAGGCAGGGCCGTTTGTTTCACCGGGAGGCTGGGAAGCCGACAGGTTAAATTAAATGCGATGGCGGGGGAACAGGCCCAGCCCCAATGCACGTCAGAGATCGGATTCGCTCCAAGTGGTTTCCATAAGCAACCAGCAGTCTAGCGCAAGGATTCATGTAGTCTGCGGATAAATACTCCGTGCAATTTCCCAGTGAACATGTCTCCGTGCGTCTGTAAGGCGCAGGCCACGAGGCATGGTGTTTATCTCCTATTGCATAAGTGTTTATCTCCTATTTGTCTAGCCTGCTCTAGCCTGCGCCGGTTTTCTGTACGCTTCCGATGTAGCCGCTGAGGATTATAGATGTTACAAGTTTGATTGAACTTCTAAATGAGCTTCTTCTATCTAGATAATATTAACAAAAACTTTCATCATGGCTCCCCGGCCAAGTGCCTGACTTGACCGCTGTGCACAGCCGGCGGATTGGCCGGCCGAGCAGCAGGGTGATATCCAGTGTCGTAAGGCTGATAAGAAGAGTCGACCTGGGCTGGGTGTTGCCCATACTGAGACGTTGTCATCTCAAACCCATCGTGGTTATCCTCGCTCGACGAAGACGAGTACGTATCGCGATCCCGCCGGCGGTTATACACGCCTCCCGGTAGCGGCGCCGCCTGTGTGGGAGGCTCAAGAGAAACGACGCCCTGGTCCATCATTCGGGGCCGGCGATCGTGCAGCTGCTCTTCATCCGCATTGCGCAAAGGTACCGCGTCGTCCTGGTCCTCATATGGCACCAGGGGGATGGTTGGTTCGGTGCCCCAGCTCCGGATCGGGTAAGCCCGCCCTTTCTTCCACGGTTCCGACAGCGGGGGGAAATACTGTCGGTAAGACGCCCAAGCCATGACGACTCCGAGTAGAGAGCCAGTGATGACATCGAAAGGGTGGTGTCGGGCGTCCATGATGCGGCTCACAGCGATCAGGGCAGCCCCAAGAGTAGGAATCATGACGATTATTGTCTTCCAAACCTCACCGCGACTGTCCATGATGTGCAGTTTGCCGCTGAGATATAACGAAACGTAGAATAAACCAGCAAAGGAGGCTGAACCGCGTGTCAGGTATGCCTTTCAAAAAAGAGAGAAAAAAAAAATCATTCAGACTTACAGCTACTATGACCAGACGGCCAGGAGCGGAATCCGTCCTTGATCAAGGCCGGATCACCCTGGCAGATGGTCGAGTTGGAAAGGCCATAGACTGGCAGGTCATGGCTTCCAGTGGCGGGCTGACAGCGATCAATCAGGTCCGGACGAGGTTTCCCGCAGGCGTTTTTCAGCGTTTGCGTGATTACAAAGGCCAAACCTTGCGAAAGCAATAAACCTAGTATCCCACAATTCAACTCCCATAGGCGATCTTTCAGTCGGTATGGGCCCGTCAGCTTGCGCCGCCCCGTGCGATCCGAAGCCGGTTTGTGGTGTGAGAAGAGTCCGTCGATCAACAGTGTGTACACGGCGATAATGACAATGGGTGAGAGGATCGAGATCATGAGGGCTTCTTGGATCGTGATGCGTTCGTGTACGGCATACGGGTATTGCAGGCTTTTGTTGTCTAATGAAAAATGCTGATGGTAGGGCTCGATTCGATCCAAGATATAAAATCCGATAGCAAAGGCGCTGCAATAGATGTTAGCCACCTCTGCCTTGAACATGAAACTGTCTCTTCGACACTTACATGATTATAACATAGTCAAAGATGTATCTGCGAACCGGTCAGTATCAGCAAAATGACAAATGGAGGGCCGACATACGAGATGATCACGCGAGCTGAAAGGCTCTTCTTGGAGAAGGCGGAAAGTTTGGAGGGCAGCTGAGCCATGACCGCGAAAATAACGCTGCAAATGCAATTCCAATGCTAAACAAATGTATGTGGGAAAAAAAAAAGACTGTATTTGTATCCAAGATGAGAGCGTGTTGTTCAGACGCAGAACAAGAACAATGCTGCCTAAAATCGCGTAACAAGCTAAGGTGAGAAAAGACCCTGCCCAGGCCCTAGAGTCAATCTCGATCGTTAGCGGTGGACTGTGGGCAGAATGCTGCGTGGCTGACCAGTGACCAAGGCGAAGCGTGGCTTGGGCCTTTTGAAGCAGACTGATAATAACAATTGCTGGAGGCTGAGAGTCAGACTGTGGACGCAAGGAGCTCGTGACTTGTCAGTGCAGGTCGATCTGCGGAGGACCCAGAGCGCTGTGGGGAGACTATCACCAGATGATTGGCTGTTGGGAGCGGGCGCCAAAGCCCAAATTAGTAGAATACTAGCAGCGCTAATACACGCACTGGCCAATCACGCAGGCCCGGTGACATCAATTTGCTGCTCCTCGTGCTCTATATTTGGAAACTTGCTAGAGGGAGGTCTACTGCAGAGTATTGGCTATGTCATGGTCGAAATGGAACCAGTCGAGGTTCTCGAAATCGTTTCCCATAGATGCAAATGGGTCGGTGATATCGAAGGACAGCGTCTCGTCTGCATGATGTAAAGACAGCGTTTCCATGTTGATACCGCGCTGAGATTCAGCCGTGGGAGGCGTTGAAGCGCCGTTCAGAACGAGACACAGGACGTGGGAAACTCGCTGAGCATCTTTGCATATCGGGGATTTCTCAGCGCAAATTTCAAGTGCTTGACGGAGTAGTTGGAGCAATTCTCCCTCAATAAAGGTGTCGATGACGGGAGGCTGCAGAATCCCTTTCCGGTAGGTATGCACAACCAGACACAGCACCATGATGCCGAGCAGGAAGTCATTTATGGTAAAGTTGGTGAGCATCCAACGCGTGGCATATAAGCGACCTCCAGGCGATATTTCTTTGTACATTTCGATGAACTGACTGACCAGCTCTTTTCCGGACTCAATGCAAACCTTGGCGCTAAAAAGCCTACCTCGAGCCATGTATTTGCGGTGCAGAATACATAGACTTTTGAGATGAATGAATTCAATATATAGCCGCGTCATTATAAGAAAAGGGTCGTCTGTGATTGATTCTGAAAAGGGGCGTATTCGAAGAATCTCTGGTACCGTCGTGTGCGTCTGTCTTACCTCCTCATCCAACTGGACAATTTCCGTTTCGGACTTTTCCTTAAACGAGAGCGCGTCTTGGCAGATCTTGAAGAAGCTAAATAATTGCCGGTCTTTGACAATAAACCAGAGCAGTCTGGTGGGCTCTTCTTCGGACCGAGAGGCTGGTAACACTTGGGTGTCGACGTCAAAGTCCGAGTCTAAGAGATTCCTCGGCGACCTGATGTCGCAGTTCTCTGGGTAGATATTGCTTGGAAGACCAAGTTGGAACGAGACCATCACATCGACCTGCCTGGTTGTCGCCCAAAATCGCCGACGCATTTCGCCTTCGAAGACGGTCAGAGATCCAAAAGAGTCCGGATCTCGGTGATATCCCATCTGGTACGCCATGCGTACAACCATGCCGATAATTGTCCCGGCTTCTCTAGAAGGATCCAAGGACCTCAAATTCTTACAATGCGCGTATACGGCGAGTGACTCTACCGCATAAGTCTGCGGTCGGTAGTATTCCCCGACTACCAGGCAGCATCCGGCTGCTGTATGAAGCCTAGCACTCTGGGCGGTCATAGTGGGCGGAGATAGCCCGCTGCACTCGGACTTTTCCCTGATGACAGACGCCATGCAACAAATGGAAAATAGAATGGAAAGCCACAGCGGATTGACCGCTTTGGGGTCTTTCCAAAATTCTTGATAGAGGCGTTGGAATTGATACGCATGGATGAACGGGACAATAAAAGTCTCGCCTTGAAAGTATATCGAAAGAAGCCGATCTGTGTCGATTTTTGCGGGGAGGTATTCATCAATGATATCTTGCAGATTATAGGAATCTGGAGACCCAAAGATCGGATCTCTGCTTGACGTGAGCACGGATTTTGAGAGAGCGGGCGACTCAGCCCGACGGCCACCCAGAACAGCCTTCAGTTCGTGAATGTCATCTAGGACAGCGGACCAGTGCGTATACCCGGCGTATTCCGGTGCGTCTGGTTTTTCCTCTTGAGAGTGACTTCTTGCCACCTCTACAGCCTCTTGAGGAGTCAAATGATCCTGGGACGAGCTCAAATCTCGTTGGTGCATAAAATCCGTAATCAAAGACTCCAACTGTGCCAGCCTGCTTTCGACGGCCCCTTGCTGGCCATTATGTCGTGAGTCTGCATTCTGACGATATGAACAGGCATGTGGCTCGTTTCTCTTCAGACAACTACTGCACGGTTGCCCTCGATCACACCGGAGTTTGGATTTTCTGCACTGATTGCAGACATGCGACTCTCTTGGTCGTTTCGTGACCTTTAGAGCGGGGGCTTCCCGCGCGGGACCTGTATGCGCTCGGAACTTGCCCGTGAAGCTCGAAAAGTCAGACATTGTCGATTATGGAGTTGATTCTGGCCGTATGTCTGCCCAACATCGCTGTGTCTGTCATCCGTGAATCTTTACAGAGTGCAAAGGCTGCTTCTTCCCGAGTGAGCCACTTGGCGCCGGGCAGTCGCCGCAGTCAGGTGACCATTGCTGGACGTTTTCTCCGTCTACCTAGAAGTCGGATTTTAAAAATACTACTTTCATCAAAAATCTATGGGTATATTTATTCATCTAATCTCCAAATGTTGTCTACCATGGCTGAATGCCGTCGCGGCGGACCACCTTACCAGTGTCCTGGTCCCGGCCCCCTTCAACTACCTCTCGCACCAGAGTCGCGCCGATGGTTGGATCCAGAGCACCCATCTTTTTGTTTATCTCCTTGTCCCCGCCCAGACCCGTGGCAAGGAAACCAGGCGCGATTGCCCAGACTTTAACCCCGTCTGGAGTCAGGAGCCTGTACCACTCGCGCATCATCATGTTCATACCGGTCTTGCTGGATCGATAGGCGGCGACCGACGGACCTTGCTTGGGCCAGCCCTTTGCTGGGATGCTGTTAACTTTGATAGCTCGGTCGTCGGACTCGGTCAGCGTCGAGGTGCCGCTCGCGATGAAGATGAGTCTTGGATCTGCAGACTTGAGGAGCAGCGGCACAAAGGTATGCGTCATGATCCATGTGCCGGTGGTGTTGACGTTCCATGCCTTGTTCCACGCTTCTCGCATGGAAATCTTCCCGAGAGCCAGTTGCAGGTCAAACGAAGCTCCTACACATGTGCATGTTAGCTTTTGGAGTGCATCTACCTCGATAATTGACGTCGTCCTCACCTGCGTTGTTAATCAAGATGTCAACACGGCCGTATTCGCTGGCGACATGCTCGTATACTTTGGCAATAGAGTCATCGTATTCAATATCCACCTGGACTGTGTTGATAACGCTGGAGGTTTGGGGGAATTCCGCTTGAAGCTGTTTGGCCGCAGCGTTGGCCTTGTCTAGGCTTCGGCCTCCCAGCAGGATCGTGTATGCATTGGATGACTGCAACAGCGATTTTATAGTCTCGAAGCCAAGTCCGGTGTTGGCTCCGGTAATCAGGACGATTGGGTTGGATGCCATTTTGGTGGTCATGTATGAAAATGAAGTAAGATGCAAGTTATTTGGCTAGAATATAGTCAAGTAGATATTGCTGCCAATGTTGCATTCTGCGTGCAGACGATAGCCTTTTATAACCAGCAAGTCAATTGACCTTTAGCTCGGACTTTAAAATCTACACCCGACATTTTTACCATATGAAGACACACAAATATGGCCTGTCGGAGGTATTCAGGAAACGGAGATGCTGCACTCGGATTTCGGAGAAAGCGTCAAGGAAGAATTTCCTTTTTGGAAATCGCGCCGGCCGAGAGAAATTGCCGTGTTGGGCGAGATCGACGGCACGTGCCTTCGCAAGAACCAGAATCGTACTAGTCCCGAAGCGGAAAGGCGTCATGGGGGGAGCCGCGGGGGGAGTTAATGGACCGATTATTAAGAGCAACTTGCTTGTTATTATTATTATGCCGGTCCTTTCATAACAGGTTTCTGAACTATTGCTGGTGGCTTTGTCTGCCAGCAAACACCAGTGCATCCGTCTCGTTGTTCTTTATTTTCTTACTGCTCATGCCTGTGACTGTCACAACAACTAAGTTGCTCTGGTTTGTGCATGAATTGACAATTGGTTTAACATAATGATGCTGGGCAGTGGCCTGCAGGGCACCGGTGAGTCGAGGCGCAGTCACAGCAATGATTGAACTTGGTAGCTGACTAGAGCCTTTGTCGATATAGAGAAGCTCAAGGAGGTAGCTCGCCTGGTGGAATTGCTAGAAAATGATTTCTCGGCAAAGAAGCTGTCGCCTACAGGTAAGAGAGTTCCCCTATATGAAAAAATAAGTGAGAAAGAATGCTAACTCTTGGCACAGAAAAGGTGCAAACGCTGTTGACCCTGCGTCAGCATGGCATAGACCCAACAAATGCAGACCCCATTTACTCAGACAAGGTACCGAGAGTTCTATTGCGCCGTGTAAGACCCTGACGTCCCCGTTGCTGATATCGTTAGGGCATCAATCTATTAGCCAAATATGGATTGGACGGCGAAACCGTCGATATCAGACGGGCTGCTTTGCGCTGCATTGCAAATGCGCTCCTCCTGAACCCGGACATGCGCCAAGTCTTTGTCAACACGGGATATGCTGGTCGTGTAGCTGAGAGGCTCAAGGTAATTAAAACCCACCAGTTGCATACGGTGGTATTGTTTGCTAACATGTGGTACAGACTGACAGCTCGGATGATGAAATGATCATGTCGCGGATTCTCTTTTTGACCACTTACGGCACCGACATTAAATTCGATACTCTTGTTACCAAGCATTCTCTAGCCGATAATATTTGCTATGTACGTTCGAAAAGATCTAGGTCGAATATTTTTTTATCCTTTTGCTTACCGAGCGTAGCAAGTGACACGTCACGCGAAGCAATTCCCCAAAAGCGACCGAAAAGACCTACCGCAGATCGACGAATTGGCATTGACAGACACCTTAAAACTAGTGTTCAATGTGGCCAAGCTCTACCCCAACCTGGCAGACTCCTTTACTCCTATAATTCCTCACATGTTCAAAATAATCAGCCGCATTGACATCCCTGCAAAGCCACTCGATGGCCTCATTGGCTACCTCGTCAATGCCCTGTCGACGCTCGACCTAGAGGAGAAACCGGGCAAGTTTGAAAGCAGCCCGCTTTTCCCGAAATTTAACCAGAATTGTAATGTTGACAAATTAATCAATATACTGGATGCCGCTGTTCGGGTGTACACGCCAGAAGACTTGGAGCCTCGTGCTGTGCCCTTGCTGCATTTACTGATCACGATTCACGAGTTTGCTCCAGAAGGCCCAAGGAAATACATGAAATGGCTTCTTTTGCCCGAAGATAACGACCGAAGCGTTCCAATCGGGCGTAGCGACACGCTTTCTTCCAAGCTTCTCAACTTGTCTACATCGCCATCAGTCCATCTCAAGACAACCATTTCAGAGCTCATGTTTGTGCTGTCTGACAAGGATGCGGAGAGCCTAACAAAGAACATTGGCTACGGCTTTGCTGCGGGATTTTTAGCGTCTCGTGGTATCGAGATTCCGCAGGATGCCCAAGAAGCCTTTTCAACGAATACAGATCCCGGCATCAACCCGATTACGGGCCAGCGGTTCGATGCAGAACCTCAGGATGCTGGTCCTCCCATGACTCAGGAAGAGAAAGAACGAGAGGCGGAGAGACTGTTCGTACTTTTTGAGAGGTACGTACTCTTGGATATTTCTATTTACTATGCATGCTTACTTGATACCATAGAGCCAGGGCAAATGGTTTCATCCGGACAGAAAACCCCGTCGCGCAGGCAGTCCGAGAAGGCAGATTTGAAGAACTCCCAGACGACGCTGACAGCGACCTCGACTAATTTTTTTTTGGAATCTATACGCTTATTTCTCGACGACTCTCGCCTCGCTGATTTCAACGCGCATGCACATATTGAGAGGCGTCACTTACTGGGTTGTACTGGAAAGCAATTTGGATATCCCATGAACGGAGCCCTTTTGGCGGCATTAATCTCTTTGTATATTCATAATAAGAAATACATTTCAGCGTATCAGACTAAACTTCTGTTACAAACTGAACTTTTTTATACAAGGGACTTCATAGTATGACGTAGGGCCAGACTGGAGGGGCAGCGCGGGACCGACCGCAGTAATAAAGTAAGCAGGCGCGGCAGAAAAAAATTAAAGCGCGGGGAACGGAAAGAGTCTCGTCACTTCGAGAACTTGCCAACAACCACAACTTGCGAACTGGACTTATACGCATCTTTTTCTTCTTTTTTTCCCGATCACAGAATAACAATTTATAGAAAGTGAATATACATACCGCTAGTCAAAATGTCGAAGCCATTTGACCCAGAGACGGCGGAGAACTTTGAGGATGTGAGTACTGCTCTTGTGACCGCCAAAAAATAGTGAGCATTCTGCTGATTTCTTGACAGATGGAGAAGCAGTTTGCTGTCAAAGGTACTACTACCAGCCCTAATCTCGACGAAGTCCACGCCCATTAACAACTCCCCTCCGCGAAACAGCCGTCGAACATTTAATGACATACTGGTCCATCCTCGAGAAAGTGCCCGGCTCCAAGCTGCGCCTCACAAAGATGGACGACGAGATCTACGAGCACTTTAAGAAGGAATTCCCCGAATTTGACCCGGCCGACAAAATCAACGAAGACGATATGAAAAGCAAAGCGGGCAAGGAGCGATGGCGCAACTTTATGAAAGAGTATGAGAAGACAATCAATGATTATAACTTTGGAACCATGCTGCGCGCGGATTCCAAGTCGGAGTATGAGCAGGAGACTACGATATTTGGTGAGTAGCAGCGGTCTTTCGACGAAAAAAGCGGACAATTGTATTGATGTAGGTTTTTAGCGATGCGCATGCAGTTTTATGCTATTGAGATTGCTCGGTGAGTCTCTAAAACAAGATTTTCATTATGATTATCTCCTTTCTAATAACAGCGCAGAAACCGCGCGGGTCTGAATGACTGGGTTTACGAAAAGGCGCAGGGCAAAAGCCAGTAGTTGGGATGAAGTCAACAGATGAATCTATGAAATCAAAATCAGAAACCTCTGTCGGAGATCACGGCACTCGCCTCATCTCGTGTTCGCTCCATGCAAATCTACTCCTGTCATTTTTTCTATCCGATTGGAGAGTCTGGAGCACATGTGTGCAACACAGCGAGGCCTCTTCGTTAGCGTCAATGTCGTTTTGTCAACTGTACAACTACTATACCCTTTCTCTTTAGACCTTCATTCCCAAAATATTGCATTTTTCATACGCATTTCATTTCATAGGACAATATAGTGATTTTTTTTAGAATGAGAAGACGGATCACATGACGCGAGATGGCGGGTGCAGACAAAGAGAACAATATTAAGACCCGATGCGAATAACCATTGTCCTCGACGGCAACTTCGTATGATCAGGAAAGATGTCTGCTAAGTATCAGCTTACACGAATTTATGCGTCTTACAAACATCTTCCTCGCTCCTGGAGATCTTATTTCAGTGCTACAATGTTGCCAGACTAGCCAGGAATCATCAGCTTACAGCAATATCGAGTGTGGATAAAGAACACGACTGTATGAACGATGGCAGAAAGAAATTCAAAGCGGTTCTCACAGACGAAACCATCCAGCAGCAGCCCTTTGGTAGACACCAAAAAAGACAGCGAAGACGCTCCAGTCAACGCAGGATGGATATCGCTCTTTCGCTTCACAACAATCCGCCAGCTCCCACTCCTTCTAGCTGCATTTGTTATAACAATCGCCGTGAGCGCAAACCAGATCGTGTTTGCGTTCTATCTCGGACAGCTTTTTGAGCTTTTCACGCAGCTTGGCAATGGAGCAATCAAGGGCCCGCAGATGCTCGAAGGGGTTCGATCAAATATTCTGATTCTGCTTGTTATTGGAGGTGCATCATGGGTACTTAATGCTTGCTTTTTGTTTATCTGGGTTACCTTCGCCGAGTTTCAGGTCAGATGTGCACGGCAGAGGCTTTTTGCAAAGCTGTTGGGCCAGGATCTCTCGTGGTTCGATATAAAAGAGCAGGGGATGGGCTCGTTGTTGTCGCATTCTCAGAAGCAAGTCTCCTAACTACCCTCTGTGATACATTGATTCTCTTGTGTGAAGTCTTTTCTGACCATCTTGGTAGACAACTACGTGAACTCCAGGTTGCAACAGCCCAGCCTCTGGGATTTCTCTTCCAACACACTACTCAGGTTATCTTGGCAGTAATCCTCGCGATGTACATATCGTGGAAAGTGGCTTTGGTCACAATGGCCGGATTACCCATTTCTTCGGTCATCATCTCAGTCGTCTCTTCGAGAATGAACCCCATGATAAAGGCCCAGCAGTCCGAGCTGTCTGAAGCTTCCAAGTTTGCGTACGACGCGTTCACTTCCATCGATAGCGTGAAATGCCTTAACGGAGAGTTTTCAACCTATTTGCACCTAGTATCACATATAAAGGCGGCTGCTCGGTGGTACTTGAAAGTGGCGGTTCTTACTGCCATGCAACTAGCCTTTGCCCGAATGACAACGTTCGCAATGTTCGTCCAGGGGTTTTGGTATGGCAGTTCTCTCGTTCAGTCCGGCGAATTAACACCTGGCGATGTCTTGACGACCTTCTGGGCATGCTTGCTCACTGTGCAGTCCATTGAGCTCGGTGTTTCCCAACTTCCTGCATTGGAGAGAGGCAAGATTGCTGGCGAGACTCTGTGGTCGTATCTTCTTCATCATAATGTCGAAAAGCCGACGCTTAGAGTACGACGAGACCGATATCCAGACCTCCACACAGAGGATATCAGATTCCAAGATGTAAGTCCGTCTAAACTATTGGCGTGATTGCTAAAATTCTGACTTTGCGATAGGTCTCGTTTGCCTACCCTTTCCAACCCGACAGGCTTGTTCTCAAATCTCTGAATCTAGTATTTCCAGCCGGGAAAACGGTTTTCGTTGTCGGACGTAGCGGAGCCGGGAAAAGTACGCTGACGAATTTGCTTTTGCAATTCTATACACCCACATCGGGAGGTATCCTCGTTGGAGGAATTCCCTTTCGTGCAATCGATACGTCTTGGATTCGCAAAAGCTTTACCATCGTTCAGCAGAATAGCTATCTTTTCAACGAGACTGTTTCAACTAACATTTTATTTGGAAGTCACGATCCCGCATATGTCACGAGTGAGATGATGAGAATGTGTATAGAAACGGCAAGCTTACAAAAAACTATTAAAAAACTTCCCCAGGGACTGGATACCGCTGTTGGAGTGGGAGGCAACCTTCTGAGCGGCGGGCAGAAACAGAGGGTTGCTGTTGCACGAGCTAGAATCAAAGACAGTCCGGTTCTGATTCTTGATGAGTTCACCAGTGCCCTGGACTTTGCAAACAGAGTTGCCGTTATGAACGCGGTTCGAGAATGGAGGAAAGGAATGACAACTATCATTATCACACACGATACGAGCAATATTCTCGATGACGACCTCGTTTACGTTTTGGAATCTGGAAGCGTGGCGGACTCTGGACTCAAAAAGGATTTGGTGAGAAAAGGGCTGCAAATTTTCACAAATACGGAAACCTACGAAAATGAGCTCGAGAGCGAGAGCTTCGCAGAATCTCCCTCGTATCTGGATCATTTCTTTGCCGAGGACAGCCCGGAAAACTCGTGGCTGGTATACACTGACGACAGCGAGACATCAAGTTTGATAGACAACGTTGAGTCAGACGAGAGGAGACTGCTTCCTCGGCAAACCTCGTGGCTTTCATCGTATGATGTCAACGACACGCCGGATCAGATTGAATTTGTTGATTTAGCTGAAGGAGATCCTTATCATCACAAACAGACTACCAATGAGTTTCTTCCCCTGGGCGGGTTGGCTCGAGATTCCATGGTTGTTCCCATCCCTCCTGCTGCTTCTCGTCGTCAAACTGTTGTCCCAGCTTACTCTGCCGATGCTGGCAAGAAATATAAGAAGGCCACGTCTAAAAAACGACATGCGTCTGTTAAGTGTTCAACATCTAAACGACATGCCTCTAAACGCTTTTTGAAAGGAGGTCAACGCAAGAGCGAAGTAAAGCAGACACAACCACTACACAAGACATTGCTCAGTATTCCGTCGGTATTAAACACAAAGCAAAAGTTTATTCTCGCAGCCAGTTTAGTCCTCGCAACTTTCCACGCAGCCGCTAGTCCCATTTTCAGCTATCTCTTGTCGCAGCTGTTTGAGTCCTTTTATTCTGATGCCAATCGATCCACAGTCGCGAAAAATTGGTCTATTGCCATCTTAGGATTGGCGGTCTGTGACGCGCTTATTACATTTGTCATGCATTACTTGCTAGAATACTGCAGCCAAGCCTGGATGGACCAACTGCGCACAAAATCCATGCGCCGGATACTAAACCAACCCTGTTGCTGGTTCGACGAGGAGAAAAACCACCCAATGCAACTGACTATCTGCCTCGACCAAAACGCCGAGGAAATCCGTAACCTGGCGGGCAGGTTTGGAGGGCTGGCAATGATTGCGGTGATGACCTGCATTATTGCCGTTGTGTGGAGCCTTGTTCTCAACTGGAGACTCACGTTTGTCAGTCTTGCCTGCGCGCCGGTCTGGTATGGAATCAGCAAGGGGTTGGATGTGATTAATAGGAAGTGGGAGAAACGGACAAACGAGTTGAATGAGCTCGTGGCATCGGTGTTTTCCGAAACTTTTGTAGATGTTCGTACCGTGAGGGCGTTTACTTTGGAGGAACATTTCCAGTCCAAACACTCGCGTATCATGAAGACGGCTTTGGGGGTGGGATTGAAACGAGGGTTTTATTCAGGGATTGTTTACGGTCTGGCGGAATCAGCGGTGATTTTTGCAAGCTGTGAGTTCTTTTTTTTTCCAGTCATAGACAAAAAGTTCTAACGTCTCCAGCTTTACTTTTCTACTATGCGGCTGAGCTCGTAGCCTCGGACAGGGCTAAAAATACATCTATTCTATCTGTTTTGACGATGATTTTGTTTAGTTTGGGGTATGCGGTTTCGGTGATGTCTTGGAGTATGTCTATCTTTCCCCGGAAGTCAATAAGCAGAGCATCTGACTTCTCGTATAGTTCCTCAAGTCAACTCAGCCAACGACACGGCTACACAATTGATTGAACTATCCCATCTGCCATCTGGCTCATCACATGAACATACTGGGAAGCTGCGAGTCTTTGAACCGCTCCCCATAGAGTTCAAGGATCTGACCTTCAGCTATCCGGGACGGCCAGAAGCCAAGGTCCTAAACCGAATTTCCCTCACGATACCAGGCAACAGCTGCGTCGCACTTGTCGGGAGTTCTGGATCTGGCAAATCAACAATCGTCTCCTTACTCCTTGGTCTCTACGCTTGCCCTAACCCTGCGCGAGGCAAAGCCGCCGCGCTGACGCTGGGCGGCGTGGACATTAGACAGCTACACATGCCAACACTCCGAGCCCTAATCGCCTATGTGCCACAGCACCCACGTCTCTTTGCAGACACAATCCGCGGCAATATCACATATGGGCTGGACTCGTACTCGCGCCTACGCGGGATGAAGAACGTCGAAGCCGCAGCCGAAGCCGCCGGCATCGTCGAGTTCATCCGCTCGCTGCCTGAGGGTTATTCTACTGTAGTCGGTGAGGGCGGACTGTCTCTATCTGGAGGACAGATTCAGCGGTTGGTGATTGCGCGTGCGTTGGTGCGGCATCCGCGAGTGCTGATTCTGGACGAGGCGACGTCGAATCTGGACGCGGAGAGCGCAGCGGTGATACGGCAGTCTGTGCAGAATTTACGGAAATCGACTCGTTTGACGGTTATTGTTGTTACGCATGCGGTTGAGATGATGCAGATTGCGGATAGTGTGGTGGTGATTGATCAGGGGAGGGTGGTAGAGCAGGGGAGGTATCAAACATTGCTGCAGCGCGGGGGAGGACGGCTGCGAGATATGCTGGGGGTTGATATCAGTTGATATCTAGGTTTTAAAAAATGGGTTCAATGTTTCTAGTTCAATGATCAATTGATGTATGTGATCAAACAACTGCTTGCTGTCAACCATTCATTCCATGTGGAACGTAGATATAGATAAGCTTCCCAGCCACGTGTGTCTGATAACCTAACCTCAAAGCTACCGTGTGACATTTGAGTTTACAATAGTACTGAATTGTGACTACCAGCAACTCAGCAGACTGATACGTGGCAGCGAAAACAATATCAAGGCCCAGTCTCGTATACAACAAGTAGCCATAATGTTGGTATTAATGTAATAATTCCTGTAATAATACGTGGCTGTGGTTAAGGCTGAATCAGACAGTGGGGCAGCCGGGGGATCTCCGCTAATCAGCGCCGCCCGTGGGCCGCCATGTCTTATACGCGGTAATACGCAGTCGAACAGGCTGTGACGCCTGTGGGCCAATGGCTGGCCTTGTCGCCGGGGGCAGCGCGTATTGCATTAGTTCCCGCCAAGTTTACGACAATCGACTGGCCCTATGTGTGTCTGTCTCCTTGGCACCTGTCAACGCGACCCAAAAATAAACCCTTTGTATCTTCTCCTGAAGAGCAATGAATTGGTTAGCGTTAATATGGAGACATCCTGCGCCCGTCCCGTGCTATTAGACGTTTCCTCTGATCTGCCTCTGCTGTTCAGCACTTGCAACGATTAAAAAAGAAGACGAGAGGAAAAGAAAAGCAGAGCCAAAGCGCAGACTACGCAAGCTGCAGGCTCCACTCGACTTTTGCAGTTAGACATCCGATCCGACTGCTCCGCCATCTTCTTCTACGTACTGTTATTCAATTTACGACCTGCTCCTTCACCTTCACCTGCACGTGTGTTGTGTTGTGTGCTGGCTCTCTCCATCATCATCATCATCATCATTGCCTCCATGGCCTTGTGATTGCCATTTGCATTTTTTCCCTTTCTGTGAATATATAATCGACTGTACAGCAATGTATCTCCCTTTACATGGAGGGCTCACGTTACGCAGCACGGGTGACTCTTCGCCGACGACGATCCCGCCGGGTCTTTGGGTGAGTCTTCGCGCCAGCCTTTTTTTGTCCTTTTCTTGATCAATTTTGCCAAAAAGATAGCGATGACTAACTGTCGATACCAATTAGGTCGGTGTTGGTGTTGTGGCCTTGTTAATTGTCGTGCTGTTAGCCTTCTTTATTTCGCGCCGGTTACGACTCAGAGATGCGGAGCCGAGACTGCTGCCTGGAAACTATTTGAAAGGCCTTTGGTGGAGATGGAGTCCGGGGAAGAGTAAGCCTGGTTTATATCGATGTGTTTATTGGGAGGAAGGGAAGAATGCTAAAGGAAATGACTCAATAGAGAGGTTCATTGGCGATACGGCGTCGATCTCGCAGCGCCGGAATGTATCTACCACCACCGTTAATCGCACCGCTCCACAGACGCCCATGAATGCCAATGAAAGCGCCCCTCAGCGAGGACACTCGATACGCTCGATAATCACCCTGCCATCATATAGCCGTCTGCCAAAGGAGGAAGAACAAATCATCGGTCGTGAGGGCGAGCGGGCCGACATGGACATGGTCGTCGAATTCCCCGAGACGGCCGAAGAAGAAGAAGAGCGCCGCGAAGGCGAAATGGAATCTCTGTATCAGATCCGACTGCGACGCCGCGAGGAAATCGCCGAGCGAGAAGAGCGCCAGCGCCAGCGCCGCGAAGCCCTCGCTGCGAACGACTTTGCTCGTCTCCAGCAAATCACCCGCGACAGCCAGGCCTCCCGTGAACAGAACCAGGCCAACGGGACATCAGCCAGAGCCATGCTTTCCGAGCATCAGTCTCAAACCCGTCACCAGCGCTTCTCATCGGTGAACTACGCCGAGGTCGGACAGGTGCGACACGACGGATCGAGGATTCGTGCCAACTCGGCTGAATCAGAACAGCGACCATTGCTCAACAGCGACGCTCGCAACTCGACACACTCAATCCTCACGACTCACAGCCAGACCCCATCTTCGGGCTTGACCCTGACTCCCACGCTCAGCGAAAGCGTTCACTCCGGGCGAGATACGCCTCCTGAAGGAGCTGACGGCGACGTGAGCTCAGTACATATCCCTCCTCCGCCCAGCTATGACGATTATGAGGACTGGACCGAAGCGCCTGCTTATGAAAGCCCTATTTCTGGCCATCATGCCATGCATTTACTTCCCCAGATTCGCATCGAACCGGGAAGTCCTGCAACCAGCACGCCAGCCACCCCAGCTCCAGACGACCACAACAATACTCGTCAATCACACGCTGAATCGGAAGAACCTCAGCCAGGAATTTCGATCATCCACCATGAGACTTCTTGATTGAGTCGTCTCCTTCAATTTACAACCCCCCGGCATTTTATCGAGTCTCTATTAAAGGAGACTTTTCTACGAATTTTTTGTCTATTTGAGTGTTGTTTTTTTTTTTTTTTTTTTCGCAAGAAGCATGGCGTTGGAAGGAAAATTTGGGAACTGCCAAATTTTTTAATCATTATTCCTTTCGAAATTTTTAATGACCTTATTTGAGGGCTGGTAACGATGTTCATGAGAAGCCTTGTTTCTTCTTTTTTTGGATTTCTTTTGGGCACATACGATACGTGTGTATGTGTGAAGCAGGCGTATTGTTTTGGTTCTCGCTGTCAATCAGGTACTTCAATCCTAAATTGATGCATGCAAATCGATGTAGAATGGTGGCGGATCATGGTTGTTGACCAGAGTGTACGGCCATCTTGTGCAATGTAGATAGATATATAGAGAAATGTCAACATAATGAATACTGAGCATTTGACCAGTAAATACCAAGGTAAAGAATAACGGCGCGCCTTACCGCTTTGGGATGGCCGGGCCCGCCGGGTAAACAAAGACCACAGACCGCGCCAATCGCAAGCTGCTTTGCTTCATCAACACCGGCTTGTTTACCTCGTCTATATTTTGTCTGCGCGCACCACGCAATTGACACTTGCTGACATAGTTGCTGTCTCAAGTACTGTTCTCAATCGCCTCTGAAGTACACTGTATTGTTTACTTCCTCGATTACTGTCTGTTTGAAGTGTTCTTCTGGCAACGACACGCTGCCGCAACGTGCAAAACGCGCCTCTCTCGACACCACGTTCTCGTCAGAAAACAAAGACACAACAAACAACGAATCCATCTGTATGGATAGCTCCTGAATTCTACTACCATTCCCACGCAAATCCCTCAATATGACGCGTCCGTATACCACGCGACGCTCCCACGCTCCAGCCTCCATTGGCGGCGATTCCACCTTGTCCGACTTTGACCCAGATCACGAAGCCATGGTCTCAACGAGGCAGCTCGACCACAGCCTGCCAGATATCCCGGCCTCCCTTCGCACAACTCCGCGAGGCAAGTCGCCGGTCCTGGATCCCGAATACACTGTCGACACGTCCACCATCCAACACACATTCCCGCAAATCTCAGACGTTGAGTCGTCCTCTGGAGAAGATGAAATGGATGATTTTTCCATCGAAATTGGCCGTGGCATGAAGAAGCAGAATCAGCAACTTCACAGAGGCGATGATTCGCGCAACTCAATGCTCAGTATTGGCAACCCGAGCATTCGATCCTCTTCTCCTGCAATCAAACTCGACTTCCCTGCTACAAGCACGCCGCCTCGTTCTGCTTTGCGTAATGCTAAGCGCGGTGCTGCAGATGGTAACAATCTTCGCAAAGATGCCCAGATCAGACGCGCAAGTCAAATGCAAAAGGAAAATGTCGACCCCCAGTCAAGTCGCGTCAGGAACATGTCCGGCATTCCTTCAGAAGCCCGCCATACCCTGTCTGAAATGCATATCAAGGCCCGTGAGGCATATGATGGCTCTTTCATTGGCGATGAGCGGCCTAAAAACATCTCGCTCAACACGCGCACTACTCGATTTGGAAATGTTTCGAATCAAGTCGCTGTTGCCGTCGAAAATGCCCAACGCGAGAGCCAGCTAAAAGAGGCTCGTCGCGGTAAACAGTCTGGCCGAAGCTATCCGCCCGCGAACCCTACTTACACCTTTGATACTGCGAATTCGTTCTTACTTCCGGATATGCCAAATATTTCTGAACTTGTATCCGGCGTGTTGGAAGATGGCACTCCTGTCTTCTCACGCCAGACGAGACCTCGTACGACTCGATTTGTTTCCCCGCCTGCAGAAGACCTCGAGGCATCCCAACCTCAGGGCCATCTTCCTTTGGACGCAGTGCCTATTCCAGAGGACGAAAAGGTCATGTTTGTTTCTTTGAAGCTTTTACAGGACAAAATAGCAGATTTAGAATTTGCCAAGGCGGAGACAGAGCGAAAATTGGATGATGTTCGCCAGGAGAACCATCTATTGAGGACAGAAAAGTCTCGACGACAAAAGGAACAGCAAGACCGTTTGAGGATGTTTGGCGGCGACGAGCCTGAAGGAAGGAGCGGTAGTGCAAAATCGCTGCAGGAGAAGAGCAGTTAGTATTCTGCAAAAACATGATTGAACGAAGACTGACCTTTTTTTCAGAACTTGAAGCAACAAATTTGGCTTTGCAGAATAAGCTTGATATCGCTGAGCGAAAGATCCAAGTTCATGAAGGAGCGCTCAAGTCTCTTAGCCACGAGCGTGACTCGGCCATAACGCAACTTGGGGTCGCATATCTCAATACACAAGATGTCAGGAGGGAAAACGAGACTCTGAAACAGGAAAACTCCGGTCTGAAAGCTCGGCTTGCGACATTGACCGCATTTGCTCGACAGTTTGCCGGAAACGACACCGAGACTCACCAGTCGATTACCAGGGGCTATATGGATACAGAGGCCATCACAGACAATGTTGACGAAAACGAGGCATTCACTCAAAGAACTTCTGAGTCAGTCCAGTCCCAAGGAAAATCCAAGGACCAACGCACACGTACTCAAACAATGCGCGATGAACAACGCGGTGGAATATCCGGTCAGATTGAAAAAGAAATGCTAAAAATGACCAAAGAACGCGAAGATGAAGACCTCTTTTCTCTCAACCTGTCTCGACCCAGCCAAGCAAATGCAAAAGGGACTCAATCCTCTCTTCGCTCAAAGGCGGAGAAAGTAGAGATCAGAAAGCAGCCGAATACTGGAAAGCAACGCAAGCGTGTGATAGTGGAGGATGTCGATACGACGGAACTCGTGGACGGAGTTTCAGAGCAAGTCAAATCTCAGACAGGTGCTGCTGAGGATTTCACTGTGCTCAGCTTCATTGATGACCGTGAGATTGCCCAATTGCGCAGGCGGTTGGAAGCTGAACGGGCTGCACGCAAACAGCGCCAGTCTCTATCCAAGGAAGCAGCTGCAACTTCATTTGGCACATCCAAGCGAGTGGCCTCAGACCCCCCGCGCAAGTCTTCATTGAAAGAGCCAAAGGAGAAATTCCCGCGTCCGTCATCTGCTCTCGATGAGATAAGCATGACTGGCAAGACAGACTTGAGCGAGTTCGAGGAACGCAGTACTACGCGTCGACGACGTCACTCAGACCATTCAGCTGTCAGCCAAAACCGTCACCGAAAGCCGATTCCTGAATTAACTTCTGCTTTTATTCTTCCGGACATTACTCTACACCGCGTCGACACCGCAGCACAAAAGCCCGTGCGTCTTTCAGAGTCTGCCCAGAAAGTTCTGGATAACATTGCTCGACATGATGGTAAGAACTGCACGGTTTGCAAGCGACTATTGCCTGACGGAGTTACTCATGACCACGACCATGATGGCACTCAACGAGAAACAATCACTGTCCCCAAGCCAATTCCTGTATCGGAACGCATGCCGGAACCTTCAATTTACAATGAGGAGCCGACCATGCGTCCTTCTCAGCCACCAGCTCTGGCGCTAGCTACGGTTCTCAAGAGCCTCGAGGATGAGCTTTCCCACCTCAAGATGCAGTTGGCGACTGTCCAGAATGCATACACCAAACACGATGCCTCGCTCAGCAAACGGCAGCGGAAGTCCCTTTATGCAAGAATCGAGACTCTTGTTAAGGAGATCGACACCAAGTCAGATCAAATATACGCACTGTACGATGTCCTCGAAGGACAGAAACAAGACGGGCACGAGATGAATGAGAAGGAAGTAGAAATCACCCTGCAGTCTATTGGAATTGATGTCCAAGCCGGCAGACTGGCAGACGTTACTGGAACTACCGACATTTCCACAAAGAGGACACAACCATTGCAAGACTCGGATGAGGAAGATGACGAATTGCCTTGGGAAGGCATCGAGAGCACTGGCGAGATCACGGGACGCACATCAGCAAGTCGCAGACGCTTGTAAACAAAATCTCGTCTACTTAGTCGCGTGGAAGGTGTAAATTTTTGACTTTTTGATCATGGATGTGTTTTTATACCTTGAGTTCGAATGTGTGTTCACGTTGACTGACTTCGGTGTATGTCCGTGATGATTCGTTCTCGAATTCGAATGTGTGTTCACGTCGACTGACTGTGGTGTACGTCCGTGACTATACATTCTTGAGTTCGGTATAGAATATCAATGATCAGACTGCTGAATTCAACACTTTTCTGCACGAACAACTCTCGAACGAGATGTTTCTGGTTGGTGCTTTGGTCTATATTTCCGCGCCGAAAACAAATAATTCTTTGCATTGGTATCTTTGAAAAGCATGGCGAGCATACAGGCGATCCTTTTGGTCGAACTTTTTTTTTCTTGTATGTGGTAGTGTGGAATTTACAGATTGTTCACCTTGTTGGGTTTGGATAGGAGTTTGGGGGTGTTTTTTTTTTGAAGTTGGCCATTGGTGGTGTTGATTAATTATATGGGAACTTTTAATTGAATTGCATCATTGTTTTATACTTTATTCATTCCACTGGCATATTGAAGTAGGCTATAGTGTAAGACTGGAAGTAACTTGTATACTATAATCTATTCCGAAAGAGAGTCCCTAACGCCACGCAATGCTCGCTTGTTCCATGCAGAAATTAAAGAAAGAAAATACTATCAGAAAACATCATCAGACCGTTTCACCGCAGCAGTTTGTCGATTAGCGAACCCAAACGGCTGAGAAACAGCATCCCGCTTGGAAACTTCTTCGTCCACAAAACAGCCCAGGCCAGCAAAGGCCTCGAACAGTGTCCTAGAATAGTATTCCCTGATATCGAAGCCGCCGGCGGCCTTTGTAGTGCTGTTCCGGGCTTCTTCAAGCCACTGTGACGGATACCGGTCCTGCAGGACATAATAATCTTTCTTGTCGAGCTCGAGCCCGCCAAATGGGTCGTACGGTTTCTCGGGTTCCGGGATCGACACCTTTTTGAGTCCCTTGATAAGACTCGGCTCGACATCTGAATCGCCGCGAAGTGCATTGGCGAGGGCAGATGATGCCCCCTTGCCCTTTTTCTCGCCGCGCAGAGCAGCCTGCTTTTGGCGCAGTCGGTCTTCTTCGCTGCGCCGTGCCGAGGACTTTTTGAGTAGCACTTTCTGGCCCTCGCGCGCGATTGAAGCTGCATTGCCGGGCCCGCCCGCGGCAAGACGGCTAAGGATGCTTTCGCGGCCGGCGAGAAGGTCGTTTTGCTCTCGTTCGTACTCCTCACGCGCGGCCAGGCGGCGGAGTCGGGCTTGTTCTTGTTCAAAGGATTGTTGCTCCAGAAAGGACGAGGCCTCTTGGGATTCGCGGGTTTTGTTGGCGCGGATAGAGTCCAGGTTGGACGTTTCGTATTTCCGTAGGTTGGCTTCGGTTTTGGCAACGTCTACACCTGTGACGAGGTTCATGATCATGGTCTCGCGCTGTTCGAGGAAGTTGTCCCAGTCAAGTTTGCTGTCGAATTCGTCTTCGCGGCGGTTCAAACTGGTTCATCCTTGTTAAAAAATACGTCTTTTTCTTTAAATCCCAAATGGTAAAGCTTACATTCCCATCACTCGCTTACGAATATCAACCTCCCGTTCAACGCCAATGTCCTCGAATGTCTGTGATCGAAAGCGCGCTTTTCGTAATGTCTTCTTGCAGCCGATCACAGGACACGTATTAGGGCCTGACGTAAAGATGCGGTCGACGCACGATTGGCACATTTTGTGATAGCACTCTGGGTTGATAAGGAAGCGCATGTCTGGGTTGAGATATGTCGAGGATTTGCAAACAGGGCACACCTCTGAATCCAGGGTGGCGTGTGTTAGTTCTCATGTATTGTTATGATACATGGGGTAGATACGTACCATCCTCATCCCGCCGAGGTTCATCGTCTTCGTCGAAAGCCATAGTTTTCAGACTTCTGTTTCGCGAGAGTCGTAGAAGTAAAGATACTTGTGGTGAAGATGAAGTAGTTGAAGCTTAAGCCATGACGGGTGGAGACGGCGGGACCTGAGTGCTGACCAATCGGCGGATACACCTTTGCCCGCTCTTTTTTTTCCCCATCTCTTGCCTTTCGATCACATTCTTCGATTTCTTTCCTCGACCTTCTTGCCAGATTCTTCACGCTTGACTATGGGCAATGAAATGGCGGCATCAAGCGAACCTTTGGCCGAACTAGAGCGGCAGCGTCTTGAATTAGAAGGAAATGTACGAAAACTCCGCCAGTCCCTCTACGACTGGCGGATCAGGGAAGCTGAATACGATGAGTTGAAAGAAGGGGTTGCTGAGCTGGCGGAAGACTGCACCAAGGATGATATAATGCAGCTTGGAATGGGCTTTGAGGCGACAGTCATCGATGAAAAGGAACTCAAAGCTCTCGTTGGTGACAACCCCGCCATCTCTCGTTCAAGAAACCAAGTCATCCAGCACATTTCTAGGCGGCTGGACTACGTGAAGCAGAATGTTGCGTCGCTAGAAAAACGCTTGGAAACGGCAGAAGCCAACTTGGCTAAGACTTTGGACGTGGAACGACCTGCGCCAAACGCCGCTGATGAACGTTATGCTGTGTCTGAGATTTTTGAGGAGCTGGATGAGGACGGAAATGTTCTGTCGGGTAAAGTCTCTCAACCTGGAGACCGAGCGCCGGATATAATGCAAATGCTGCAGAAGGCAGGCGTTGAAGTTCCGCAAACCTCTACTGAGGCTGCTCCTACCGTCAAAGAGGTAGGCGTTGAGGACGACGACAGAGCCACTCAACACCAGGATATAGTTACGACAGAAAAAAGAGAGGCAGCGCCTGTTGATAAGAAGGATATTTCTATGGAAGAGACGAAACTGCCTACAATGAAGACTGTTGCAAAGACAGGAGATGAAAAAACAGATGACCTCGACGACTCCGACTCGGAACCGCTTATTTCTGAAGTGAACGAATCCCCAGAAGATGCACAATTGCGGCGTGAAATGCTCGAATACAGCTTTAACGAAGTAGGCAAAGTCGTCGCCGAGCTCGAGATGGACGAAGAAGGTAGCGACTTCTCCTACGATGATGACGATTACGACGACGACGAGTATGACGATGAGGAAGAAGACGAATACGGACGCACGACAACTGCAGTTATCAGTGATGATTATCATCAACGAATGAAAGATTTGGAGAAGAAACTCAAAGATGGTGGCTTCATCAATATTGGTCCATCCAAAAGTGTTCCTGTTGAAGATGCCAAGGAGGAAGTTGAAATCCCAGGAATCATGAGAACCGCGTCTACCAAGGAGGAAGATGTTGCCGAGACGCAGCCAGAGAAGAAGAAAACGAAGAAGAAGGTGGCATTTGCTGCTGAACTAGATATCGCGCAAGAAACAACGCCAGCAATGGCCGAGCGCAAGATTGAGCCCACGGAACCAGAGACTGCACCACTTTCTGAGTCTGTTGTTGAGCGATCATCCTCGAAATCAACGGCGGATGAAAAAGATAAAATCTCAAACGCTGCACCTAAGAAGACATCCAGATTCAAGTCCGCTCGCACCAGCGGTCTTCCATCACCTGGTGATTCCAGCAGTCCAGGGATCGGTCTTCGAAAATCAATAGTCAAGCGTACTGAGGTGCCTGAAACATCTTCTTCGCTTCAACTATTCCCCGCAACCCCCAAAGCACCCAAACCATTCTCTCAGCCAATTGTCGTAGGCGACATCTTCGCCAAACCTCCTCCATCCATACAAAGTGAGCCACAGCCCCCACAGGGCAAAACACTTGCCGAAAATCTCGTCGAACGACCAGCAGTCCACAGGGACAACGTCCTCCCTCCAGACCCCGACGAAATAGACGAAACCATTCACCGCAAACAAATCGCATCTGAGTTTTATCGAAGGCGCAATTACAAGATCCAGCAGAATGGCGGGTTTCTGAAGGAGGGAGAGGACGGCGAAGTTGGAGAACTCTACGAGCTCGACGAGAATGATCAGCCCAAGAGGCCGGTAAGCAAGTTCAAAGCTGCAAGGCTGCGCCCTTGATACTTTGCACATTATTTTCGTCTCAAGCGCATGTGCCCTTGCAATGTATATAGAACGAAAATTACTTGGATTTTTCTATAGTCTTGACCACATAAAGGCGACCGTAATACATTCCAATACATCCAGGAACCTTCTTGTGCTGACTTTCTTGTCACTTTTTTTCTTGACAAGTAAGCCCTCACAAAATCTGTGATCAGACACAAGTTCTACGTCTTGATCGCTCATTGAAAGTTCCGAGATTGAATACAAAGAAGGCTCTCTGACGGCGTCATAACTCTCCTTTTTTAAAAAAATAGAGATCATGGAGGCGTGGTACGTTTCACCTTCTACATTTCTTATTTATCAGTACAGATACTGAAAATACAATACTTTTAAAAAGTAGATCCTTCTAGCTTAAATACCTACATAGGACACTATACATAACATTTTTCCTATGCCAGGTGAGGTTTTCCTATTTTAGCTGCCGCCGCTTTTATGAGGGCGCTCAGAGTCAGGCTCACTGAGTATATTTCAGTCCGGAATCAGACTCACTGAGCTGCTCAGCGTCATCACGTGATGATCAGTGAGTGCTCAGTGAGTGCTCAGTGAGTGCTCAGTGAGTCTGATTGGATGCTCACTGAGCGATCACTGATTACTCAGATATTTGGCAGAGGCATCTATTGAGCACCCAGTCGATGCTTAGCCCATACCCAAACGAGCGCTTTGCCCCACAGTATAGTTAATCTTCCAACCTACTTTTTGATGGGCCTCATTTTTCACCGTGTCATGTTTTTTGAGGTACTCGACCCTCCAATCTCTTTCCTCAGCCCCCACAAAATTATGAACAGGGGCACGGTGACTCAATAATGGAGGGTTTGGGCATTCCGCCATGCACTGGCGCAGGAAAAAGGCGATCCGCTATCATCAGACCCCAAGAGCTGTGCTTAAGTCCCGGAGTACAAATTGTAGCTGCATCCCGCATTTCAAGACACAGCCCATATTCTCTTCATCCTTAACCTCAACAATTACTTGCATTCATTCGTTCAGGCGTTCTACGAGAATACTTTCCGTCATGGGTCAGAAGACCTTCTCTGCTCAACAAGATGAAAGCCTCCAAGCAACTGGCAAAGAACGGCTATGTTTTTGGTGCTCATGCGAAGGAGGATGCTATCAGACAAAAAGACAAAAGGATACCTAAGACGAAGAAGACGTATTCTAGCGTTGTCCGTCGTTGGATGGAGTGAGTTTTTTTGTCCAGAGGATTGCCCGCCGTATGCGTTGCTGACTGCCCTTAGCTTCGTTGAACAAAATGGCATCAAGGACTATGAATTTGGGCCAGGATGTGCGTTTTTTAAATAGTAATAATGATAATCATTAATAAAATAAATTTAAATATTAAAGTACTAGTAATAAATAATATTTATATACTATTCTAATAACAGACTAGTTTCTGGGGTTGTGTATCAGTGTTGGATTCAAATATTTGGCCAGGCGGCGTATATCTTTCAGCTCCACATATCTCATGTAACCCATATGCATGAAGTTGTCAACAGCACAAGGTTCTCTCAGCCAGCCACTTCCAGCTGAACCTGCTACTACTTACATCATACTGCAGTGCGAAAGCCGATAGAGCCCCTCCCACCGCGTGTATTAAAGCCTGAGTGTTTCTCCTCGGGTCAATTCCAAAATTTCCACTTGACAAAAGCTTTCACATTTTTCAAACTACCAAACCTGACAAACAACCACCATGACAGCATTGCAGGCAAGCTCCAGTGAACGCTTCCCCGTTCCCCTCTACCCAAAGGATGGATTCCAGCAAGGAGAGGTCCTCAAGCTCAATGAGCTTCAGCCTCTGAATCTACAGTCTTCAGATCCTGGCGCGGGTCCCGCCTCTCCCGGGATTACTGTTTCCACGGGAAAGTGAGCCCCTCCCTTCCCCCGTTTTGCATTTACCTCCAGCATGTCAACCAAACCCTCAAATCTTAACACACCAGCTAACCTGTCGTCACCACGCCCCACAGTTTGAATAGCATAGAAGAGAACCTCCGAGTTGACTCCGGGTATCTCCAATTCCCCCGCCCGATGCTCGATTCCGACGGTGTTGCAAGTGTTCTTTTGAGGAATTACTCCACAAGCGATATCCGCTATGCCACGGATGACTGCTGGTTCGACCTCTTCGAAGGGAACCGTGTCTGCCTGCGCATTTCATTCAGACATAATCGTTCCCAGCGCTTCATAAGCATCAATCAGGTCGTGAATAACCAGTGGACCGATCAGGTTCATTACCAATTCCCGCCGGATCTGGTGGCTGGAAAAGAGATTGAGCTGAAGTTTTACCTTACACAGGGGGCTTTGACGGTCGCGTTCAGTGAAAGGTTGGGAGTGGTTTTGCCTTGGGGAGCGCATGCGGATTCGATGGAGTATAGAGCAGACCATGCCAGTGATGCAATCTTTGGGGATTCGGTGCCGGCGTCGTATGTTTGGCATACGAGTCCATGAGACATTGTTGGAGGAACCCCAGCTAAGCATACCTACTACTGTACTACGTAGTCTCTTCCATTTCACACTTGTTGTCCGTGCACCCCATAGTGAAGAGTCCGGTCGACTGACTGCAATGACCTGTCCCGCTAACACAGTCCATATTTTCCCCCCTATGCTTTCTGACTATGTACTCCCACTAGTTATCCTATGTAATTATTACCATAGATCGAACCATGCTTCGCCCGAACACGGGCACTAAAGAAAACCCCTAGCCTGCTATATATCGAACCCAGCTTTACCTCAGAGGCTCACTTTCAGTCTGTCCAAAAACCACAGAGTAGCGGGCAAGCTATGTTATGATGTTCAGATTGTGAGGTTATTCACATGATGGGGGCTCAGGCCGATTCTGACGAACCAGCGGTCAACCGGCAGCTTCCGATAAGATCCCGCTGGTACTACGTTGTCTTGTTGATCTCCATGTCATCGCGCAGGTCAGGCGCCCCGTCTCCTTGGCTTATCTCCTTCCCCTATGACACAAGACTGTGTATAAACTGATACTCTAGGGAGTAGGTCTTAGACCTCCCTAAGAAACAGTCTTGCCGGTAATCTGACTTGGTGCTTTGCTTCCTTACCTGACTAACTGGTTACTATCCAGACAACTAGTATCTTAATAAGCTACCTATAAAGGAACTCGCCCTTTGTTATGATATAATAATATAATAGTGAGCTACTATATATATTAGCTCCTGGGTCATATCTGATGATCGCGGATATAGTGGTCTTTTTGGCCTAAGTATATGATCATGTGACCTAGGCATGTATCTTAATAAATCAATTGTCATGATATACCCTGACATGAGGTTATTCCCAAGTGTTGGTACCTCAGGCTACCCGGACCTGATAAGCCGCCAGGCTTTCGGTAGAATTCTACTTTCCTAGAACTCAAACGTGCTAAGAAGCTACAGCGGGCCTTAACCTATACTGTTCAACCCACCAAAATGTTTAGTTTTAGCTCGATTAAGAGGAATGGCGCCAAGTGGAGTATCTCCTCTTGATCACAAAGCCTTCATTACACTAAGATCTTGTCAAAGACTCAAGATGTTACTATGCATTCTGTCTTTAGTATCTATAATGAGCTCTTTAGCCATCTTGAATCCTTGATAATATTAAGGAGTTGCCTAGTCCCTTATGGTGCCCAATAGTATCACACATTAAGATTGATTGGATCACAGCCCACCGTCACGGTGCCGTACTATATACAGGATCGTTAATGAAAATTTGTCAAGCATACTCGATTGTACATGATAGATTTGTGCATTCAGAGCTGAGAGAATGGGAATCGGAGAAACTCACGGTATCACCTTTACAGCACGCGGTCTGCTGAGTACAGCCACTGGTACCAGCGCCCAAAACATTGATCGGGCTACCTGTAAGAGTGGTCAACTCAAGTTTCAAAGCCATGATCTTGTCTCATGAAGAGTACTTTCTGAGCATGGGTGGGGACATTATATCTTGTGACATACAGGAGAGGCCGAGTGACAACTCAATTGAGCTGCAGCATTGTAGGGATCCAGACTTGCATATATCTCCCGCCTGTGGAAGTGCAACACATACACCAATTATAGCCGCTAGGCGTGCTACAGAAAGAGCGACAGACGAAGCACGCATCGTGCTCAAAGATGCATAAATAGACTGTCAAGGAATGATTCTTGATCTATGGACTCAAGCGGAATAGGCACAATGAGCATTGAGCTTATGGAGGGAACGGGTAAAAAAAAGTAATGAAAATGCGAGGTAATCATCTTGAATATATAGTCAAAAATTTATATACTGATCAGTACTGATGGCGGGCTTGAAAGAAAGTTCAATAGCGTGTCAATATGCAGCCTGGTAAAAAGGAATAAGAGCCAGCTACGTACTCACATTCCCCGCTTGCTTCACCCACGACGCAAGAATTGTCAGCGTTAAATGCCATTCATTCAAACATGACAAATTATCGCAGATAAAAGATGATAAGAATGAGGACTGATATATTTAGATCCAAGATGGGAGTTACTACTTTATCTTATACCATCTAGTCAGGAGTACGGAATTAAGGTCACTTCAAGAACTAACTTAGGATCTCCGCCAGGTCATTCACCGCTGCTGTCGTTTTGGGACGGAACGGCGTCCTCCGAGGGCTTGTCATACGCCGTAACGTAATATTACGTAGCCTATTAGTACCTACCTACTAAAATACCCTAAAAAGATCGCTGTTTATCCATTCTCAAAACTAGCAATCTTGGAATACGCATAATCAATATCCACTAAATCACTCGTTCTGGGCCCTACCGCCAAGCCCCCCTAATGTAGATTATTTATTGAGCGGCCCGCCTGAAATTGAGCGGTGTAGTAAATCGCACGGTGTACTCCATATGTTATAGCGTAATGATACATCTAATCCCTTGTTCGATCTGGCAATCTGGCAAGGTCGTCTGCCCGCTTCCCGGCCTCCTATTAGACCAAAATTGCCACTTCCCTTCATTCTTCCTATATGCAGCACCTAAAGTGACTGAACAGGCCAGGTATAGTAAGCAGAATCTAAGTTTAAGGATAAATCGTTAGTTTGATCCCGGAGCCCAATCAGAGACGAATTATTCTCGTCCTCGACAAAGGGGTCTTCGAGTTACGTATACGTAGAGGTGGTTCCCCTATGATGCTTGACTATTGGAGGCCCGTCTGACGATGGGGGCCGTCGGTTCGTGCAGAAAATAACCGAGGCTGCATAGATCGTATCACTTGGTATGAGATTGAGACGCATGAACGCAGCTATTATTGCCTTAAGGTAGGCGTATAAATACTGCATTCCTGGGAGAGTCAACCATGTTTAAGATCAAATCTTTTATCATAACAGGCACCGAGGAAAGACTTATCCCACGACTACAAAAAACCATGAAAATCATTGATTTTTTTACATTCTCATCACTTGGTAAGTAAATTGAGTTTTTTGCTATCCTTGCTTGTGATTAACAGATTTGGCTAGGCTCTATCGCTTTAGGCTCTGTTGTAAAGGTCACTAGGTAAGTTTCATACGAAATCACTACACATCGTCTATATAAGAGGTATAGGACATCTAATCTCACCTACGTACAGTCCTAAGCAGTTCAAGGAGATCTTAGGAACGAATGCTAAGGTCGCTACTGATTTCAAGGCCTCATGGAGTGATTCTAGTCAAGTTATCGATGGAGTTTTCCGTCGTCTTAGCGATGATCCACTCTATAAAGATATTACGTTTACTATTGCCGACATTGATGAAGTCGAAGATCTCGCCCAGGAGTATTCTATCACGGTCGTGCCGACATTCGTGTTTATTCGGAATAAGGAAAAAGTGGACGAGCTGATTGGTGCCAATTCGGACACTCTCAAGAGCAAGTTGAAAGCCCTAGCCTCTATGTAAATAGGAAATGGAGGACAGTTGCTCTTTCCCCTCCCGGATTGGAACGGATGCTGATATTAGGTTGTTTCGAACCTATCGGTGGCCGTGATGATACCGACCGAGGGAATATAGGACCTCTATTATGAATTTAGTTCTCTGGCTAAGCTTACAAATCAAGCGAATTACTGTCGGACTTGGGCGGTATGTACAAAGTCCCTTTGCACACAAGAAACGTATGTGCGTAGAAAGAAAAGATTCAACGTTGTGTTTACAGACACGGTTATGAATATAAGAATCATGCGTTCTAGAAGAAGCACCACGATTATGGAAGAGAAACACCGATCAAAAGAGAAGATCAAAAAGGATGTTAAACTTAATTTAATATAACTAGGAAACATACGTATACTGGATAGTACGGAATCACTCACGGGGAGACTGGATTCCATCAAAAAAAGCTTTAGCGTGTAAACAATCAGTACTTCGACAGTGCTCCATGTGATTGTGTATCTCGGCTAGTTCATCGCCGATGGCAGTAGACGCGGAAGAATCCCCAATTAACGCCGCTTTGCTTAAACACTTGATTCGGTTCATGTTATCCGTTGCTTCTTGCGATAACCTGTGGGTCGTGTATTCTATGTCACAGGGATTAATTGAGAGACTTTTCCCGGAGATATTTTCGGCTATCGACGTCTCTTCTGGAACGCCGTTGCGGGTTATCAAAAGAGTATCAGTCACATTTCGGTCCTCTTTTAGCTCCTCTATCTTGGAAGCTTTTCCTTGCTTAGGTCTCCTCTCGCTTCCTAGTAATACTCAAGATTTAGCGTAGTAGGGTCAAATCGTCATCAATTAAGCGTATCTTTGTGGTCAATCGCAACCCCCTCACTCCCTGCAGCGCTAAAGGGATCGTCACCGAGATTCTGAGTGACTTTCAATGTTTGGCGGTCTAACTGAAGCTGTTCCACTGACTGAAGACCCTCTAGATCCTTAGAGTCTATCGGTCTGTTGGACACATGGATAGAGGACGAATTGATGGCTGCGTCATGCTTCCCTGGATAGGCAATGTTTCCACCAGTCAAAGATCCATAAAATTCCGGGGTAGTCATTATCTCAGTGTCGGCATCGGAATCAAAATGTTCTGGCTCATCGCGAAGCCAATCCTCCTCAACCTGGATCATGTTGGAATTAGAAGCCGAGTTTGGCAGAGCAGGTTCATCTTCGATCAATATGGGATTGGCGAACGTCCCCAGCTCAGGGACAACCATAAAGTCACATAAGGCAATTTCAGACTATTCACGCGATCAACTGGGTATTGAACAGTAGACAGAAGTGGTTCAGTACCCTGGTGATATGATCAAACGGAGGGCAATGGTGGCGGTTACTTTGATGAGAGTACGCTTGAATATATACCCCTCAGTGAAATTGACACCACTTGACTCTAGGACGTTATCACAAGTTCTACTTCCGTTCCAAGTTCCTGGGAATCTAGATAGTCATAGTTTACGAGCGAATTTGTGAAGGAGATTTACACACGTCAACAAAATGGCGCAAAGCCGGACGTTCCCAGGATCATCCAGACGGCTTCTCCGCCTGGAACAGTCTACGAATCAACCAATCAATCATCCGGCAAGTTTCCAGGAGCAAGCTCTTCTGAAATATTGTATTCCATGTTGATTCGTGTTTGACCAAGCATGCGTTCCGGTACGTGTGCTCAATGTAGAAAAAAGATGCCCAGAGTAAGACTTGCGGTCTTCCAGTATTTTCATGTGATATCTCTTAGACTAGCTCCTCTATGGGCAGTGGAAACCAACAGGCAAAGGTTCCCAGGAGCACACAGATGATTTAATAGGTTGATCAACCATACTGAGGCGCAATGACTACCAAAAATGAAACATCAGGTTCTTGATGCCAATGCATTTGGATGGAGATCTCTCATATCATAATCGTTTCACGTCGTCTACATCGTAATTGGTGTATATATCATTACATCGCATAGTATTTTGTCACAAACCACCACAAATGCCGTTCAGGATTCAGAAGAGGATGAAATCAACAAACAAGACAAAGAAATCAGACTCCCCAGGCCCTTCTTCTCAATTCAATAAATCAGAAGATGGAGCTGGATGAATTCCATACGCAGATCGCGTTCATGTAAGCGCTCAGCGCTGTTATGGCGACGTGAATAGCCAAAGAAAGTAGCTGTGGCTTTAGACCTGGAATCGGCAAGGATAGGACAGCAAAGATAAGTAATGGGTAATATACCCATGGATTAACAGCCCGTGGCATGCAGGGCTGCAAAGTGATGATCTGTTTGACAATGAAAAAGGAGAATCGGGCACTCGGTATTGGCAGTCGGCCCCAGGAACCAATAGGAACAAAGAAGACGAACGAGTTACTTGTAAAGAAGGTTTCTGGCGGTGGAGGTAGTAAGTGTGGCGAATGTTGGTGGTGTATTATGGGACGATTATATTGATGCTGTTCATCTAGCTCGTCGGGACGCCGGGGAGACGTAGATGCGATGTCTTGATATCGAGGACGAAGAATCAGGTCTTGTTCTGGCCGCCGCGATGGACTCCTGTCGTCCAAATCCGGACCAGGAGGTGAATCTGAAGATCCAGTGGCACTTCGCGTTTCATATCGGACTGGAGAGCCCAGTGATCTCGCATTATTCCGCGGTAAAGACTTTGTACGCGAGCGAGGCGGACGAGGACTACCAGGAGCTGGAGAATCAACAGGTTGAATGCGAGGAATGGAACGAAACTCCGGCCCGTTCGAGCTTGCGCGGGCAAATCGACGGCTTTCGTTACCAATGACACCTGCTTGAATGGTGATCAAAACTTCGTCTGCAGTGGGCCTCCAATCAGGATTCACAGACAGAAGCCTTTCAAGTATCAGGTACAGTTTGTCCGGCAAATCAGGCCGCAATCGCTTGAGCGATTCGTCAAAGCCTGTCCATTGACTGATCTCCTCACGAAGCTCATCGATGTCTTCTTTTTCTTCGATTATATCTGCACTGCGATAGGGGAGCTGTGCAAAACACAAAAAGTGAAGAATCATCCCTAGCGAGAAAACGTCGGACTTGAAAGTGAAGTTGCCAAACGGACCATCGGGAAACTCTCTTTGTAATACTTCTGGGGCACAGTATGAAATGGTACCCGTGGTGCCGGTTGACATTCGTACAGACTTCTCATACTGAACCTCTCCAAAGTCACTCACCAGCACCCTTAGCTCGTTACCAGACTCATGGAGAAGGCAATTGCTTGGCTTGAGATCGCGGTGGATGTAGCCATTCAGGTGTAGGAAACGAATCCCGGAAGTGATATCTTTGAAAAAAGAATATATCTCTTCGAATTGCAGCGTGCGAGGACCGGTCTGGTCCATTGATGGTGTTTCGCGCTGACCCTTGGACCTCCGTCGAAGACGCTCTTTCAACTGTTGTGCAGTTGTCGATGTCTGCATAGCACCAAACACGTATTTGTGAAGATCTCCAGCATTGCAGTATTGCTGCAAGATGAATGCACACGGAACACTGGGGCTGAATGTGCTGATTTTAGCATTTTCCAGCCATACATGTCGATATGAGACGAGATTTTGGTGCGAGAGATGTTGCAACAATTGGACTTCGACCAGAACTTTCTCAAGCCACTCGTGATCATCACCGACGGGCACACGTTTACAAGCAAAGTGGCCTAGCGAAACTCCGTCCAGCATATGTTTGACCAGCAGCACCACTCCCTTTCCGCCTCGGCCGAGCTCCCTTTCTTCAATGAAAAACTTCCTGAAATAGCCCTGGCTCAAAGCAGCGGACGAAATTCCTTGTACGGGTTGTAAAGGAGGCACCGATTGTGCGTACGACGCAGATTCTGAAATCGAACCGTCTGTCAGAGCAGGGTGGTGGAATCGCCGTCGAGGTGAGGAGGGAGGCGAGGTGGTCGCCCCCGTCGAAGACGCGCTATCATGGAGAAGGCGAAAGTAGTCTGGAGTCACAAAGTCAGCATGTGCAGGGCTTGCGCCTTGGTGGCTCTCGGCTGCATTCTCGCGACTTCGCATCGGACGATGACAATAAGGACAGTCGGTCAGATCAATGTCGAGGTCGCCATTGTGGGTATGCGCGTCGCGTAGCACGAGCTGCTGGGAATCGCGGTCGAGAACGACGACAGAGTCATTGTGGCGACTGAGAACGTTAGCTACAAAGCAGTGGCCTTAATTCGACGTTGAAGTCAATTAAGAAAAACTCACAGAACAACGTCGCGGTTGGAGGAGTATGGGACGATGGACATGCTTCGCGGTGCGTCATCGGCCATGGTGCATCGAGCGAATCAAGCTATCGGAAATTCTCACGGAAGAGAACATGCTATTTTGAACGAGGCATTGCCAGAATCCAGGGCGACGTCCTGTATATAAGCTCAATAGGAAGCTTTACATATGCGCGCTTTTGGAGACCGCAGGTGGAGAAGACTGACTGGAGGTGAGTTGTGCTGGTGTTGTCAAAAGTCGACACCCCGCACGGTCTCGTGCCACGCTTGGCATGTTGCTGTCAGTCTCCACTGGTCTATTGTTACACATGTCTTGATAAAAATAAATTATTACATGTATTAATATAATATAGCCATGCCGACAGATTCAAGATTCTTATTTTCATGGGTATCTCTTTTAATCATAAGGGCGACGAAATACTCGAGGCGGACATTGCACGCCTACATAGTCTATCTATAGCTTCACAACCCAACCAGCCGAGTAGGATAGGATGGCGATTATGTACTTCAATTCGAGTTGGATGTTTCCTCCTCTTCTTCCTCATCGTCTAGTTCAACATCGATTCCTCCCTCGGAGCCAGAATCGCCAAATCCCTCAAAGTCATCGTCGTCGTCGTCATTTTCATTAGATTCTTCATTGGCTTCGTCAGAATTTTGGTTCTCGCCTGCTTTGGAGCCGGCCGTGGAGGTTTCTCTTTTGCGTTTAAGAGACATCTCTCCGAGACGGCCTTCTCGGCCTTCAATCTTTGCATCCTCTTTGTCATCACTGTGCGGAGGGGGCGTAAACCAGGGGATTTTTCCTCGAAGGAAATCGTTGATGACCATCTTAGCAACGCCATCCAAGTCTGGCTCGCCTCCTCGTAGAAGTCTGCCACCTTTCCGCGCGAGTATACTCAAGAACTCGTGGGTGTCCGCATAGTTCTTCACGTCGTACGTTCGTTCGATATGACGTTGCTGGACTCTCTTCAATACAGCAGGAATATATTGTTCAGGGTTTTCAACATTTTCAACCCTAACGACACCTCGGAGAAGAATGTCCTCTTCGGTGTCGGTGTTGCTCGGAGGCACCACACCAGGGCAATCGATAAGATATATTCTCTTCATCAGCGTAATATACTGCCAGACTTTGGTCTCACCCGGAATAGGGGCGACAGTGCAGACTTTCTTCTTCCGCAGAGTGTTGATTATCGAGGATTTGCCGGTGTTGGGATAGCCAATAAAGCCAACAGATATTTGCTTGCGGTCGGAATGAAGCGATGAAAACTGGCGTAGCAATTGGATCAAAGATCCTTTGCCAAAGGAATTGTTGATCGATGCATGAAAAGCAAGTGTCGGATAATCTTTTGAAAGATGACGTACCCACGCAGCCTGAGAATCCGGTCAGTCTAAACCGAAAGATAAAATAAAAAAACGACCAAGGGAAAAAAGTGAAATGTGTGAGATGTTACTAAGAACTCTGATACAGAAAGACCGTTACAGAACGGGGTTCAGAATTCAACTCAAAACTAAGCACTGTTACACCCTTTACGACGAGCTTTCAAAACGAGAGACAAGTCAACCCAAGCCTCAGAAAGAGGATGGGCGGCGGGTGAACGTCAATCTACCAAAGCTGTAACAGACAAAACTTCCATTGAGTTGGCAGCAAGTGCGCAGGAAGAAGCCTTGACTTAGCGATGGCACCGGCGATAAGGCCGATAGAAAATATATGTATGGAGGTCGATGGTAAGCTTGGAAAGGGATTCATAAAACTTACAGCTACTTTGGTCGGTACCAGGTCACATTTGTTCAACACAAATATGAGATGCTTGTGTGGCGCCTCCTCACGGATATACTTCTCGATGCTTCTGCACCTCGTACCATCCGGATCGCGGGCATCGAGTACGTGGATGACGACATCTGAAGAATCAATCACCTTGTACAACTCGTTCCAAATACGTTTGCTTTGGCCTTTGGAGAAGACTGCCTCTCGTGCTGTACCGAGAACACCACTGTCTTCTTCGTCGTCAGCCCCAGAATTGCCGCTCAACAACTTGGCTTGGTCAAGTCTTTCCAAGTAAGTGTCATGCATCTTGACTGATTCCCCGGCAAGATCTTCCAGAGAGCCGACGTCAAGTTTGACCCGTTTTCGCTGGGCTTTGGGACCGAACGTATCGCCAAAAGGCGCTGTTTCGATTGCCATCTTGGCGCGATGCTGCTTCAGACCATTGACATTCTCCCCATCTCGGATCAGGCTCATCGGCAGTTTGTTGGTCTTCAAGAGAACTTGGTAGGGATCCGAAGCCCTCTCTTTGACTGCTTCCCGAAACGAAGACAATGCTTCTTGCGATATCACTCTCGTATTGCCAAACCATTTCCGGTTCGGTTCTATCCGGGCAGTAGGGACTTCTTGGGACTGATAAGAGGCGGCCTGAACGATGTTTCCTTGCGCGTCATGACGAGCCTTGCCATCTTTGTACATATTCAAGTGGCGGACCTTTTTCGCAGAGCTACAATTATGTCAGTCGACTGCACAGGCCGAGATTGCCTTCAATCGCACTCACCGATAAAAGTTTTCACCTTTCGTCCTGACATTGGCCATGCCATCTCCAACCTTGCCCTGCCGCTCTCGGCGGCTGGCTTCTTTCTTGCCCGTACCCATGGTGGTTTAATACAGCTTTCTCCTTACTGTTCTTACCAGAAGAATCAAGAAGGAAGAAAAGCGACAAGTATGGAATTGTGACAGAACGGTTGGGAGCGGAGAAGGAAAGAGCGAAAAAAATAAAAAAAATAAGTTGGCGGGCGGGAGGCTAGTCGTGCACGGGCCACCCGCAGCAAAATTGTCTGCGCGAGTCTCGAGAGTCTCCGTCAACACCAGCTGGCCCAGCAGAGCAAGCTGTGCACCCCGTTCCTTTCACTTCTCGTCCACTCCTATCTGCTCTTACTGTTTAATTGTTCTTTCTTAAGCGGCTTTATCGACTAGCAGCACCCAATGTCGCTGTCCAGGAGCTGCCGGACTGCCCGCGTGCAGGCCCGCAGCTTCTCCGTGTCTTCAAAGCTGCGTGTCGGACCAGAATCTCCCAACTACATCGAAATCCCACGCACTTTGCAGCCCGATCTTCCTTCGAAGCCCCAGGTCAAGGGTACTCTCCCGGTGCCTCGCGAGATCTTCACCCCTCGCCGCGCCGACAAGCCGACCTGGGCATACATCACGGCGGCCACCCCCGAGCCCAGCAATCAGAAACCAGTCAAGGAGGGCGATCGTAATGCCGAAACCATCGAATGGAAGAGGAAGATGGCAGATTTGCGGAGAGCCAATTTCAGAGAGGGAATTGTCGAATTGTATAAAAGGAAACTGGATACAGATACCCTCATGACACGGCGCAGCGCTGCGAAAGAAGCTCGCAGACAACGTGTGTTCAACCAGCCACCGCGAGAAGATGAGCGCTTGACACGACCGACTGTTGTGAAAGCCATGGAACTCACGCAAAGTACCGTTCTTCCGGACCCCAACCGAAAAAATCGTTTAGCGAAGTCCCGAAAGCGAGTCCTCGCAAAACAACAGGAGAAAGCCGAAATTCGTCAAGAAGATCTCCATACCCTTTACATGAACGCCCGCACATTCATCACCACTGAAGACCAGCTAGAAAAAGAGATTGAAGCCAAGTTCAGCGAGAACGGTGGAAGAGAATGGGATTCCGACACAGGCGCAGGAAACAATGTATGGGCCAAGGGCGCTCCTCCAAGTATCCAGGATATCGTCCGGAACCAAACCTCGAGCGATTCTGGCAGGTGGAGAGTCGAGCAAGATAGAATGCGCAAAGTGGTTGAGGAGCTTACTGGAGGAAAGATGTGAGCCGCCGCGATATATATGCTGTATTTTTAGAAATGTATTACCGTTTTCCTATGTATATGTTCACACTACAATGTAGACATCTCCACATTGTCTACTACAGAGCTACATTCAAATGGTCTAATAGTATCGATGCAAGTCACCTCAATCAATTGTAATCGACGACATCTCAAATGTTGAATACCTTGATAGAACAACATTGAAACAGCTGCCTCGTTTACCGCTGTCTCTAACTATAACCCTGCATATTCATTAATATCTGTTAATATAACACAGCAAGTGCAGTTTATAGAACATCCTATATCATTTAAGTCATGAAATGTAAATTGTATATACAAAGATGAAATATTGCGTCATTGTTTCGCCTTTTTCTTGCCTCATAGGGCAACTGAAGAACATTGTATAAGAACTCTGCCTTCGTCATCGAATCGGCCAAACGTTCCGCTCGTAAGCTTCCTTGGCCACGACATGTTGGCAATGCAAATCCCCATAGTATGAGTCTACGGCCCATTAGGGTTTTTATTGGTCAAATGTAACTTACAAACAGCATGTTTGGCTTCGGCAAAAAAAGTTGCAACCGTATTTTTTGGTTCAAATACGAGGCCTCAGTATGGCATGGGCCAGAGGTATAAGAATGGCAAATCCATAGGTTTGGTTTTTATGATATCCATCCCCGGTAACACTCCAAGTGAATTGGATATACTCGAGTTCGCCATGTCTGAACCGGTATCTGCTCATTTTGAAACCCTGGTACAATGCCGAAGTGGAAGTTGACCCTAATGGGTGAAATTAGTGCCTGATTCAATATTTGCGTAGGGCCAGAACGTCTAGGGGCCATAAATATAGCCACCTAGTAAGACTACTCTCATTGTACCTCGCCATTCTCGTGTTTCAGACCAATCTGGTTGGTCATCATCAGGGCTGAAAAATTTTCACAGCGCCTCATGCCAAGAGATGCTATACACGAAGTCACTTTACAATAGAATTTGACCTCGCCTCCCTGCCATATTCACATTGGAAATGATTGGCTTATGACGATTGTGACCTATAATTTTTTTTTTGCCAACATAGGAGAAACCCAAGGAATGAGACCATGTCATATATTGGGGGTTCGTAATCGAACACTGAGACAACTTCATATTTCTTCTACTCATTTTCATCTCTTGAAAAACTCCCGCGATATCTTCAATTTTCCTTTTGAGACCCACTACTCAACAATGAAGCTTATTGCCGTTGCTTCTGCAATCCTCGCCACAACAAATGCTTTGGCGACTGATGACGAGAGATGTTGTTTTACGCTGAGTGCCTCAGGAGGGGACTCAGGTCCTGTAGGACAAATAGATGATGGTCAAACTCGTATTGGAAATGGTACGCAGCCGGGCCAGTTCTGTATCGACGAAGAATCCGGTGGGATTATAGATGGGAAAGATCGTGGTTGTTTCCTAACGCGTATGTTTGATTTTTCTTTTGTTTCCTCTTCTCTTCTTTTTATGCTCTTCTCAGCTACGAAGCATAATTTTTTGCGACTTGGCTGATTCTCATTTCCATCAGCACCAACGTCTCAGTTACAGTGTGATGTAGGGGCTGCTCCTCAGCCCGGGCTTTCGCTGGATTCCAGAGGCCGACTACATCATAACGAATCGACCGATTTTGTAGCTTGTCGATCCAGTCAAGGCGACCAATTGAATATTTATACCAATCCTGCTCCGGAGGATGTTAACGGATGTGAAAATGTCTCCTTCGAAGCAAGCGACTGCCATCCAAGGGGTCCACCGGCCAGCGTTCCTACTGCCACTGCCACTGCCATTGCTACAAATACCGAAACTCATCCACCAGGCCATGGACCTACTTCTACAAGTGTCTTAAATGCTCCAACCGGTCCTGGTCCTGGTCCTAGCACTTCGGAAGCTCCAAAATCAGGTCCTGAGACGACTTCCGAACCAAATACCAGCCGTCCAGGAGGCGGGCCTCATCCAGGTCCTCCAGAAGGCTCAAGTCCAAGGAATTCCGGCCCTCTAACCCCCACGACGAGCCCTAGTTCACCAAGGAATTCAGGCACTCCAACTTCTCCGACTAGTCCTAGTTCCCCAAGAAATTCCGGCTCTCCCACTCCCCCGGCTAGCCCTGGTCCCCCAGAAACTTCGCATTCTACCGCTCCTAGTGCACCGGGTGGTCCTAGTGGTACAGTAACCCCTAAAACGGAAGTTCCGCCGCCACACCCCCCTGGGCCCTCTACTTTCAGAGAATCAGAGCCATCTACTGAAAGTAGAACAAGACCTCCAGAGTCGGAGGGTGGCCCAGGCACTGCTCCCACAGGCCATGGCACTTTGCCTCCAAGTCCTTCCGAAACAGGCTGCCCAACTGATCTCCAAACCGGAAATTTTGAATTTCCTCATTTGATCATACCAATCGATAGCTCCTCACCATCTAAAGCCCCTGGAACCTCGTTCAACGGGACTGTGACTCCAGAGATCTCGTCCATTTTCAATTTCGATATCCCTCCCTCACTTTCCGGAAAGCGTTGTTCTCTTGTTTTCCTCTTCCCTAACAAGGCGGATTTGGTTACTTCCTCGTTTTCTTTCGGTGGTGATGGCGCAATCGATTTTGTCCAGCTTCAGTCTCCCGTTGATTTGCATACCTCTGCAAGTAACGCTCCAGCAGTGAAGACCGATTTTGGAATTGCCAGAGTGTCACCTGGGCATTCTTATTTAATCACCACTTTCTCTTGTCCTGCTGGCGAGACTATTGCCTTTGAAATGAAGAATGCCGGATACACTCAGCTCGAATGGTTTGAGGACTTTAATCCTGCTGCGTAAGTTTGCCTATCCTGTGGTGATATCTTTATTTGTACTAACTCACGAACAGAATTGGCCTCTTTATCACGACGTGTTAAGATGTGCTCAGAAATTTCAAATGTTGTTCTGCGTGAGGTCAACCGATGCAGCAGGGACGTAGACAATGGACCTCGGGCTTCAACGAGCAGGGAAAAGAGAATTAATTGGCTGTGTATATAAATAAAATTCCAGCTTAAAAATCTCATTCGCAACCAAAGTTGCGTTGATTGATATTTCCCAAAAGAGAAATTGTAGGGCTTCGGAGATTGCAGCCTGAAACCTGAGGCAGAAATGTCTTGGCGCGGAATACAATAATACGGTAATACCATGACGGCTTCCACGCGCCTCATCCACTTTACGCGCAGGCCAAATCGCGAGCCTCCTGCCTCCGCGACGTCGCGTTTCCCTAGTGGCTTGTCCAGCACTGCTGAAACTTGCCCTGCAAAACAACCTCACCCAGTCCTCATCCACAGCCAAAAAGGACTGTTCTGCGGGGAGGAACTAACATGGGTAGTATCTATTCGGGCTGATTTTTTCATCTGCACAGCAATGCCCGGTGCTGTCGCATTCTCTTCGTCATAGCGTTCCTTTGTCAGTTTTTTTATCGTCGCGCCATCATGGTCGAAATCCTGAGTGCTCGTCCGCCAACTCCTCCGCGAGTCTTTTTCAATGAGGATGCAGATAATCTACAGGGTCAACCGAATGTGCCTGACACCCCCTCCGCCGCCGATTCGACAATCTTAAGGTCGAGCAAAAAGGTCAACTTCTCCCCTTTCACGAGCTACATCAAGCCCGCAAACGCATCGGGCTTGACCCCCGTGTCCAATCCCGCGATTCGTTCGATTCCTCCTTCCAATGAATGCAAGCCCGCCAAATCGATTCTCAAAATGACGAGTGGTCCGTCGCTGATCCCAACTCCAATGGAAGAAACCGAGGGCCAGTCGTTCGCTGTCCAGTTAGAATCGGCAATACAACAACTGGCCGGGGAGTCTGTAAGCTCTCGGGTGGACGCTTATATACACCTTCTGGGATCAGCGAAAAAGTACGACAATGTTCCCGAAGAGAGCGCCATGGTCTCGAAAGTTGGTCTACTAGCCCAATTTATCCAACGGGATGTCGGTAGGGATTTCGGCAAGGGAGAGGTGTTGGAGATGAATTTGGTTACAAATGCGTTGAAGTTTGCGATCTTCCTCGTGTGGAATGAAGCGCTTTCTGTCTACCTTCCGGATGACTTCAAGATCTTTATTGTTGATCATTCCATCGGTGCTCTGCAGGATGGCAAGCTTCCCAAGACCATGCTCATTCATTACACACACGTTCTTTACAACCAGAATTTCTCGCCGAAAATTATGACGAATTTGCGAATTACTCGGATCCTAGCTGCTTTGAGTAATCTTACGGATCGTGTAAATGGCAATGGGATCATTGCGCAACGCTTGGGGGTTTACACACGCTTAGTTGGCCAGGACAAAGCAGTTATGGCTTCGCAAGCATCGTTATGGGTCGAGAATCTCATTTCCGGTCTTCTACACACATTAAAGGACGTCAGATCAAAGGCTTTAGTTCTTGGCAATCAAGTTTCTGTCATACTGGGCCCGAACTTGAATATTTCGAAAACTATTTTGGATATATTTAATAAGGAATTGCCCCAGGGCCGAAAACTCGTGTCGGAAATTTGTGAGAGAATGTCACGTATGATGTCTTCCGTCGACAGCGGAGTCCATGTGCCACAGATATGGAGCATTGTCGTCCTACTCCTGAGAAGCAAACGATTTATCATGGAAGACTGGAAATATTTTAAGGAATGGGTGCTTGTTTTGCAAAAATGCTTCAATTGCAGTGAACCTCTAATCAAGATCCAGGCAATTCTTGGATGGAATCGATTCGTCTATGTCACCCTTTGCAACGACTCGACCAGTACCAGCATGATGAGAATGCTCACGAAGCCAATTGTTTCGCAGTTTGAGCGCAAGAAAACCGAAAAACCAGGGAGCAGCGTCAATCGGGTGGTACTATCAAGCTATTATAATCTCCTCTACTATTCATTCCGCCCGTCAGCATCTTATGAGCATTACGACTTCATTTGGGAGGAATATATAACCCAACCGCTAACCAAATTCTTCACCACCAGCTCCCACCTCAACGATTCCGCCTGCAAAGCACTGGCATCTCTGTTATGGAGCTCTCAACCTAAAGTGTGGACAGAAAATAAGATCAACGAGCCCTCGAAGGTGGAGCCTGAAAATTTATTTTCTGTCGATTGTAAATGGACCAGGTCACGCATCAATTCGGTGCTCAAAACCTTTGAAGCCCTTTTTACATCCTCAACCTGGGCATCTGGGGACGATACCGTGTCGGACATTGCGGTTGCTTGGACCAATCTCTGCAAAGCACTTGCAGAAGCGTCAAGTAAGGAGATCAAGGCTTCGACAGAACTCACGCAAGCAATTTCAAGTATTCTCAATCTTTTCCGGCGCCTTCGACGTGGAGCTCCGGCCTCATTGAACGCCAAAACAAACGATGAGTTCTTGGAAAGACTTTCATTTCTTTCAACAACGCTCATAACGGCAATTGGGCCATCCCCATTTACCGAGAAGCTTCTTCTCAAATTACCTCAAGATATTTATCACGCTGCAAATACGCCGACACACCGTCGCACATCCATCGATCCCAACCTCGACACCCCTTTCATGCACATTCTGCGCATCCTAAGCTCGTTTGGCGAAGATTCAGATCTGGTTGGCCTGAAGGCTAGTGTTTTCGATGGCCTTCTAGAAGCTGCTTGCAGGGGTCGACAGTCCAGAGGATCTCGCCTGGAACTTTTGGAAAAATGCACGCTGCTAAGGTTGCGTGAAAGCGAAATCGACCCAGAGTTAGTCGGTGCAATCTGGGGAGCAACAGCAAGGTTGACGATAAATTGCCTCACTTCTTTCCCAATGGAGACTCCTAGAGATAGGGATGGTACTGTTACTCGTGACTACGACAAGGTGACAAATATCCTTGTCCATGGGTTGCACTTTGAGAAGGCATGTCAGACATGGAGCTCATTGCTTGACGCATGCGTTCGTGTGGTTCGGACGGAAAGAGGAGAACGCAGCATAGCCTCTCTCATTATCGAACCTTTGGCAACTGAATCCCTGCAGTTGACTAGGGGTTTGACGTTTTGGCCGTTGAAAGCTCTTACCAACCAAGCCTTATCATTATCCTATTACCAGAAAGATGAAACCCGGGGATCTATGGCTGGCTTTGGGCAAAGGTCCACCGTGCCAGATCAATCTTTCTTTCCTGAAAAGCTTTTGGAGCTTATTATCAAAGTCACAACAGAAGCTTACGAACATTTCAAGGCTGAAGAGAACATTGCAACAGCAGAGGTTATGGAATCCCTGACGGCTTTATTGGGCAGCGGCACTTCGCAATTTCGCTTTACGCTTCTAGAAAAGCTTCAAGCTCCATTGTCATTATGGCTACGGGACTCTGCTCGCTGCCTGACTTCTGAAAATGGCACGAGCAACAGGTTGTTAACTGCAGTGAGTCGAGATATTTCACTTTTGTGGCTGAATGCTAACTTAAATAGTGTCGAACGCTCTCGTGGGCAGTCGCAAACATCCTACAGACAGCTGTGCCACATGATGCCGAATCTCTTCGTACATTTGAAGCAATCGTCTCAGCTGGTCTTGAATCGGTGCACAAATCAACAGCAAATCGTTTCATTGAAACATGGAATACAAGCTTTGGACTACAGGCTTCTGTAACGTATCCTCCTGCTGTTCAGTTGGCTCTTGAGAAGCTCGAACCTTTCGTGGAGCTACAGCTACCTTGTCCTTTACCAAACAAGCATGATGACAAGGTATATATTCATGTTCACCTTGGATTACTATGGTACCGTCTGGACGCTGACATGATTATAGAACTATGGAATTCCAGACTTGGTAGAGTCTCAGGACACTGACAGTAGCTTCGACTCTGCTCAAGACCTCATCACAAAAGATTTGAAAAATAGGTTCCGCCGAAAACAGCGTCCCGCCACTTTTAGCTCTTCTCCAATTACTCAGCTACCGGAAGGAAATTCAGAGACTCTGCGACCAGCGAGTGCCGATATGACTCCAAGACGGCGGCTTCGTCACGATAACTCTCAAATCCAATTCGTCCCAATAGAGTCATCTCCACTACCATCGGACATTGAGAGCCAGTTGCTTACAGAGCGACAAAGGGAGGTCAAGGAAAGACAGCGCGGAAGTAATGCTATGTTTCTCGAGGATCTACGGTCTTCCTCGCCTGCTCTACCTAGTCCGACAACGGAGGCTGGTGTTTTGACTCCGGTCAAGTTGCCTAATTTACAGGACTCTGAAGTTGGCTTGCAGTTGACTCCTACACTGGCTGTGAACTTGCAAGAGAATGAGGATGATTTCCCGGGCTCTTCTCCAACTCCTAGCGCTAAGAACAGGTCCATTCAATCTCAAAAGCCATCGCCTTTGCCAATCGACGCCTTGGATGTTTCACAGGAAGAAATTGCTCCTCCATCCGAAATCCAGTCCCGTTCACCACGCCGGCGCGCGGTGCGAAGAAAGTCTGCTCTTCGGCGATCGGAATCATACAATTCGGATGCCGAAGATCGCGTGGAAAATAGTAGTGGCAGACGAAGAAGTACCAGGCACTCGGTTAACAGATCATCGGAGCCTACTACCGAGGAAGAGCCTGTGCATAAAACTCGACCGAAGCAGTTGAATAAGTTAGACAGTAACATGAAAACACTGCCGGAACTGGAAGAAGAGCCTCTAGATGAGATATCTGACACTTACAGGGACGAGTTTGAACAACAACTTGCTTCCCAGCTTGGGCAAGATCTGGAACTGGCAGTAGATCTGCAAGATATCGAAGATTCCCAGCCCAGCAATACCGCAGACTTGCCACCGGCACCAGCCACTAAGAAAAGAAAACGAGATGCTGTCACTGATACTGAAAATCCCACGGTTCCAGACCGCGGAAAACGACGCTCTCTCAGAAGTTCTCAGAGTACTATTGCCGAGGATAATGTTAACGCATATTCCAAGGAAAATACTTTAACTGTTGAACCAACCTCTCGTCGCGCAGGACTTTCCGCAAAGGGCATTGTAACACCGCAACTGTCTCCAACGAAAAGTGTTACCACGCCAGATCCAGTTGTTGATAATACGGCAAATTCTGGATCGAGAAGGAGAAGCAGACGTTTCGCTGCTGATATTTCTGAAATCCCATCTTCTCCGCCTAAAGCTGGGCCACCTACATTGAAAAGACGAAGATCGCAACGGCTTAGTGGTGTGCTTAGCTCGCCAGTTGCCAATCCAGTCTCGGAGCCAGCAACACCAAGGAAACAGCCAAAGCATGCTCAATCATCGCCTATTAACCCAGGTATCTCGACACCGCCGTCAAGATCCTTGCGAAGAAGGACTCGCCTTTCTGAGGTTGCTGCCACACCTGATGCAGCCGAGTCTACAGAGGATGCTACGAAGGATATCCAGCCAGAGCCAGCTTTGCCTTTGGAGATACCGGACCAGGAGACTGAAATTTTTCCGAGCGACGAACCATCTCCACAAGAATTAGTCCAGGACGAAGGAGATGACGACGTTAACATGGAAGACCCCAATAGCAGTGCTCCAGCACTAACAGAAGCTCACAAGCAAGCCGGAGAATATGTTTCTCACGAGGTTCAGACCGACACTGTGGTGGATGCTGACGGTGAGCCCCGAGGTAGTGGTATTCTCAGCTCTCTTCGCCAGGTGCTTAGAGATATTAAGAATGCCTCTTTCGGTCGAGGTGTCTTGAGGGAGATTGATGATCTGATGTTTGACATCCGGGTCGAAGCTGTGAAAAGAAGTCAGGCTTAAGATGCCTGGTCATTTGTTCTCGGTTTTTTTTTTTTTTTTTTTTCTGTTTTGTTTCGCCTCTTGAAATGAGGCGTGCATAGCGAAGGCGTATTTTATGGGTCAAGCCCATTTGCTTGCTTTAGTATTATATTCAAGAATTAAATATACTGAGTTTCATTTTATTACACGTTTGAATGGGCGATAATAGCATTCTCCAGAACATTTGATACAAACGTCATGGGTATATACTTTTGTAATTGGGCGACATCTGGAAGCTTCGCTATGTACCTACCCTGTGCATAAACCCGTATTCTATATAGGGATCGACAATCCTAATCATATATATTGATAGATGTATCGATAATTATTGACGTAGATACAAAAAAAACCCCCAAAATTAGATGTCGAAATATTTCGAGTTTTTATGTCACATACGCTTGACTGCATAAATAAATCTAGATGCATAATTCGACAAATCAATAATAATAATGATGACGAACGCCACCTGATGGAGACAGATTCCGCCTGTTGGGACTTGTTGGTAATAATAATTACCCCTCATGCAATCAACTGTCACAGGCCAAGGTGATTGATTAGTTAGCTGGCTGCATGTCCACGAATGGCTGGCGACGTCGAGTGCCCCTCCAACTGTAAACAACTCAACTGCGCGCTAAGTCGCTTCTCCCCATTTGCTCTCGATCGACAACGTACTGCAATTGCCTTTTTCCTTTCTTATTACTTTCTTGTTTCTTTTTCGAGATAGTTTCTTTCCTTGAGGTTTATCCGAACGATTCCGCGATAAGATAAAAATCCACCTCCACGTCAGCGCGAGGCTCTCAGTAGCAAAGCAACAATAATGGATCGCAGCAACAAACCATCCTCGATTGGCGTCGGAGCCTCGATTCCTCAGCCAAGTGTCAATGTCAATGGAAACACCGTCGAAGCAACCCTTCCTACCGGCGAGTCGGTTTCCGTGCATCTGTATGGAGCCACAGTCACCTCGTGGAAGCTCGCCAGCGGAGCAGAGCAGCTTTTCGTCAGCTCAAAGGCCATCTTGGATGGATCCAAAGCTATTCGCGGAGGCATCCCAGTTGTATTCCCAGTGAGTTCTTTGTTTCCATGCGATTGTTTTATCACTATACTAAACGCTTTATTCATAGGTCTTCGGTCCTCCGCCTCCAAACCATGCAACCTCCAACCTGCCCCAACACGGATTCGCTCGATCTCAGACATGGGAGTTTCTCGGAAAATCATCATCCGAGTCCCTTGGGTCCAAGGGTGCCGCCAAGGCAGACTCTACAGTGAAGCTGGACTTTGGGCTGTCTTCGAGCATGATCACCGAGGACGCTCGCACGGCATGGCCATATGAATTTGGACTCGTCTATAGTGTCATCCTTAGCCCCGAGAGTTTGGAAACATCATTGCATGTGCAGAACAAGGGATCTGAAGCATTTGATTTCCATGTGTTGCTGCACAATTACTTTAATGTCCCGGTAAGTTGATTGTTTCTTCCAGCCGATTGTGAAAGTCACCATGACTGACTGACCTATCAAATAGGATGTCTCCAAAATCCGAGTCACAAATCTCCAGAACAAAACATACACAGACAAGGTGGACAACAAGAAGGAGAAACAGGAAACCTCCGACGCCATAGCCATCACTGGCGAGACAGATCGTGTCTACGTGGATGTTGACCCCACAGCTCCCGTTAGTATTGTAGAAGACGCTAAACCCCTCTTTTCAATCACACGCGAGGGCCTCAACACGGTCACAGTGTGGAACCCTTGGTCAGAAAAGGCCAAGGGTATGAGTGACTTTGGCGACGAGGAGTACAAGGGCATGGTTTGCGTGGAGCCTGGTGCTGTCAAGAGCTGGCAGGTTCTGGAGGGAGGGGATGCTTGGGAGGGAAGCCAGACTATCCGTCCCAGACTGTAAATAATGCTGTAGGAGTCAGACAAATAGGATAATACCTAGGTGCTGTCAAGAGCTGGCAGGTTCTGGGAGAAAACTGGAGAAATTGCTGTTTGAGACAGCAAATGGAACGTCTGGTAGTTCACACGAAAGTCGCTACGAACTAAATGATCTTAATTTTACTAATAGTCAGAAGGTGACAATATATCAGTTTCCCTTCACATTTTTTTAAATCTAAAAATTAAGTGATAAAACAACACTAATAAGAGAATAAGAAATCTGAAAACAAAAGCCCTCAATAAAAAATATCACCCTGTTCAGGGCTCTCACCTGGTAAAAGCTCTCTTAGCTCTTCACCAAAAGAAGTCTCTCTAACAATTCGTAAAGGGCCAAGAGTACCCGGCTCTATTTTTTGAATGTAACGCCCGAAAGAATACTGATCTCCGAGATAAGATCTATAGTTCTGAATCCTATGATCATTATTCTTGATGGGCGTGGTGTTTGGTGTTGCATGTATTGCGTCTTGCAGGATCTTGTCGATCCACTGGATGATTTCGCATTTCTGTGCCACCCAGGTGTATGTTGTGGAAATAAAAAGATTTCGATCTTCGTCTAGGTGTACAAACTCGTACTTCTCGGAGTCGGTCATGACTCCGAATACACAAGAATTTTGCTTGTTCTCCCGTATTCGGCTGTCTTGAACAGCAGCGAGGTAAATAATCATCTGTGGGAGCGCTGAGACTGCGACTCCCGGCTTCTTCGCCTCCCTAATATGTGTTAGTATAGAATAATACGTATTTTGTGGAATGAGTAAAACACAACATACAGGACGATTAGTGCCGTGTGTAGGTCCGACTTGTTCCGGCCGTATGCAAGGCAGTTATCCGCCCTGCCTTGAATAGTCTTTTCCAATGTCTCGCTTCGGACAGTCAGTTGGACTTCGGGGAACCAATTCAGACAATTTTTGGAACTCGAATCCTTTAGGTATTGCAAGCGGTCGCAGAAGATGAGATCGAGGACCGTACGGCAACTTGTCTCAGAGTTGGAAAGTTTATAGTAGGGTGACAGCATGAAATCACTAATGCTCGTTTCTGAGAACCCGGTGAATTAGCACTTGATAGATATGACATTCGCACACTGATCCTACTGACCAATATGTGGCGACAGTCGTCCGTCAGACAGCTCATCAGTACGCTTAAGTTCCCACAGATGTGCGGGATCATTGCGAGTGTAGACTACTTGTACCGCATGTGCGGCGTCCTCTGCAGTTGTGAATCTGGTGGCGGCGATGGCAGCGGTCGGTGGTGCCGTGGAAATTTTCATGTCCTTTACAAATTCTTCAATGACCTTGAACTTTTGTGCGGCTGCAGGATTTTCTGGCACTAGATCCATGATGGCCTTTAACGAATCTAGCACCTCAATTACATTTTCGAGATTCGCTCGAAACACAGCGGCCTCTTTCTCTGTGGCAGGCCGGCCATCCCAAGTCCGCTTTCGCGACGACATGTTGGTTTCTTCCCGTCGATTGTCGAGATAGGTTTAAGGTGAAGTAAATCAAGTGTTTAGGAATTAAGATCTGTTTGCTGTGTTTTCACGCACCTTGACGAGTGAGAAAGCATGTAGAAGAAAGAAAGAGTTCGGCATGTATACTAATTAGGCAAGGACGTCACATGTGATACTAGTACCGATTTAGACCAAGTACATGCTAGTCTACGTACTACGTACATAGTGTCGGATATTTGGGTTATCCGATTGGCCGGTGCTGCAGGCCAATAATATGAGAACACATGTAAAGCGTGGGAAATTGAAATCTTCAAAAAGGAAGACAATTTCCTTAATAAATAAGGTGCAAGACAGTCTTAATTTTACACAAGAATTGAGGTTATTATTCTCATAATTTTCACTTATTTTACCGTGTGGATTGCCGCATATAATCCACCAATAATATCTGACACATAGTAGTTACAATGCCTCATCCTCAGACGGGTTGGCGCCCTATTTTCTGCCGCCCCACTGCCTAACTGTGAACGATACTTTAATAACAAGTATCACGTTCCCTCCAGAATTACTGGAGAAACGTTTCAAAGATCGCATGACGGAGAGAGAAGATTGAATAATTTTAGTTTACAGCTGAAATTCTATCGATTTCTCATTATCAATCAGTATGATTTATTCTACGTGAAGGTTTGTCACAATGACTGCTTCAGAAGAATTGATTCCATACGAAAAATACCGAGAAATATACCTAATAGTAAAAATTTTGCTGATCAAAAATCCATGTCTTCATCTAATCATCATTCGTCGTCGTCGTCCTCCTCACTAGTCTCACTGAATTCGCCCTCTGGCGGGTCTGCCACGTTCTCGAGGTCACTCTCGCTTGAAGAGCAATCAGTTGAACGCATTTCCTCCTCGGAGTCACCTGTTTCTGGCATATCGCTAAAATGGCTTCGGGGCCCAAAATAATGGCGCTCGGCGAGCTTGGCGGTTTGCCAGCGGTTGTGTACCGCCACCTGGGCCATGGCCCGCCAGTGGAGGATATACTGCCACGCATGGTGTCGATCTTGCCCCAGCAATAACGCCGCAATACTCATCGCTCCTTCGTCCCATGGGCCGTACGTTAAGATCGCGTCACCGAGAGAGTCAATTGTTGGGAGAGCTGACTCCCACGGTGCCGAGAAATATCTGTCACAGGCGACGTAGCGCTTCTTGTTCTTGTCCCACATGAGTGGCTTTCTGTCCCTCCTGCTATTCTCAAGCTCTTCTTCTTTTACGATACCACCTTCTTGGTAGTATGTATGACAGAACATATAAGCAAGATTTACGCCCTGTTTGTGATTTTCCGGGATCACGGATGGGTTGACAGGGTTGCCACCATCCCACAAAGCTGCGGACCCAGGTTTACCTGACACCTCCAAGATAGGAAATTGGTCGGAATAGACGCTCTCAATCATTTCGCTGCTCACTTTTTGCTGGACGACAGTTTTGGACAGAGGTTGTTCGAATTGGCCACAGAGATCGTCAAACTGTTGCTTCATGTGGGGAGCGGTGCCTACCGCTAGTGCTCGTATCACCAGTGGATCAAAAGTCTGTGTTAGCTGTATGACAGCATACATAGGGTGGGACGGCATGGTATGATGGTGAATCATGTATCCCATGTCCACGGTGTTTGGATGAGTCAGAATAGCTGGAAAGGGCACCGCGACAGTTCGTGGATCAATTTTTGAACCGTCGGATGCGGCAAATCGTGGACGCAAGCATTGCTTTAATATCCAGAGCACTGGATCTACCGAAAACAACTGCTGTGTCAAGGCGTGTTGAAAATAGAGTCGTTCTGGGTTATTGTCGTTGTGGGACTTCAGCGAATTCTTCAAGTGATGTTCAAATACGGCAACTTCTTCTGATGCGATAGTTGCGAGTGAATCGCCCTTTGCATTGATCGAGTCTGTCCACCACTGGAAGATACCCTGGAGCCAGACGATCCCGTTGCGAGGGAATTGATCGCACACGCCCGGGGAGACGCCACATCGCTCTAATATGTCTTTCAAAACATACTGGCGATGCTCTTCGGTCACTTCTAATTGAAATGTCTCAGCTGGTATGATAAAAGGCTCTTTTTGGTCGAGATTACGAAATGGGTACAGAGCGTTGACTTGGACTCGTGTATCAGCCTTCCCGTGGTGAAACCATTTGGCTCGCCTGCGGGAGTTGACATTACCAACCCTCCAATCTTCAAGCGAAGCGGTGTGTTGTGTGCATTTCGCGTATATGACAATGGTTTCGTATAATGAGAAGTCCTTGATGTTCAGATTTACCGCCGACGCTAACATCTTGATGTGATATGAGCACATGGGTACGGACGTTCTGTCTGGGGATCGTGCCATCTGCACAAGCTTCGGTGCTAGTTTGCGAAATACCCGAATAGCCTCTAGTTCGTTGCTTGGCGTAGTCTTTTTGTATCGCTTTAGCTGGTTGATGTCCCGGATCTCATTGATAGATAAGACCGTCTCACACCCGCAATCCCGGTGGCTCGTTTTATTCTTCTTCGATCGTTTCTGGGTAGAATCAGCAGGCCTCTTCCTCTGGTTTGAGGGCCCTGCCCCAGTCTCGCCAGCAGCAGTATGGTCAGTTTGGTTCTGGGTAGGCTGCCTAGAACTAGGCTCAGTAGATGAAGGTATCTGAGACCTATCTTGGTTCCGGGTGGATTGCCCGGAACTGGGCTCAGTGGATGAAGAAGGTATCTGAGATCTACCTTGGTTCTGGGTAGTCTGTCCGGAACTAGGCTCAGTAGATGAAGGTATCTGAGACCTATCTTTGTTTTGGGTAGTCTGTCCAGAACTAGGCTCAGTGGATGAAGAAGGTATCTGAGATCTACCTTGGTTCTGGGTAGTCTGTCCAGAACTAGGCTCAGTAGATGAAGGTATCTGAGACCTAGTTTGGTTCTGGGTAGTCTGTCCAGAACTAGGCTCAGTGGATGAAGAAGGTATCTGAGATCTACCTTGGTTCTGGGTAGTCTGTCCAGAACTAGGCTCAGTAGATGAAGGTATCTGAGACCTAGTTTGGTTCTGGGTAGGCTGCCTAGAACTAGCCGTGGTGGATGAAGACATCTGAGGCTCAGTTTGGTTCTGGGTAGGCTGCCTAGTACTAGCCGTGGTGGATGAAGACATCTGAGGG
>JAMAGK010000002.1:1784400-2056842 GCA_023626135.1 Talaromyces sp. R2412
CTAGCCGTGGTGGATGAAGACATCTGAGGCTCAGTTTGGTTCTGGGTAGGCTGCCTAGTACTAGCCGTGGTGGATGAGGACATCTGAGGTTCAATTTGGTTCTGGGTAGGCTGCCTAGAACTAGCCGTGGTGGATGAGGACATCTGAGGTTCAGTTTGGTTTTGGGTAGTTCGTCCCGAGCCATGTATATCGCTAGTACCAGTTTGACCAATAGACTGGGAGTTGTCACTGTCGGAATCCTCGGTATCAAAATAAACGAAATCCCCAATACCATCAATCTCGGAACCCTCAGTATCAGAATTGTTAGCATTGGAGTTGCCAGCATCGGACTCCGCAGCATGACGAGATGGGATCTGAAAAGGAGACTGGAAAGCAGCTCCGTCAGCAGCACTAGGGCCGGGTTGGATATCATTAGGATCGGGTTCAGTATCGGATTCCACATATGGCTGCGTATCGCCAGCATTTTGATGTTTCTTCGTCTTAGTTTGGTCCTGGATAGAGCATCTAGGAGTATGGTCCACTGTTACTTCTTCAAGACCCGAGGTCATCTCTTTCAGAGTACGATCCCGCGTCCCCATCTGGGAACCGGGTATCAATGGAAGTCGGTAAGGGTCTGTATTGGTGGCTAGAGCGGAATAGCGAAAGATAGACGGCGTCTCTGTACGTGAATCGTGCCCTTTGCCTACATCCTCCTCGCCAAGAAGCAAGGGACGCTGGCGGACGGGAGTCTCACACGACACTGAACCCTCAATCTGACGACCGGGTGGTGTGGGAGCTTCTCCGATAGTTGATGCGTATCCTGGAGTGTACAGGCGTGGAAGTGTGTCGGGGAGGTCGGCGCGGTAAGCCAGTAGGCCATGCTGATTAAAGCCGTATGTTCTGTTGGTGGCCTGGGCGAGGTCACGGAGGTCTTCCCCGGTGACTACAGGGATAGGGCCACCTGTCGCGGCGAGATCGCGGGCCGTCTGAGCGTCGTTGTTGGTTAGATTCAGAGAGTAAGACTGGCCTTTGACCCAAGCCCGTCGGCGGTTCAGAATGGCTCTGTTAAGAAAATGTACTGCCTCCTGCCAGTTCGGGCGTCTCTCTGCCAGAGCATTGAGAAACTGTGTTTTGTTCTTCGCCATGCCTAGGGAGATCAAATAGGAACCCGCGTCTCCCCAGCATTGAACAATCCTGTTCTGCCGGTTCTGGGTATTGAGTATGCGGGCTTTCCGTTGCTTCTCCCGAATTCTCGACAACTCATGCCAGACCTCACTCTGTTGGTGGTTGTTCCACCATTCTTTCCCTTTCGTGACCGGGCAAATTTCCTCGCTGACATCGAGGAATTTTGTCGTAAAGTTGTCCAGCGCCGAACTCGCGTGGTTGTACACTAATGAAATTTCCGTAGACGCTTGTAGGATGAGAGGGGCCACCGCCTCCTCGCCATGTTCAGCAGCGTATTGTCGAAGAAAAGCGAAGAATTGCTCTCCGTTTTCGAACGTCTGGCCTAGCAATATGATCCCGGGTCTGCCAAGGGCATTGGGATCGCCCCCATGTACCAGTGCTTTTGAATCGCTATTTCAAACACCCATGCCACTATTAGTCTCGTCGACAAGATAGTTGGGATGGCTTTTACTTACGCCATATTCATACGCTGACCAGCTCAATAATGGCGCAGAAAAGAAAAAGTCACAGCGCAGAAGAGAAGAGGACACAGCGCAGAAGAGAAAAAGTAACGGCGCAGAAGACGGAGAGTAACGGCGCAGAAGAGAGAGAATAACGGCACAGAAGAGAGAGAGAGTGGCGGCGCAAAAGAGAAGGAATAGCGGCGAAGAGTAAGAAAGAAGAATGACGGCACACAGGAGAAAAAGTGCCGGTGCAGAGTGAGGAGAAGGAGTGGCAGCACAGAGTGAGGAAGAGAAGGAAGTAAATTTAAGAAAAAAATCGGTTGCCTAAAAGAGTAAAAGTGAAGGGAAAGCGGGTGAAAAGTGAGGCCCATTTCAATATCAGTAATGTAGAAGGGAGGTGAAAGTGAGGCCAACAAGAGGAATCAACATAACAAAAGATAGGAATGGCGAGTTGAAAATGACAAGAAAGTGAAAGAACGAACTAGACAGATAAGAAAAATCAAAAGTTATCTTGGTACTGTCAACTAAGTGAGGATGTTTGCTTACACATGAAATCTATTTACCGTCAACATTGATACTGTTTTATACTGACCACACATCTCTCACATGTATGTTTTATTTTTCAACCCTCACCTTTTATCTTTCTCTAAGCAACAGCATTCCTTCTTCCTACCTCTTCGTCCTATTCTCTCTCCTTCCTCTTCTCTCCCCCTTACTAGAGATAGCCATCACCAACCAGGGTAATACTACAGCATCGTACTTTCAGATTGGCCGCGCAAAAATGGTGATTATATAGACCTACTTTCCCGGTGGCGATAAATGATCAACCCGCCACAGTGGTCTAACGGTTATGATGCGGCCTTCCCAAGGCCGCGACGGGGGTTCGACTCCCCCCTGTAGCATAGCTCTTTTTTGTTGTTTTTTTCTCTGTTTTGATCACTCCAACGACTTTTTTTTTTTGCTCAGGAGGTGTGTGTTTGACTCTATCTCATGTTGTGGTGTGGTATATTGTTGTGACTGGAAATGTATTCGGATAAGTCGGCATGCCTGTTCGGACTTCGGACTAGTCTACTACTAACGAAATGGCGACATCGCTCGAGTTTTCACTATTCAGTTGCAAAGCACTGAATACCAACACAAGTGGAATAGACTGAGTGAGTTGAATAAATCGACTGATTGTGCATATCCCAGAAGCTCATATACCGGAATTCATACATAGTAGTGGTACCGCGCTGCCAGCATAGTTCGCGATAACCAGTTCCCCGCAGTACAGTATCGGTTGTACCAGGTTGTACGAGACTGTGTTTGTGGATGACGCCCAGTCAAAATCCTAATCAACAGCAAGATTCCGTGTCAGACCATGTAGGAGAAGAAACAGCTGCTCAGGAACAAGATTCTCTGGTCGAAGCCGACACGGAGACTCACCATGGTCATTCCATAGCCCAGACACAGCCGGACAGACCGACTTTATCAGTTACTGTCCCACATGGCCTCGTCACTCGACGTTTCTCTCTGACTGAAGAAGATGAAATCCGTACAGAAAGGCCACCGTCTGCCCCTTCAGATGAGACCCCCGAAGAAAAACCACAACCGGTTTCATGGAGCCAGTTGCCCAAAAAGGGCCAGCTCATGATTCTCGTCTTGGCTCGTCTATCGGAGCCATTGACTCAGACTTCATTACAGGCTTACCTGTTTTACCAGCTCAGGTCATTCAACCCTTCTCTTCCGGACTCGACGATTTCTTCGCAGGCTGGTATCATACAAGGAAGCTTCACTGCTGCTCAGTTCTTGACCGCTGTATGGTGGGGCCGTCTGGCCGATGCCTCTTGGATGGGCAGGAAGCGAGTGCTTTTGATCGGCCTAAGTGGAACACTCATGTCTTGTATTGGCTTTGGATTTTCTAGATCATTCGCCTCGGCTATCGTATTCCGTATCCTGGGTGGGTTTATGAACAGTAACGTGGGTGTCATGAGGACAATGATATCGGAGATCATCGAGGAGAAAAAGTAGGTCGACCCAGCTTTTTTTGTTTCTCTTTGCAGCTTACAGGGTATATTCTAGATACCAATCCCGGGCATTTCTTCTTCTTCCGATGTGTTTCAACATCGGTGTCATCATTGGTCCCAGTCTAGGAGGTTTCCTAGCAGATCCAGCCGGCAATTTTCCAGGCGTCTTCGGGCCCGGTTCTATCTTTGGCGGGAAAGACGGTGTTTGGTGGATGCAACATTGGCCATATGCGTTACCCAACCTTGTCAGCGCAGTGTTCATTTTAATGTCTTTGTCTGCCGTGTTTTTCGGGTTAGAGGAGGTTTGTTTTTAGTTCCCCATTCTCAAAGAAAGTCGACTGATTATTGTGTAGACCCACGAAATTGCTAGGTTCCGACCTGACTGGGGCCGCAAACTGGGCAAGTCCCTTGCTAGATGGTTCAGAGGAAGCTCGGAAGTCAGGTACAGCAGACTAAACGATGATCCTGATGAGATTAACTCGGTCGATTTGGAGCACAGTGTATCTGTGCCACCTAGCCCAGTATCTACTCGACAAGCCCCGGTAACCCCGGTGCGCAAGCATTTCCCGTGGAAGCAAATATTCTCTAGGAACGTTGTCCTCACGCTCCTAACCCACTTCCTCCTCTCCATGCACACGAGCGCCTTCAATTCCATGACATTTGTATTCCTGCCGACACCGCGTGCGCCAGAAGATAGCCACAAGGGGTGGTTTCACTTCAACGGCGGCATGGGTCTTTCTCCCTCACAAGTCGGTATCGCCACCTCAGTCATTGGAATTATAGGGCTTCCTCTGCAACTCTTTGTGTACCCGCGAGTGCAATTCCGTCTCGGCGTTTTGCGGTCCTTCCGGACTTTCCTGCCACTTTCACCATTAGCCTATGCTCTCATGCCTTTTCTTGTCCTGATCCCTCGGGCCTCGCTCTTGGTGTGGCCATCGTTCACGTTTGTTGTGGCGTTGCAGGTTATTTCGCGAACGTTTGTCTTGCCAGCAGCAATCATCCTAGTGAACAACAGTGTGACTGACCCGTCTGTTCTCGGCACTGTTCACGGGATTGCTCAAAGTATTTCAAGCGGGGCCCGCACATTGGGTCCGTTTCTCGGTGGTTTGGGCTTGGGCTTGGGGTTGTCGAATAATATTGTCGGCGCTGTGTGGTGGGCATTGGCTATGGAAGCCATGTTGGGCTGGGTTGTCAGTTGGTCGATCTATGAAGGAAAGGGGATTGATAGAAAGAAGAAGCCTATTAGGGGACATTTGTCTTAGGCTTTATATGTTACTACATCATGACTAGATATGAATTAAGATTGTCGATTTCCATAAAGGTGATGTATGGATGCAGTGGAATAGACCATTCATAGTTAAAAATTTACATCAAAAAAAGAGCCATCCATATTTTCATGAATCATTAATCATATAAAACCTCAACAGCACACAATATTAAGGCTGGTGCCTTTTAAGATCATTGATACGCATCGTTCAATGACTTTGTATCCTCCACAGCCACAACCTTCGTTGTCATCGTCCCTCTTTTCTAAAAGTTTTTATCTCCAACACTATATCATGCAGCAGCAGGTGTGATAAATGCGCGAAGTGCCTGTTTGACGTCCCCATCGTGCGATTTTAGCAACTCGGTAGCTTTATTCTTGCTAAGATCAAGCTCGTCGACCTTGAAAGAGAGTAAAAAGTTAGCCTGACATATTCTCCCAAGAATATAATTCTGTAAATCCTCACAAGCAACGTAACATCCTCCGCCGCAATCTTAACAGCCTTCTTCTTCACCACATCTTCCTTCTTCCCCGTACTAGGAGCAGCAGCCGCAGCAGCAGCAGTCTTGTTGGCACCCCCACCGGCAGCGATTTCCAGCCGACTCATTGCCTTTCCCAGGGCCTCTTGTGCGGCAGCAGACGAAAGCTTGCTGCCGGCATCGTCTCCCTGGGAGATTTCATTATTGTTGAGCGATGACAGAGCAGCGGCAGCTTTGCGGTCTTCGGCATTGGCGGGGAGGCGTTGTTGGTCGTCGCCGTCGCCGGCGGAGGGGATCGGCTCGGCCATGGGGTGTTAGGGGGATTTATGAATTAATATTCTGCGAGAGGAGGTTCAGAAGCTGCTGGGTATGAAATGTTATATTGAAGTTTGCGGAAATCAGGGACGAGGAGTTGGAGGTTTGGGAGCTCTCCACCGATTAAGCTTCTTGCCAAGGCTTTATTCAACCCCGCATGGCTTGTGGCCTTAATTTGGAGGCATCAAAGAAGTGTTCATCGGGATTTGATGATAGTTCTAGGTTTGTTCTTTCTAAAGGTATTTGCTAAACGAAAATGTATAAGATCAATTTTATGCAAAGACGGCTCATCTTTCAAATAGTATGTTGTGTTTACATGGGGAGTTCTATGGACACTGTACATGTAAACATGTTTTATCTAGTTTCAATGTTTGAACAGGAGCATAGTATGTACAATATTAAAGACACACACATACATGTACAATTGAAATTCTAATAAATAATATTTCTCGAGCACTTGAGAGGATGTCTGGATCAGAATTCATACTCTGTCCAATCTTCTTCCTCACGCTCCCACAAAGGCGCATCTTCCTCGTCCGGGTCCTCGACAGTGCATGCATTCTCGATGCGTTCTTCAATACCGGTGACGGTCTTCAGATTCGGCAGTTTTGCATCCTTCTCGACTAGAAACCGTTCGATAATGCTATCGAAATCCGGTCGTGGCCCTTTTTCGTATCCTCGAATACAGAGCGATTCCAAAGCAGGTGGCAAAGCATCCGCTAGCACAACTTGATCGAATGGCGCCGGATTGAACTCGGTCTCAGTATCCATACTCGGTGTACCCCTCGCTAAGCAGAGCAATATTGCAATACCAATACTCAGGTGCTTCAAGGACGAAAAGTCACCGAGTGAGCCGCTTTGATCCCAAAATCCTTCTATTGCTGTGACTGCATCCTCGTTCGGATCTTCTTTCTCCTCGTGGTCAATCATTCTATCATACTCGGGGCCACTTTCCATATCAACATAGTAACAACATCTGTCCGCATCAATATTTAAAACTTCCAGAGTTTTCTTGTGTCTGAGAATCGATTTCAGGAAAGTTCGAGGATTGAAGGGCGAAAACGACCCATCACTGCTGGCACGTCCACCGGTGGTATAGTGAAATTCTTTCAGGGTCTTGCATGAACTAATGAGATGAATAAGGTATATACTCCCTAAATTAGAATGATCGATCCGGATTCGACTTATATTTGACGACGTCGGTGGAAGAGAGCTGAGGCCATTCTCATCCTGAGCCATAGCGTCGATTCCAACTTTTTCTATCGAGGGCAGCTTATCAAAGAAATGAAGCATGCCTAAAAGGTCGAATGATTCGTAGAACCTCCCATCATCCCAAGTGCTATCTTTGTTGTTAATGAGTTCTACCGACTGTAAATACCGTAGCCAGGGCTTTCCCTGCGGATTGTCATTCGTGTCCACCAAAAGCTTTTCAAGAGGGAATCGTCGCAGTTCTTCCATGAAAAATCTGGTACCGCGAAACTCTGAGCGGTGATAGCCCGTGAAGTTATACATCAGAAGGCTCGTACTCATTGATTCTAGGTACGGGCATACAGAGATGAGCAACGCGGCGAGTGCCTGTGCGACCCAGGCAGCTCGCAAGCCATCCTGGCTCGTCCTGAATGTTATCGAATACCTTTAGTAATTTTATACTTTTGGCAAAATGACAATATTTGATGAGCTACAAGGAAGATAGGCTAACCCGGCATACGCTGATCCAAACTCATATGGCTGTAAAACCATGTTGAGTACCTTTTCCCCGTACTCGCCCGCGAATCCGGCCCTTTCGACAGTTTTTTGTAGCTTGTCCAAATCCTCTCTCTCGAGTGTTCTTAGATCCTTGTTCCGAATTTCATATTCATGGTATGATGTTGGCGGCCGGTCGAGTTCCAGATGGCGAACCAAGTAGCCCAGCTGCGGCCGGCGCAAGATGGTCATCAAGAGAGCAAATGCTTTTTCAAGATCACTATTTGACCTCAATCGAATCCGGCGGTACTTTCGGCGTAATGGCGTTTCTTTTCTCGACAGATTGTAAACCGAGCGACAGCTTCTTGAGAACGCGGCCAGGTCTCTGTTGCAGCGGACCTCGCTGAGAATGAGCACCAGGATCTCTGCGGGCAATTTCAAAAACGGTGGCATTTTGAATCTTTCTCGCGGCGAAAAAATGGAAATAAAAGAATGCACCGTGAAGACATTTGTCAGAAGTTGAAGTCTTTTCGCTCGGAGGCTCTAGTATTTTAATATTGCCAGAACGGGTTAGCGTGGCATGGTGCCCCGCAACGTTCCAACTGGCAGGAGCGACCGGTTATCGACGGGGATTCGTCAGTGACTCAACCTCAGCTCTCAAACCCCACGATCATTTTTAAAGTCACTTCTAGCATTCCTATTCAATTGGGCTGTTGGCTTATCACCTTGATCAGAGAGCAGAAGTGAGAGGTTTGTCATTCATCTGTTATATTCGTCCCAATATATCCCGCCTTTCAGGTCCGCATTGTGGGAATCGTCGGTTTATATTTCAGAGAAAACCCGGGTTTTTATCTCCAAGGAAAACACGAAAAATCAAAGAAGTACAAATACCTTTACGATGGCGGACTGGAGTCCAACATGTATGTGCCAGCTAGATCAACCTATTTCAGCTTTGTTTCTGACTCGTCAAACCACAGCCTGGACATCGAAGCCAATCAAGCAAGATGTGACCTATGACGACCCCGCTGAAGTAGAATCAGCTCTGTCCAAGCTTCGAAAGCTTCCACCTCTGGTGACTCCGCATGAAGTAAGGCTGTACAGATGGAAAAGACCTGTTATACATGCTAACTGGTGGTTTTCAGATTGTGGACTTGAAGAAGAGACTGCGAAATGTCGCGCTAGGAAAAGCTTTTGTCTTGCAGGGTGGTAGGTATTGCGAAATGATTTTGAGGGACAGAACACTGAGAATCGTACAGGTGACTGTGCCGAGCTATTCGACTACTGCAATCAAGACATGATCGAGGCAAAAGTCAAGCTTCTTTTGCAAATGAGCTTGATTCTGATCTGGGGTATTCCCAAAGTCCATCTATACCTAAAATTTCCCTGCTGACGTCCACTACTAGGAGCCAACAAACCGGTCGTCCGAATTGCTCGGATAGCAGGTCAATTCGCCAAGTAAGTGTCTATTCGACGTAACTTGTCACATTTCTGACAGCTTGATAGACCCCGATCTAGCCCCAACGAAACCATTAACGGCGTCACAATGCCGTCCTTTCGCGGCGACAACATCAACGGCTTCGACGCAACACCCGAAGCTCGCAAACCAGATCCATCCCGCCTTGTCTCTGCCTATTTCCACTCTGCTGCAACGCTTAACTACCTGCGTGCAGCACTAAGTTCTGGCATTGCCGATCTCCATACACCTCTAGACTGGGGACTGGGCCACATCATCACGCCAGCAATCAAGCAAAAATACACCAAAATCGTCAACTCAGTGACTGACGCGCTACGCTTCATGCACACCGTCGGCCTGGACCAAGATCGCGGGGTTCAGACAGCAGAAATATTCACGAGCCACGAGGGTCTCTCGCTCGAATACGAACAGAGCTTCACCCGTCTCCTGCGCCACCCTCCCGACGCTCTACCTTCGCCGGCCCAGCACCAAGAACGGACAATCCGTCGAGGCTCCTCCGCTCCAACCCCCAAGGGCTACTACGACACATCAGCCCACTTCCTCTGGATCGGCGACCGAACCCGACAAGTCAACGGCGCACACGTCGAGTTCTTCCGGGGGCTCAGCAACCCGATCGGCATAAAAATCGGACCCAGTATGAGTAACACCGAACTCGTCGAGCTCCTGGACACAGTCAACCCGAACAAAGAAATCGGCAAAGTCATCCTCATCTCGCGCTACGGCGCAGACAAAATCGCAGATTTCCTACCCGGCCATATCGGCGCCGTGCAGGCAGCTGGCCACTTACCCGTATGGCAATGCGATCCGATGCACGGCAACACGCAGTCAACGCCATCGGGCGTGAAGACGCGGCATTTCACGAATATCCTATCCGAACTCAAACAAGCGCTGGAAATCCATCGAGCGGCGGGTAGTTTCTTGGGAGGAATGCATCTGGAGCTCACGGGCGAAGCGGTCACGGAATGTGTGGGAGGCGCGGCAGGGCTTACCGAGGAAGGTCTTTCGGAGCGCTATGAGACGTTTTGTGATCCGAGGCTGAATGAGAAGCAAGCGCTGGAATTGGCGTTTTTGGTTGCTGGGTTTTATAGGGAAGAGGAAGAGGGGGAAGAGTTGATTGGATCTGATTGATATGAAAACTTTCTTGGGAAAATAACAAAGATCAAAAGGGTGATACCATTTTCGAAAAAAAGTCAAAATCAAAATTCAATATTATCTCATTCTGAAACAATACAAGTACAGTTGACAAATGTAACAAAGGAAAAGAGCCAGATTGAGCCAAGCACATCTAGTAAAGAGGGGGTATCAGAAGTGGATATAAAGAAAACGAAAGCAAAACCAAAAGTAAAGAGCACACCTCCCTCTCCCTATCTCCCCGGGTATTATTTAGGTTATAATGTATTCACACAACCAGAACGTCAAAAGCCAAAAACCAAAAAACTCCAAGAAGAGAATATTTGCACAATTCAAATCAGCCGCTATGGCTGAATAAGCGAATGGAGGAGGAAAAAAAAAAGATGGTGTGTTTATGACTGAGATAGGGGACTCTCAAGCCTAGGCTTAAAAGCCAAGCTCTTGCGACGCGCTGCCTCGAGCTTTGCGCGGAGGTCCTTGCTCATTCTCGGCTCCAGTGACTCGCTGCTGCTCACAGAGAACAAACCCTGATTCGTCTGCTTTGGCGGGCAAGTCTGCTGAACGAGACGAGAAGGGTGCGACAAAAAGTACGGCGTTGCAGGCGACATGGCCGAAAAGTCAAAGTTGAAGGTATACGAGCTGTCACCGGCCGGGGTGGGTGTTTTGGGGGCTTCGGGGATTTTGTTGAGGAATGACTCGTTTGTTGTTGTTGCTGTTGCTGGTGGAGGTGTGCTGGGGCTGGGGCTCATGCGTTTGAAGTTTTCGACGGTGCCCTCCCATTCAGTCGAGTTGCGAGATGGGCGGCTGCTGGTTGAGGATAAAGAGCCGTTGACGTTTGCCAGTGCGCGAGGCTGCATGCTCTTCCTGCGCTTGGCTCCTCCGCGAGGAATGATGGTGCTGTCGACATTATAACGAGATTCGTCAAGCCACTTGTTCTCTCGTTCGCAGCTGTTTGTGTTAGTTTGTGATAGAAAAGGTTTAATGAAGTGGTATCTACTTACTCAAGTACCCAGCCGACTCCGACACACTTGACCAAGTTTCTTGCTTGTCGCACCTTTTCCATAGTGCGAACACCGCCATCCTTGTAGACGACATGGGTGATGCCTATTTTGCTGGCTACCGGCTCTGCACCATCGACTGGGGACTGGCTTGAGCGTCCGTTCCAAGACCAGGATTTGACGCACTTTGCGCCCATTTGAGTGAGAAGCTCAACGAAAATGCCACTAGCATCTTCTCCCTCGGTGGTGTGGACATCAACAAAGACAACAGCGCCTCGCAAGACCTGCTCCTCGGCCTTTGAAGTTCCGCGAGGAGTCTTCATAGGGCTAGCTGCAGACGGGTCGGCCCTAGTGTCTTCAACAGAGTGTGGTGCTTCAATTTCACCCAGAGGAACACGCTGTTTACGCGGTGACGGAGAAAGATGCATTCGACTCTTTGGAACGAGTTTGACACGGCTAGGCGATCCTCGGATCGGAAGCTCCATATCAAAGGACATGGCCCTGGCGCGCTTGCGAGGAAACTTGATGGGCGAAATATCTCCCTCAGGCTTGAGAGGTACCTTTGAGACTGTGTGAATGGTACGGTTTGCGTCGCGGATCACCCTGACTGGCGTAATCGACATTGAGGGACGAGGTTCAACTGGTTTGGCCGGGGAGGATTTGCTTTGTTCTGGCTCGGGTTGAGGATCAGAAGCAGCAGAAGTCTCCTGTTCTTGGCTATTATCTGATTGTCTTTCGACAGTGTCCGTCTCATTGTCATCCATGCTAATTGAGTTTGCCAATGAGTGTCTTGCAGCGAGCGAGTGGCGCATTGTTTGTATCTGGCTGTACCTGTTCTTTGTTGGGCTGTTGGGCTTCATTTTCAGCTGACTAGGTATAACTGGAGAGAAAATGCTTCTGTGGGGGCGGTCTGCTTGGGTTTTCTCCGGACTGCTTGCTTTCCACTGGCTCAGCTGAGCAGCAAGGGGACTAAAGGGAATATCTGTAGACACAGATGCAGATGGGGTTTGCGGGAGAAGACTCTCACGAGTTGAAACACGAGAGCGACGTTTCATCGGACTGGGATCGTAGACTGAGCTCACGTCGTCTTGGGTATCCCGGTAAGAAAACATCAATGAGTGCATGGGTGCGGGATTTGTGGGCGGAGTCGGCGCGGATGGAGGGACGAAAGAGGTGACTGTTTTAATAGCAGATTGTGGCTCATCGATCTCATCAGGCTGGACATGTCGGATGGAGGCTGTAGAAATGGCGAGTGAGACTGCTGGTGATATTGGGGCTGGCATTTCTGAGGTAGTCTCGTGTTGTTCTTCGACCTCGCCGTGCATCACGGCATCCTCGGCATTGTGAGTTGTTTCATTGACCTGTTCCTGAGGCTGGATCGAAAGCGTATCGATAGCAGGCTCCAGCTCCGCAGGCGAGGGTTCATGCGTTTCGCTGGCCTCGGGATGAGCCTCCTCAGTCTTTTCGACTTCGTCTGCGTCGCTTTCAATTCGCTCGCTGTTGTTTTCGTCCGGTTTAGCAGCTGCATCATCTTCATCCTCTTCCATTTGATCATCATCCTGGGTATGTCCAACGTTATCGTCGACTTGATCATTCTCTTCAGCTGGGGTTTGATCAGGAAGTTCCGCATCCTGGTCAGCATCCATGGCTAGATCTTCCTCTTGCATCTCCTCGTCGACTTCATTATCGTGTAATTGAGGCTCAGTAGATTCTTCAACATCTACTGCCTCTTCTGATACTTCCAGCTCGGCATTTTCTTTGTCTTCGGCGTCGTCGTGAATCACGTAGTTTGCATCATCTTCTTCGGCGTGCAATTCATTGTCATCAGCGACTTGCATATCTTGCTGCTCGTTCAATTCTTGAACTGGCTGGTCAAAAAACACATCATCGTTTGCTTCAGTTGATTGTGCTGGCTTGATTTCGAAACTGAGTTCGTCGTCACTGGAGTCATCGACGTGCTCGGCAGGTTTGTTGTCTCTAGCGGTAGCAACATCACCATCCATGTCCACATCCATATCTTCGTCTGCATTGGACGATTTTGTCGTCACTTTTTGAAAAACAAAGGGAGACTGAATTTTCTTTGCGGGGCTTTTGAGCAACGATAGTTTGGCATTAAAAGGCGTAGATAGACCCTTTTCAGGAGACCCGAAGAACGAGGCACCTAAATTTCCGCCCTTCTTTGGCGATACCTTTAATGGTGATAGTCTGGTAGGTGTGGATGATTCAGCGTGAGCAAGACCTAGAGTTGCCAGCTGACTGGCGAAGAGGGGACCACGTCGCGGAGTATCTTTGATAGTTTCCTTGGATGTCGATGGTGGAGGTCGTCGCGCAGGACTGCCCAAGAAAGCTGGGTCTCGCAGAGGCGAAGCAGGCTGAACTCCCGGAACCGAATTCTCATCATTTTCCATGCGACTCGAAGGTCTTGATGGTGTAGGCGTGGAGCCGGTGAAGTTGATTCTCTTGACGGGAGAGCTCAGTCCTGTATGCTGCTGCGTTTGGGGTCTCGTCGGAGAGCGAACGACAAGAGAGTAGACGGATTTCTCACTAGCAAGCTCATCTTCATCTCCCGAGCTGGCCGAAGAAGAAATCTTTGCCAACTGAGTCGCCTTCTTAGGCGATAGTGGCTTTGCAGCGGGTTGAGATTTGGCAGGACGGCCTCTGCCTGCGGTACCGGCTGTCTTACGAACAGGCTTAGCCTTGAGACCAGCTGCAGGCTTGGTCTGTTTTTTGGCGGTGGCAGTTTTGACAGCCTTTTCTTGTTCCGACACTTCGTCTTCAGAATCAGCAAGATCTGCGAACGTGACCTTTTTCCGCACAGCCGGCTCGCCAACAGGCCTCGACTTTGCAAAGCTCGAATTCGTCGCGACGTAGATCTTTTTCTCGGCTTCTGGTTTGGTGGGTGGTCGGCCTCGGGTTTTTCTCGTCGTGCTCGCTGCTGGTTCTGCATCTTTGACAGCCCTAGGACGTCCTCGAGTCGATTTTGCTGCTGGCTCGGGTTTTGTCTTGTTGTTCCTAATAGTCGTAGTAGTCTTGGCCTTTGGCCGGGCCGTCTTCTTGGTCATCACTCCCAACTGAGCCAGCTCGTCATCGTCATCATCGTCCTCTGCCTCCTCTTCGCCTTCGTCACTCTGCTGTTCCTGCTCGCTCTGCACAGAAACACTCCTGACCTGCCTTCCGCCTCTAACTTTGGCCGCAGCAGCAGCAGGTTTCTTTTGCTTCGCAACAATATCCAACCCAATCTCGTCATCCGTGGTATCTTCAATGTCCCCTGTGACGGCTGTTTTCTTTTTCTGTGTCGTACTTGTATTCGGTTTACCGGGTTTCCTCCCCCTCTTCGCGGGCTGCTCGGTCTTATTGTTGTTGTTGTTGTTGTTGCTGGTCGACAATGTTTCCGGCTGCGCGCTCCGTCCTCGTCCTCGAGTCGTACGCGCAGCAGCAACTGGCTGTTGTTGATCACTAATTGTATCGGTCGCAGCAACACCGGGAATCACAGCTGCGCGCGCCATGCTTCACTAAGAAACAGTGTGGTGGTTGTCGTTTCCCTCTCAAAGGTGTGCGTTGCTGTGCTCAGGATGCAAACGTCCTCATCATAGGACTAGCGTCGTGTTGTATCAATTAATATCGCAAAGCACAAAATAGTAATAATAATAAATGTGTCGACTGGTATTGTCGACTGTAATATATTGTCGGATTGTAGGGTTGGGGGTTCGTCGTTGGTTGATGATGTTGATTACCGAAACAGTCAATAGTTAAACAAGCCCGCAGTGCTGGGCGCTGGTCGCCGGGGCAACGCCGGTCATGTGATCACATTTCAATGTATGATCACTGAAGTAGTACGCTGTGGGATTTGTATAATTTGTTCAAAGAAGAGAAAAATTATTTAGCTGGTTTAATTACTTGATATATTCTTGATATATTCGTTTATTAATCTAGCGTGCAAGTACAATTCGTCACGTCGTTAGGCGCATGTAACCAAGCAGGAATTAACCAAGATATTGCATAACCAGAAATCCAATTGACAAAACTCATAAAGATGCAAGGCTACAGCATCAGCATTGTCGTAGCCAGACCAACCACAGTCAAAAGACCCGCACCAGGCGACACCGATTTTCCAGCAGCGCTCGCCAGATTGAGCGGCGTCAAGTCAAATTTCGGCTCGTAGGGACCCGGGGTGGTGCTATTGACAGTACCGTTCCAGCAATACGTACTAAAGCAAGAAGTGCAAATGTCCGGCACATCCGTGTTTGTGCGCTCGAAAGAACGACTCAGGATAGCGCAGCTGACGCAGGCGGGCCAGTTCTTGTCGCGCGTGCCGTTGGCCATGGTCACCATGTCGTACGAGTTGAGGATCATGGCGTCGCGCTGGGTGTTGTTGTACTCGAGATCAAAGGTCGAGGTGTTGGAGTCGAGCACATACGGGTAGTTTGGCAGGTAGACGACAATGGGCATTGGTCCTGTAGCGTTGGAGCTGTTGCATCCGAAAAAGGTCGGGCGCGTGTTGAGGCCCAGGTTGATAAAGGTGTTTTGGTCAGGGATGGCTGGGAACGCGGTATGGTTGCCAATGCCACTCGCGTTGAGGCTGCGCTGGTATGTGTATACCAGGCTGGTGCCGTTAGGCCACGAGTATTCGGTGTCAGCGGAGGCGTCGACAGCGAAAATTACGTCGACTTTGCGCTCGGGCTGGATGAGCGGGTGCAGGGGCACGTTCTGCAGGTCCTCTCCACCGTCGACGACGCTCAGCACGCGCGAGTCCGAGAAGATGGCATCGTTGTCGGTATAGTTGTAGAACGGATTCACATATTCGGCAATGTCCTCGTTGTTGTCCCCAACTCTGTGGGCTATGTCTTCAAGCAGGTTACTGATAACGCTGGGCAGTGTAGAGGTGTTGAAGTAGGTGATGAACTGGTTGAATAGAGTCGACGAGGTACCAAACACAAATCCGGCGTTATCGAAGCCGCGAACGCATGGCACGTCGGCTGGGACGACGCCGCCGCTGAACCGCGAGCCCAGATACTGCAGAGGCGCAAAGGCATAGACGGTGGGGTCCCAGGAGCCGAATTCAAAGGGGCTGAACTCGAGGACAGTCGAGTTGCTGCCGAGAATGGTCTCGCCGGGGTTGCGCAGGTCAGCGACAACCAGTGGCATGGGCGTGTTGCCCTTGGCGAAGTTGGGGTCGAGAGCGATGGAAGACCAGGTATAGTTGGGGCCACCGTCTGTGGCGTTGATGAACTGGAACGAGAGCATTCGAGCCCTACTATTGTCAGCTTTGGAAGAGAGCGACATAGTATGAATGCTCCAGGGAGAGGTAGGATATACCAGATGTCAGTAATGGTAATATCATAGCCAGCGTCAGACTTGTCATTGACCTGCTCGGCCACAGTTTTGTAGTACTCGGCGCTGTCCAGCAACTGGAAGCTGCCCTCATCCGGACCCTTGAGGATCGAGTTACTGAGCTGCCACGCCTGCCCTGTGGTGTCGTCCTGCAAGGTACTAATGGTGGTAAAGTTGTTGACGAAGATCGACGCCACCAGCCAACTACCTCCACTCAGACCAGAAATATAAGTAGCGCTCTGCAACAAGCCGCCCAGCTGGCCGGTACTAGTGCTGTTCTCCGTGCGGCTGTCAAAGGCCTTGACAGCACCAGCACCGGTCAGCATGGCGCGATAGCCACCGCCAGACATGGCAATGCCTATGTTGGGCAGACTGGTGATATTGTCGGCGACCTTGTTGATGTAGCTCACAGCATCAAAGTTGTCGATTGTGGCATGGCCGAAAAAGTCCTTCATGGCCTGCACCGTGTTGTTACGGCGCAGGTCCAGCCACGACGACTCGTTCTGCGAGAGGGTCGCGGCACTGCGAATAGTCGGCCGGTTCTCGGGGCACGAGACGTTGGCTGGCGCGTAGCCATTGGGGGCATTGGGCAGGGCGCGAGGGACAAGGTCGGCCGAGGCAGCTGGATGAATGGCAGTTTAGCGGCGTACGATTAACATGTCGCGTGGTACTATTCAAGTTACATACCAGAAAGCAGGCTGGCCGCAAGGGCGACAGAGCTGGGAGGGCGCATATTACGTAGTGCAGATCCAGTCAGTAAGGCCACAAGCTATAATGGAGAGAAAAATATACAAAAAGATATACACAGAAGAAGAAAAGCAGGAGAGGTTTAAGGAAACAGGGAAAATGAGTCTTCAAGCAGGCTGGCGGCGTATCTAATCGCAGCACACCACACTGGCCAATCGGGAGCTGCCAGGACAGCTTTTGTGGGGCTCCAGGGGTGATGTCAGGACCCACAGTTCCTTCTTTCAGTAGCTCCTTCCTTTTGTGCATCTTGTCTGTCCGCTCCTGCCTGTTCTCTCTTCTTCTCTCGCTCTTTCCCTCTCTCTGCTTGACTCTCTCAATCATGGCTGTACACACTCAGCTCTACCCTACCATGGGCTCGTTCAGCTGTCCGCCGACAGCGCCCAGCAACACAGTCATGTCATGCTGTGCAACAAGGGTGAAGCCAATCGGATTGCCTCGGCTGCTGCTCCATCCTGTGCAGCCACGATCCACGGCTCGCCCGGATTGCTCAGCCACAGCCAACAATGCTACTCAGCGCTCTAAGATACCAGAACGGGATTCTGAATACGGATGATGAATAATAATATGATTTATCATTATCATGATTAATTTATGAATTTGTATTATTCGTTATGCATCAGCTCTAACTCTAGCCAGCACTCCTCGTACGACATCTCCAGAAAGCTGCTGTCACCATGGAGCGCGCCCACGCTGCTCAGCTCCCATTTTTGAAGAATTGCAACAGCTGCACTCGCAACCATCAGCATGGCCAAGTCGCGACCGATGCACTGGCGCGCGCCCTTGCTGAATGCGACGAATCGCTCATCACGATCCAGATCCTCATTGTCGAGCCAGCGCTGAGGCTTCCACTCGTCAGCATCGGCGCCCCAGATACTGCGCGACCGGCCCAGGACGAATGTGCTTGCTGACACCATGGTGCCCGCCGGCAGAAACGTGGCTAAGCCCGGAATCACATTCTCGGCGCCTGCTCGTATAGTCCGGGGAAACGCGGTGGGGAACGGTGCGTCGACACGGAGGGTCTCTTTGATGACAGCGAAGAGGATGGGTAGTGTCGTTGACGAAGGTAGCACACCGCTATCAAGCGCTTCCTGCTGCGCGGCAATCTCAGCACGAATTTTGGTCTGCCATGGCTTGCCCGCGCCGAGTCCGAGACGATACAACAGCGCTGTCAGCGCAGCGGCACTGCTGCCGGTGCCTGCAAGCACCAGATTGAATGCTTCCCCCCACAGCTCAGATGGCGACATCTTGCGGCTGTCATCGGATGGCAAGTCGACCCAGTGCTTGAGGATGCTGCTCTGCTGCGGCTGCGCAAAGATTTCCTGCAGCTTCGGGTTGTAGATGAGTTTGGCCGAGGTCGCAGCCACAGATGCCAGGTTGACAGGCGTTGTAGACTTGTTCGAGTCGAGACGTCCGGTCAGCGCCATTACGGGCCGCCAGGTCATGAGCCAGCCGGGCAGGGGCAATAAAGACGCTGTCCAAGCCGACTTTCCTGCCTTTTTGAGAGCCTCTGGGAAACCCTTTGTGGCGGGCATATCGGTCAATGGCTGCGGACACACGCATGGGCCGTAGATAATCTCGAGCAAAGTATCAATGGTAAACCGATGCAAAACCCTGGCCACATTAATCTCTTTCTTTAATTTCTTCTCCTCGTCCAACCGCCCCATCAACACCCCAACATTCTTCCTCACCACCTCCGCATACCCAGTACTGATCTTCGCCAACGAAAATGCCGGCGTCACCACCTTCTTCCGTCTATCGCGATGCTGCGCGTCCGTCTTTGCCGTGAACAAACTATACGTTGCATTTCTAGTCCCCCGCCCAAAGTCATAAAACCCGTCCTTTTCAATGTGCCGATTAAATCCGTATATCGCTTCGAAGTCGGCCAGAGTGGAAAAAGAAAGCCAATTCGGACCGACACGCACGACCGGTCCATGGCGGCGGTGTAGGAAGAGTTCGGTGGTGTGTTGGTGGCCAGAAAGAAAAGCTGATAGTCTCCTATTCTCGTTAACTTTCTGGACTTGTGGAAAATGTTTGTTGAGGGTAGACGTACCAGAGATTGGTGAATTTCGCGAGCCATGGACCGGGGTATTTGGCTAGCGGATGGAAATAGCTCAGATAGAGAAGACGCGATAGGACGCCGATGGCCAGCGTGAGGAGGATTGCGGTCGCGATCATCTTGGCGATATCTTGATAAGCCTGATAAGTGTTTGATATCAGATCGAGATCGAGATCAGTGAGATGACATCATGCCGACAGCTTGACTTGGCCTGTGGAGAATTTAGCACAGTTTTCCCTGGGACATTTGAAGTTTAAGAGAACAAAGATACGTAATTAATAGAAAGTAAAAAGGGAAAAAGGAGGTGAGAAGAGAAGATAGAGAGAACCAAAAAAAAAGGTTACTCCATTCGGCATGTTTAAAGCATGTTGCGCTGCTAGGCGGGCGATCGCCGGCTTGGCGCTGCTGGTCGGAGCATATTGCGCTGCGAGGCGCCGGTATTAATATTAATAATCTTTATGTAAGTAGCAGTTGACTTTTTCCGGACGTATACTATTAGTGAATAGTAAGATGCGATAGTCAAGTGTTTTAGGAAAAAAAATGATAAAAATGATTATTAGCATTATGTATCCAATTAAGAAATCAACATCCAACACGCTTCCTCATGACAAGAACGCAAATATGTAAAACCGAGACGCCCGACACAAGACCCATTTTCAGGAACAAATTCTACAACATATGAAAATCGTTTGGCAGCAGCAGCAACAGTAAAAACTACCACGCAGCATGCCCGCCATCCATGCGCAGATCGCTTCCAGTCATAAAGCTGCTCGCATCACTAACCAAAAACACCGCGGCGCCACGGTACTCAGCAGGGCCCGACAGACGACCCAGCATGTTCTGCTTGGGCCACTCTTCGCGGCGTTCCGGGTGCGTGACGAACAGGGCCTCGACCATCTCGGTGACAATATAGCCTGGAGAAATGGTGTTGACGCGGATGTTGTATTGGCCCCATTCCGCGGCCAGATTGCGGCCGAGCTGGATCACGCCGGCTTTGGAGGCGTTGTAGGGAGCGCAGATCAGGCCCTGTCAAAGAAATTCGTTAGTTTTGTTGTGTCTAGTCATGTGTTGATCGGGAGATGTTCCAAATGGTGGGCTGAGCTGATGTGGGGAGGGATGATCTTTGTGGGGAGAACATCTGGCATGACATGGTGTAGTCATGGTAGTACGTAGTAGTACCCCGCAGAGACAGAAATGATAGTCCAAGGCAGCGAATGAAAAGGGAAGAATAAAAAAAAAAAGGAAAAAAAAAAACCCCCCAACAAAAAAATAATAAATATCTCACCCTATTGGCCACTGTCCCGCTCATGCTGGCAATCATGACAATACTGCCCCCATTGCCAAAGCGAATCATCTGCTTGGCCACCGCCTGGGCAGTCATAAAGGCGCCGATAACGTTGATCTCCATCATCAAGTTGGCATCCTTGGCCGTGTACTCGAGCGCCGGCGTTTCCTGCTGGATGCCTGCAGCCGCCACGAGCCCGTCCATGCGGCCCTCGGCGTTGGCAATGTCCTCGACCACGCTGTGCAGCAGCTCCGAGTCGCGCACGTCAATGCGCCGGTACTCGAGCTTGGTGCCCATGGCGAGGGCCTTTTGCTGGATGGTGGCAAAGTCGGGGGACTTTTGGTATTTAATTAGTATGTGGTTTGACTGTATCTTGAGAACAAACATACTGGCTCAGGAAGACGGTCCAGGGCGTACACGGTAGCGCCAGCCTCGAGCAGGGCCTCAGCCTGCACCAGGCCCAGCCCACGGCCAGCGCCAGTCACGAGCACGACCTTGTCGGCCAGTGAGAACTCGGGCAGACGCTTCTTGGTGCCCAGGAAGACGGCCTGCGGATCGGCGGGCTCGGCGAGCTCACGCACGACCTTTTGGGGGGTAGACACAGTCTCGATGTTGATAGACATTGTGAAGTGAGGAAAAAAGAAAGATGTGTGTGTGTGTGTGTGTGAGAGAGGGGGAGAAGAAGAGTATTTATAGTCTGGTGTGGGAGAAGATGAGAAAAGAAATGCCTGGTCCAACAAACTCAACTTACGACGCCGACGCCTTTGCCTTAATATAGTCAGAGAACCGGCTTTGCCTCCGGGCTGGCTCCCGAAGAGGGAGTCGTAATGCTCACATGAGCATCGAAATTTGACAGCCAAGCAAGACCCAAAAAAAAAGACAAGAAACAATACCCCGGATCCCGGAAGAGGGCTCTAGTGGGGGGGGGGGGGGGGGGTTCCAGACCCGGCACATGATCGGCTTTCTGATAGAACTAACAGAATCTCCCCTCGTGTCATTATTATCTGTCCTACAGCGGCGAAATTTTATTGCCGGCGAATCGACGTGCAACATTTTTAAAGGATCGTCGCACTGCCTCCCCAAAACAAGAAGAAGCTCTTCACCTGGGCAAGGTTGAGCGCAAGGATTAGTGATAAACAAGTCGAACGATGAATCATTGTTACATCTTCGCCAACAATAAGAATAAGGAATGGCGGCTGGAGTTCCCGGCGAACAAGAAGATTCCAATTGACTTTCGTGGGGCGGGAGGACCAAAGAGGCAAGCCGGACTGACTTGTTGGCCACCGCGGCTGGGCGGGACTAGACTCAGCCTTCAGGCTGCACTAGGCTACTAATTAGTAGTAGTAGTAGTCGAGGTGAAGACCGGGATAGACCAGACAAGACTATAATAGATAATACTAGATTGTAGAACTGATACAAGAGTCTAGACCGAGCCCGCCGTCGTGGTCACCGTTCCGGGGTGCAGGTCACGTGTATACAATAGTTATTTGTCCATTGGGACTGAAAATGTTTAATATTTAATGATTACAGAGAACTCAGTATACAAATATACAATACAGTAAGACACTGAATTTCAGAACATACTCTGGAAGTCTGTACTGTATATAGGGTAGGGGTCGGAATTCCCTGTCTGGGCTAGCGCCATCTGGTGGAAAGTGGAAACATTGCGGAGCACGGTCCATACTTTGTATATCCGACTTGAACTACTACTTCAATTGAGACAATGCATAGATATGTACTTATATTTATATATGTGTAATCTTATGGAAGTGCAGTGATTAATATGCATCCACGTATATATAATAGACTATCATTATAACTATTCTATCCATTCAACATACCACCATCTAGAAAATTTCCCCTTTAGGCAATGCCCATTTACCCATTATTCAGAGGTATCCACAATCACAGACCCTCAACTTGTCATACTCCGACCCGCAGTCCCTTGATGAAACTAATTTGAAATTTAAAAGTCACTGTTAGTAAGGAGTATACTAGTATTGATCATCTTGCTAAAGCACCACTAGCTCTGTTATACACAATGCATGCAGGTACATGCACTACATGGCCATGTGATGTACTAGTGGATTAGTGTAGAAAAATGGAATTTTTTTTTGCCGTTTATTATTATTTGGTTTGCCACTTGTACTTACTGTTAGCTCTGTCAGATTGATCGACACGTGTTCACCGTCCTTTTTTTTTAATCCAATTTTTACTCGCATTTGGCGGTTGTTTTGAACAACGCATACATGAGATGGGCGATAACGGATTTAAAAAAAAATCAATCATGAAAAGATTGAGAGTATTCAAAAGAGGAAATTCCGGAGATGCACAGAATATCAATTGATCAATTGGCATACGTATTGTAAACCTCATCAACACTTAGTGTACTAGATTCTAGAATCCCTGCTGCCCGGTGACCCCACGGGCCTCGTTACGAGCAGTCACCATCAAGTAACTACGGTTCTGACTATCATCGAGACTCATTTTCTCCTTTTTCCTTGCTTAATTTATCCGGCTAATCACTTGCGCACGACTTTACCGCAATCACGGCCAGACTGATCATGTGCTTCATTGCTGATGGATGATGGCTGATTTCACCAACCCCATCTGGCGATACCGAGATAATACTGCCCAACTCAACACTCAACAGATTATCCTGCACCGCCCCGCAAGCCATGCAGAAGAAGAAAAAAAAAAAAATTCAATGATAATTCCAGATCCGCTTCTGCTCCTCAATCCACCACGCCCCCATCAGCGCTGCACTCTCCGTCCAGCGCGCCGCCTCAGTCCCATACTCACTGGCCACCGCCGGAACCAGCGCGTCCAGGCTCCAGCGCTGCAGCGGCTGCTTCTCTGCCTGATCCAGTTCCGTGTGCGTGAAGCGATACTCAAATACCTTGTCTGTTGTATCTCCACCAGTACTACTACTGCTACTGTTTTGCACCGGCATCACCAGCCGATACGGCTCACCGGCGCTGGTCAGCGCAAGCAGGCTGCCGCCCGCGTTGATAATGCCCATATTCCAACTACGTCGCCCGCGCTGCGAAGTCTTGAACGGCCGTGCCAGTGACTGGCCCTGGTACTCAGGCGCCAGCCACTCGGCGATGCGCCGATCATGCGGGTTGAGTGACTGGCTGTGCACCAGCAAATCCAAAATGGTCGGCACGATCGAGAGCGCCGTCGCATTGGCCTCGACCGAGATGCGTGGTAGCCGGGGATGGCGAAACACCAATGGCACGCGAAAGTTGCTGATGTGGCTGTTCTCGTACGTGCCCTGCGTCCAGTCGTCTTCTTCAAATGCTTGCCCGTGGTCGCCGACGATTACGACCAGTGTTCGGTCTGCGATCTGCGCTTCCTCGAGATATCCCAGGATCTTGCCTACCCAGCGGTCGACATAGTGTACTGTGTTGAAAAACGCGTTGAGGTCATGGTGTTTTAGTTTATCCTGCCCAAAATAGTCTTCACGTGGTTCGGTGCTTGGTAGGTTCCACGGATGGTGCGTGGTCGAGGTCATATGCGACAGAAACAGTCGTGTTTTGTTCTCGGCTGCTGCAAAAATGACATCCCGGAGATATGGCTCGAGCTCTTCCTCTGCATATCCGAAATAGTTGACCTCGGCGCTGCGAGGAGGGTAGTACTTGGAGTTTGGATCGTCCAGTGTGCCCTTGGCAATAGACTCATCAAAGCCCATGCGCCGCGTCATCAGTGCCTGGCGGTCGTACGCATCTGTCGACGACTGCACAAAGACTGACCTCCACTGCCGCTCCTGGAACTCCTGGAAGTTTTGCGGGTTTTCTGTCTTTTTCGAGTCAAACAGGTCGAGAATATGCGGCAGGCATGGCTGGTAGATATCCAGCCGGGCCTCGTCGAGCAGATCTACCGGCAGCGGCATCACGCCGCAGTGACTGGTCAGCAGGCTCTTGAGCGTCAGCGAGCTGCCAGTCATGGCGCCTTTTATATTGATACCACCGCCACCGTCTGCGTGCTCGGCATGCCACGGCCAGTCTTTGAACGTGGGTTTCTGTCCGGTACTGTTTGTTGCAAACTCGCCCGTCACCATCTGCGCTGTTGGCGTCATGCGAGACAACCTGTCGATGGCTGCAGCGCGCTTCTTCTTGTCGGATTTTCTGTATGTGTCGAGTATCATGTCGTACAAGTCTGTGCCTTTTTTCATGGGAAATATTTCCTTGCGCGCGCTCTCCAGCGTAAGCAGCACAATATGCTCAATCCGCACCGAGGACTTGTCAAATGCGGTTTTCAGCTGCGCATACAGCTCGTTATCCAGATTCGAAATCTTGGACGGGTCTGTCGCAGCGTTGTACGTTGCTTTTTGTCCTTTGCATTTATTTTCTTTTTCTTCTTTATGAGAACTCTTCTTCATCTGCTTGCCCCAACGACTAAACCCCGGCGGTGGCCGCTCTGGCAGCCACTTTGGCCACGACGACGGCCAGTTGTGATCAGGAATCCAGCCAGGATAATGGCCCACAGGACGCTCCCAGCGCGCAGGCTCGACGAGGTCTGGAAAGGGGAACGGCGTCACGGCCATCTGCGGACAGCCAGGTGTTGGATGTCTGTGAAAGGCCGCTGACAGGGTAAACGGCAGTGTCGACGCCAGATGATCGTACGGTAATCGCGGTCGACGTATACGAAGAAAGAAGAACACGATAGCAATGATCACTGCTGTCGAAACAGACACGCCGCGATGTCTAGAGCTTGCACCACCACCACTGGCCGTACGTCCTGACACTTCCCCTGCAACTGTCGTGGGCAAGATATCCAGAGTAGCCGTCCCGTTGGTTTTGCTGTTACTGCTGCTGTGGTTATTACACCCCAGCAACCCTCGTCCACCCATCAACAATCCCCCCGCCATTGCATATAGATGCGGCGTCGTCAGGTATGCCATCATAAACAACATCACCGCCGACAACGCCACGCTGCGTACGCCACTCAACAGAATCTTCATCGCCGCCGGATCGCGCAGAAAACTGCCGCTGGCGGCCCATTCGATCTGCGAGCCGGTTTCCCAGTAGAAGCCTATCTGCATGGCGGACGCGGCGAACGTGACAAGCCTGTTCGATACACATTAGCTATCACACTCTTGAAAAAAGAGGTAACAAGTAGATTGGTATCCCACGCTGTGAGTGTTCCCACCGCACAATTAATAAACTGCAACACACCATCTGGACCACGCAACAACACCCGACCGAGACATATCACCAGCGCGTCCTGGAAAAAAAGCGTGGGTAGGTAAATCAAAAACTCGGTCAGCGGGACCGAGTGTTCGTGCTGCGCGAGATGCAGGAATTTGGATGCCAGGCACGCGACTACTAACACGGAGTAGATAAAGGGCACGAGAGGCGGAAGCAGGCCCATGCTACCGGGGATTCGATCATTGAAATACGCGTTAATAGCAGTGTAGGTTTGTGGATTAGTAGGTTGTGTCGAGATCAAGGTATTGGAAGTGATGCCATGGATGATGGAAGATAAAGTCCCGACTGACTCTCATGGAAGATCAAATAATAGATGTCGGCGGTGTCGCTCAAGCATGGCGATCGATCAACCCAAGGGATCAAACAAAGGGGCGACGTGGCATTTCATTCATGCGCGGAGAATTCCTGCAAAACAAAGAACTCACCTGACGTCATGTTCTGTTTGATATTAAATTTATTGGTAGGTTTTGACAGGGCTGGTTGATATGTTCTAACTTCTGAGGCTGTACTAATAACGTAGATTCTTTGTGTAATCTTTATGAGGTAACACTTCTCCTCAATTTTAATACTCCAGTTATTTACTTTCTACTCCCACTATACAAAAAAAATATACTCATTAATAGACAATCATAATACTAGATAAGAGATCGACATTGCATATCTCGAGCGTTCCACAACCACAGCAATGTCCAACATAATGTCACATCTCTTGACGATTTACAGGTTTCAGCTTTGATTACTACTCGGTATTTCTTGATATCATTGGCCTTGGATATATCAATTGATCGTAGATGTATGTATTCTTCTGACGATGATTTTTATATTCGTAGTATTAGATACTAGACGTAGCCATGACTGCACCGCGGAATCACTTTCCGAGGGGCCTTGCCTTCTTGGGCAATTACTACCACTGCTTGCATTCTCATCTGTATATGTTCTATGTCTATTAATTATATTACGTATTTAGCCTAGACAATGTGTAAGAATGGAGGGCTTTTAATGTATGTAGCCTTCACTCCTAAATGTTCAGGCCACTAAATTGCACTTTTTCTGTCATGTCCCAAATAGGAAATACCGACAGCGGTGCTCAAACTGTATACTATCACGTGTGCGCAAACAAAGAACACATTTTATAAGCGATCCTCCCACAAATTCTGCATTTTCCTCCTACGCATTAGGCAATCGTTAATCTCATACCTCGAGTTGAGGTTCTCCCCAATATTTGCGGAATTAATCCCTATATTGGGGGTTATTCAAGCCCTAACGTGCTTCCTGTCAACCCAGTCCGACAATATTTCTCTTCGACCTCAAGTCTTGAATTCTGGTACAAATATTTGCATCGGAGTCTATTACACAGAACGGGTTCTTGACTATCTTGGGTACTCGACACCACCTAAAAAACTACAAAGAAGATGTCGATTTGAAATTCGGATATTTCAGAGTCAATGGTATGGATAGCATAGTCTATAACATTGGAAACCGTCTTGAAAAGGAATAGGTGGACAAACACATTGTAGGTGGTATATCCTTCGAGGTGGGATAAGCTAATATTGGTTAGATGACTCTCCAGTACTCCCCTGACGACGTAATCCTGATATTTTGGGCTTCACAGTATGCACCAACTATGCAATTCGGGTTATCGAGATGGTATTTGTGTCGATGAGATGAAAATGACCTTGTCTCTCCGACTGTGATATCCGGCCGGCCACCGAGAGCCCGCAGGGCACCTTGGTCTTGCTTGCCAAATACACTTTTTCACCCAAGATGACACCCGGGCAATGCAATATCAGGCTCGTATCGGACCACCCTTGGACAGGTTCAAAACTACATGGCAAAGCCTTTGGTATTTTTTTTTCCAGTGACTTAATGCAGAACGAGCTTTCCAACCGTCCAGGTGAAACTCTACGCTGTTTCGTGACCATTAGGCGGAAAGATCGGGTCAAGCAATCGCTTCTCATCTTTTGAGCAAGATTATGTGTCGTCCAGTTGTGTTCATGCCGAGCTGGCATCATGTTTTGTAATTCAACATCTAGCGCGAAGTGGGCGTCTCTAAGATATTCAGTAAGTCTTCATCCTCGTTCAAGTGAATATATCACAATTGTCAACAATGATACTTATACAAATTTAGTGAACGACATCTCCGCCGGCTTTGAGATTGACTACGGTACCCAAACAGTCGAATGACGAATACATGCAAGTGCTGTATCTTTCATCTTTCCCAGGGCATTCCAGTCTCACAGACGAATCCATGAAGTACATCGGTTAACCGTCGAAAGAGGGTTATAACGGATTATAAAGATATAAAAAAGGGCAAAAACATGTCGAAAATGTTAGGAAAGTCTTCAGCACGCAAGAGCAGGGAAATACCAATGTCTCAGAAGCATTATGGGAGGAGATCTGCTCCTACTACGGCCAATATTCCCCACCAGCCTACTTCAGCCCTTACAATCTCGTTGGGCCAAGTGGGATCGGCAAAAGCTTCTCGATACAATCTGTTGCCAAAAAAAATTTGCTTACGTGGTTTACACGAGCCTTTAGACACTGGCCTCTTCGCCTCATAAGGTACGCAAATGTTAGTCACCAAAAATGGTCGTGGAAAAACACCCTGGCAGGATGGGGTGAGATACCGCTTTACAAAACCTGCCATCATCCTCACATATTGAGCCCTTTAGAAAATGGTAGCATGTCACATCACTGCCTAAAAGAAATTATCATGACTACCAAAAAACATTCTAGATTGACGTTCATTTATCTCTATGGTAGCATGTCCTTTCTCGAAGCCAGAGGTCTTCTATACCGAAAATCCCACGTGAGGGAAGGTGTGGATCTGGATCAGCTGTTTATGATCAGTGTGGTGATTTTATCGTATTCTCTCGCTAAATTTTAAGATGGCGAGAGGTTTATATAGGATATAAACTAGTTGTCAGCACAGGAAAATGAAGGGGCCCTTTTGTTTTGCAAGCGATGTTTATTTTTTTAATTATTTCATTATTTCAGTAGTTGCAGGCACACATTGCTATTCCATATTTAATAGATGGTAGATGACGGAGGAAGATCGTAGCACCGCTCAGCACCGGAGTTTCGAACGAAGTACACTCGATCAAAGCCTATTGAACCAAGCCCGAGAAACCCCAATAATACAAAAAGAAGGGAATGTCTTTTGTTCTAACTTTCCATATTATTTTCAACTGGAAGTGGTCATGCAGTCCAAGGCCCTTCGCAGGCAAGATCCTTAACAACTTGTCTGTTTCTCGGGCACGTTAGCATATACTATATAGAGAGATCAGGCATGTTTGAAGAAAGTACGAACGCAGCAAAGTGTGATACCGCCAGATCCATTGCAGGCATCAGGATGGCTATAGGTCAAGTTAGCATGGTGATGTCAAAGCAATGCCATCACAAAACACCTACTCAGCCGGACAATCGTTATCTGGGTATTCAATGGTCTGTTGAATTATTAGATTTTTCTCAACCCCAAAAGAGAAACAGATCATACAATGCAGTCCTTAAATGCTGGTTAGTGTTTAATAACCATCTCTCTTGTTGAGTATACATACCTGTGCAAAGGCAATGCTAGCAAAAACTGCGACAAGGTAGAGGAACTTCATGGTGATGGCGATAAAATGTCGTTGAAAGTCGACCTAAGGCTTAGGAGATATTTCAGTGTCACGGTTACAAGAGGACTGAATCTTGTTGGGAAGTATGCCATATTTATACCTGTTTAGGTCACTACTATACGAGAGTAGAGCATTCTTACACATGTGTATGCGTGAGTTTAAATACGCAATAATTCCTTATTTCTTCAATAATGCCCCATGTAATCAATTCAATGCACGTTAACTTGCGATCCACAACGGCTTTCTTCGATGAGACACACCGAGTAAAGTGGGCTGCTGCAAAGAAATGAATATGAGCAATGAAACACGGGGGCTAAATAGAATTGACTATTTCTGCATTTTCAAGCTGACTGTTCACTGATTCTTTCCAAGATTGTATCCATATTGAAAGAATTGCTAGGTGTGAAGCTACGAATGAACCACCTAATTCGGCATGTAGATCACCTGTCTGTACGGATCTGTAAGCACTAAATTCGCCAGCAGCCCCGTGTTCCAGCGGAACCAAGCGAATCCCCGGATTCTAAATAGTATTGTCAAAATGCGGCTGAAACTTGATTCCTATGTGTTGTACAAACATCTAGAGTGTGGAACATTAGGCACAAGGCACAGCTACTAACTTAGGTAAAATTTCAAAAAGTCTTGATATCTATTCGCTAAAACTAGCTTATGCCACTTGTACTTACGAATGGACTTCCTAATAGCGTCTTACAGAGCCTTCGAAGATCTCTTTAACTAGCTAGGGATGTTTACTCTGTCAAAAAAACTTTAGATAGCGGCACGATTCCAATAGAGCTCTGCTCGGACATGGTTCGTCACCTAGTCATGCTTCAAAACTCGATGCAATAATGCCGCTTGATAGATAAAATACTATATTTTAAAATTACTCGCGTAGTGAAACTGTGTGGTAGTAGTTATCGGGTAGCGAAAATATTCAACCATAAACACGGTAACGTTACATGCAAGTTACGTATTTAGACATTGATCAACATATCAATGGTTTGTTACTGAACTCAATACTGTCAACTAGTTGATTGGGCAGTTTGCGAACCGAACATTGAATCAATTTCTATATTTGTATAGGGTGGATAGACAGGTGGAATAGGTGTCAATTTCTTACATGGAGAAGGACATGCTCTGTTCTCCAGGTTGAAATGCACAGCCGCACTCAACGTACACCCTATTGGACTACACGAGTCGTTGTATATGCATCAATTAGGAATAAAGTTCAGATATATTCCCCAGATGAGACTATGTATGCACAGAGATTCCTGGGCGTTGTCATCTAGATGAGGTCCGGCTACTACCCGGCTTGTCCAGTATTCAGCATCTGTTTATGGAGCATGTTTGTTGGCTTAATGTAAATGGACAGATAATATCTAGGACTGTGCCTTAGTTTCCAGCTTGCGAATGGCTAACCAAATGAAGTCAACTCCGAGGCTGAACTCTCCTCATGCGTACCCGTACGATCTATGCTCTTGACGATCAATACCCTACGATAGCATAGACCATTGGGCTTGTTGCATGATATTCCCTCAGTTATTAGTCTCAAGAAATATAAGGAGTATGGGAGATTTAAGAGCTGGAGATGTATAAATTAGAAGCTTTTTGCCGATTATCTTCATCTCAATCGTACTACTTTTATTTCTCGGTATCAACACCAACAATCAATCTCTCTTCATTTGAACAACCATGCGTCTTTTCATCGCTCTCGTTGCTCTTGCTGCCATGGCCATTGCCACCCCTTCTCCTGCTCAGGAAAAACGGGAAGTAAGTGTCTAAATGTCTACATGTGAAATATATTGCACATCAACTCACTATTGATAGAATTTCTGCATTGTATGTCTAGAAGATACAGTATGAAAGCCGCGATCATCTCCCACTAATAAGCATATATCTATAGGGCGTTCCCCTGGCTGATCCTTGCCCTGCTGGGTGAGTAGTTTCTGTATCATATTTTGTGTTGAATTTATTTTTCTAACCGTGATTTGTAGGGAACCGAATGACTGTGGCTAGATTGGCTCATCCCACCTCTGCTGCTCCGTATGGCGACCCATCTGATAGTCGGCGCTCACTTATGTTAACTCTCTTTAGGACAACTGCGCCTAAGCACTGTATCATCGTCATTTGAACGGTGATTCTGTGGTGGATCTAGGAGGAATATAAAACCAGAATTTCCTGATATTTCACCGATTCCATAAAATGACGTTGCAGCCATGAACTAGTTCGCAGAAGAGGATGTACCAGTGAACTTTCAGTTTTCATCGATTGATTACTTTCATTCCAGTTATGTCTGTTCATAATCTATGTATAGACAGAGCTTTCATCACCAATTGATTCATATGCTAGATATACTCTCCCCCTTGGCCTAAATATAACCCTAACCCTATAACCATTTTTGTTAATATTGTGCATGTATACTCATATTTCCAGCCTCAATCACATGGGCTTTGACACGAAGAGCCATGTCCTCATATGTAAATCGTGATACTCATATTCATCATTTCATATCACCAGATATTGTTTTGAATCATACCTAATATCTAGGATTATTGAATTTTGTTGCACCTGATCATAGGCCTTTATTTGTAGTAGAATTATAGATATTCAGAGCTATCTTATGCTGATAAAATTTGCAGGAGCCTGTATATACAACTATCTTCATCTATAAAAATGCTATCTAAACCTAGGCAATAATAACAAAACATAGTAGTTCAAATATTCAATGTTAGTAAGCTATCTAGTACACATCAACTAATACATGTAGCGTCTCCAAAATTCATATATCCTAAATAATTACTATAATCCAATACTCATTTTAAGCAACTTACACAACATCCAAAGGCTCCAAGTAGAGAATAAAAAAATGATCGACCGCCTCCCAAACGAAATCATCTACCTGATCCTAGCCCATCTCAGCCCTTCCCCGCCATCCTTTACCCCAGGGCTCCAAGCGCCTCCCAGCCCGGACATCGTGCGCGCCACAGCCAGACCGCTCAAGCAGCTTTCGCTGGCATCCTCGCATCTCGCAGAGCTCACGAGGCCGCTTCTGTTGTCGCATTGACATCCCTCAGACTCGGATTCGTTAGGGGTTCCAGATGAGCCAGACTCGACAGATGATGATGATGATGATGATGACAATGGAAACGCTTGGGGATATGTGCCAGGCTTAAACTGCTGGTGGGATCGACTTTTACAGGAAGTAAACCCCCTGCGACTCACATTCGTTGCCACGCCCGTCGTGATTGGCAGGGCTATGGCGACACCAGTCGTGGACAAACACGACTGGGTTTCTTTCCAGGCCGTCAGACTAGAACAGGACAAAGAGCAGAAGTAACAAGTCTACAAAAAGCGTTGGCGCAATCTGCTGACTGCTCGCCAGTGGAAATCAGTCAGCTTCAACGAATACTGGTGGCTCAAGGCGTACGACCACCCCGAGTACCTGGGCCGCTTGCCGTCAATCCTGAAAGTTTTGGGCAATTTACCGATGTATAAGTGGATCCCTCCGAGATCAGCGCTGAACAAGGTCACATGTTTCCGGTACACGGCCGTGTTTCCCCCCAAGACCCATGTGAGGGCGATGATGCAGGTTGTGATCTGGCAAATGCGAGAGCTCAAGTCTTTCAGCGTGCAGCTCGCGCCTGACCACAACAATCACGCTGTTAAGAGAGAGTACCCTGTGAAGATACAGCACCGCGGGCCGATTGACCGCAATAATCCCCGGATGCAGTTGGTTCTAGGGTATACTGTGATAGCGAACATGATAAGCTACTGGGTCCAACACGATATTCCGCATTTCACGCAGAACGTCATCGAGCGCTTTTAGGCCTGTGATTGGGAGATCGAGGAGCTGCGAGAGGATCTTCTTGCTGTTGTTGATAAGGGGCTTAAGTCGAGGAGCCAGTGGGAGCATGTCGGTCACGGCGTATGGATGAGGAAGATAGAATCTACAGCAACATTGACAGACTCATGATTATGTACGTAGTCGAGTGATAGATTCGCCTTACTACGGAAATCAACTATCTACGAGCTCTTCTGTACCACTCGACAATCAGATCTAATCTCCAAACACCCGAGCTGGGTGGACTGCAGGCTGCTATATACTATTTACACTTGAAAATAGCAAGCCGTACGAAGTGGACTAGGGCGTGCAAATATTTCAATAAACTATCTTGGTAGACCTACATTTTCATATGTATCAATTGACAGACATATATGCTATATGACTCTGTCTAAGGCTTATCCGGATCCGACTGCACAGCCCACGTACGATTCGTGACACCACTGACCGTTCCCTCATTACCACTAGGCTCCAAATTCAGAATCTGGATCATATTATGCGTCTTCTGCAGCCAAGCGCCTGGCAAAAAGTACGACTGCTGCGGTCCAATTGTCCAGAAACGGCCCAGATTGTAACCGTTCACCCAGATTACCCCCTTCGTCCAACCCGGCAGCTCCAGAAACGTGTCCCCGGGAGTCGACACGTCAAAGGTAGCCGTGTAGAAGATGGGACTGTCAGAAGAGGAGATGTCACCGGGTGCTGACGCGCCAGAGGGCTGGTCAAGTCCACTTTCTAGCGGCAGAGTATACACATCCCAGCCCGTAAGCACCGTGTCGCCGACCTTGACGTCGCCGATAACGCCCTTGGTCTGAGATGTAATGGCGCCGCCAAAATTGACACGGCCCATGTTCTCGTTCAGCAAATCCAAAGTGTCGCCCGAGTTCAGGTTCAGATTAATGGTTTGCTGGTTGACAGCCGGGTAGAAACTGTCAAGCACGCCTTGTCGCTCTCCGTTCACGTACACGATAATCCGGTCTTTGGCAGCCACGCCGGGTGTCAGCACGCCGCTGACAGAGTCGCTGACATTATACCGGTACAGAGTAAATCCGTACCACTGGTTCAGCTGCTCCATGTTGGTTGGAGTGTCCATCGTTTGCGGAGTGGGCAGAGCGTCGAAGAGGTAAAATGCAGGCTTCACATCAATCGATGAGATGTTGATCATCGGCACAATGTCCGGAACATCAGGCAAGTCCGTCGAAAAGTTTCCGAGCGCCTCACGCAGCGCATAGTAGATATCAGTGGGCCGGCCTGACTCGTCCAGAGGAGCACCATAGTCGTAACTGGTGGTAACCGGCTCGGTCGAGTTTCCCCAGTTGGCACCGTTCTGGAAGCCAAAGTTGGTGCCGCCGTTGAACATGTAGATGCTGAAAGAGGTATCGTTGTCCACCGCGGCTTGTAAATCAGCTTGGATACTAGCGATTCGCGAGTCGTCTCCAACAAATGACTGGTGAGGCTGGCCCCATTTATCCAGCCACGTAATGTAGTATTCACCGTCCATGTTCGGTCCCTTTATGCCATCCTTGGCTCGGGCGGCAGGTCCGTCTGTTGTGCTGCCATCGGTTTCTGCCAGGACGTTGGGGATGGCGCCGGACTCGATAGCATCCGGCCCATCGTTGGTATACAAGACGGCACCGCCAGTAAAGGCGCTCTCGAACTGCGCTGCAAGCGCACTCGTGTACGTGTGGTCACTGTCGTAGAATCCGTACTCGTTCTCAACCTGGACCATAATAATCGGACCGCCATTGTCAATCATGAGCGGGTTCAGCCAGTCGCCCAGCCAGTTGAGCCACAACTGAGTCCTTTCCAGGAACTGCGGGTTATTCGAGCGCACCGTCATATTGTCGATATTGTTCAGCCAGGCTGGGAACCCTCCCCACTCGCGCTCGCCGCAAATGTACGGCCCAACACGCAGGATGACCTTGAGATCGGCGTCCTGCGCTTTTTGAATGTAAGCGGGGAAATTGTTGCTGCCGTTGGTGATGTACTGGCCCGGCTGGTCCTCGATCTGGTTCCAGTACACATATGTGCTGATCGTGTTCAAGCCCATGGCGCGTGCAAACGCCAGCCGTGTGTCCCATTCCTGCCAGGGCACGCGCTGGGCGTCCATCTGACCGCCGATGATTTTGAAGGGCTCGCCATTGAGCAGGAAGTCGGTGTCGTTGTAGGTGAAGTTGGCGCCGAAGCTGGGCTGCACGCTGGCCAGCGCAGCGAGCAGGCCACCAAGCGTGTATAGATGCATGTTTTTGTGAAGTTTTTTTCTTCAGAAGCACATAATCACGAAACCCGGCCGATGGAGGGTATGCGATGTACTGCGTATATATCATTAATTGACGGCCATCGCTACATAGTGCCTAATAGGTAAGACTGTAGCCTTTAGGCGAATGCCCCCAGGTTACATCGCTGTACAATTCGGAGCAAACTGTATCGAAACATGCGTAGATGGCCAATGGGGCAGCCCAGTTACCCCAGCACATTAAGCTATGATCTGCGGCTGTTGCTTAGCGATGTTCTTAGCCTGTGGGGGAGCTGAAGAGTTGCGAGAAGAAAGGATTGAGGTTGCGGGCGCCGGGTTTATCTTAATAGGAAAGTAGTACGTATGGGCCGCGCGCAATTGTAATTCTATAATGACCTCACAGCTTTAAAAATTGAGTCTTTCAATATTTTGAGTGTGTTAACTTGGTGAAATAGAGTAAATAATTTTCAATATAACCGCTATTTGATGTGGGATAAATTTATTCATGAAATTGGTATTAGATCGACCAACATCAGTTGTCTAGGTCAACTGCTCGGAGAAATAGCGGCGATCAGAATACGCGATGTAGATCTCAAGTTCAATCTCAGCTCAGGGTCCTGTAGACATGGATCAATACATGGTGGACTTTCAAGTCAGAAAATGTTGACTGAATGTGGCGCGACACACGCAAAATTCAGATTTTAATGTTATATGATTCGTCTCAGTCGTAAGCTATAATACAGTAGATGCAACATGCTCAAACACCAAAAAGAAAACCCAGCAGGTACAAATTTCAAAGTGTATATACTCAAGCAGGCTCACTCACAAGGCCCTGCACTCCCAGCCGAGAAACAACGCCCTTCTTCAGCCTGAGCATCCGCTCAATATCCCCCGGCGAGAGCCTCTGTCGATCACGCATCGACAGGATCTGCCGGATCGTCAAAGCATCCAGGAACTCGCGGCCCGGATGACTTGGACGGCCAAAGCTCTCTTGCTCTTGCTCTGCAGCTTTTGTGATGCGTGCGCGTGAGGAAACGACAAGCAGCGCGGGATTGTTGTTGGCGTCGGGGAACACGGAGGGCCGGGCATGAGGGGAGTTGAATGTGCTCGAGTTGGACATTGTGGGATTCGGCGTGACAGGGCCGATAGAGCGCAGGGAGGCGGCGAAGTGAGGGTCGTGAGCGTCGAGGTCAATGGCTGATTGAATGTTAGCTGGTCTTGTTTTCTTGAGAAATAAGATAAGAAGTAAAGTCTCTCAGTTGGAAATACGGATGCATCTCTGCCCTCGTCTCCACGACAGGTCTCCCACAAAAGGAAATATCAGGATATTACCTTGTGTTCGTGAAGAAACCACTTCTTCACTGGAGTGATATTTTGGTCCAGCCTCTGGTGCGCGTGTCGCTTGTCGTGGTTGTGGTGGTGGTGGTGGTGGTGGTGGTTGTCGCTGTCGTGGCGCTGCAGTGGTCGTGCTGGGAGACGGCGAACTGGGATACTGGCGCCTTGAAGCCGCAGCTGCAGCCGACCTGGCTGGTTTCGACGCAGAGGCACCCATGCTGATTGCAAAGAAGTAAGGCCGTTCTGGAGTTTCAATGTTGGCGGAGTCAAAAAAGTCGCCAAGACGAGAAGCAAAACTAGCGCTGTTAGTATTAGCGGCCGGACTGTGACGTCAAGCCGCGCGAAAAGGGAAGGAAGCGGTTTTTGCTCAAATGGGAAAAAAATTCGTGTCTTTATTTTGGCACAGCCTATCAATACATCTATATCACATGGCAACAAAGAAACAGAACGAGACTATCATGAAACTGCTCTCTACAGGCTATATCAACAGACTTCTTGGAATGTCTGCAAATTCACCTCGGCAAACCCTCGGCCTGGTTGGTGGACGATATCCGTACAATCATGCGATTCGTCTATCGCAGGCCAGCCAGTCGCCTCGATTGGACCTCGCTCAAGGCGCGGCTGCCGCTCAAGAAAGCGACGGTGCCGAGCGCAAGAGCTGCAGGGAGCGTTTGGAAAAGGTTCCAAGAGGTATAGTACAAAAAGAAGATCCCTTCGAGGCCGACGACCGAGCCCACGAACACAACATGAGGAATTGGCGCAGCCTGGAGTGCCGCAGGGAGATGGTTGAGGTTTGCATCAAGGTAGAGCCACTAGATCAGTCTCGATTAGTTGCACGAACATAAAGCAAACTCTACCACAGTCAACGTACCGAGACAGCCAGAACTGGAATCGTAAGCAGAGTCGCGAGGAGGAAAATCAATGTGATGAGAAAAGCTGGGCTCTGGGCGTCTTGTTTGAAGATGTGGTGGATCTCAGGGAGCTTTCCGTATCGCTCAATGTCGCCCGATTTGGGTGACTTCTTGCCCTCCGCGTTGACAGATAGCTGGAAAGCGAGTTTTTGGTAGGGATCGGAGGCTCCAAAAGACCCGATCACAATTTCGGCGTCAACAGGGCTAGAGGAAGCGAGGAACTGCACCGGCAAGTCTTTCTGGGTCTATAATAGTATATAGGATTAACACCACTTGCTTTTCCTTTATTGCAAGCGGACTCACCAATTCAAGCTTGGACTTGCCGCTATCCTTGACGGTCAGAGGGTATGAGATATCGAGGCCATTCTGCGAGTCCTTCAGCAGCAAAAACGCCTGGTGCGGGCGTTTGGCGCTGCGGGCTTCTTGCGTGGTGAGGATCAGCTTGAGGGAATCGGACTCGCCGAGGACAAGTGGCTGCGACAACGGGGTGTTCTCCTTGAGACTGCTCACATTAGGACTATTTTAGACGATTAATCACAATTGAAAACAATGCGCGCAACTTACGTCTCCTTAACGTTCGCCGACGCCGACTTGGAGTTAACTGACACGGTGGCATCAGTAAAGCCCCAAGAGGCCGCGTATACGGAGGGAGCAGCAGCAGCCAGCAGGCCGAGCTGCACAGCACATTGGAGCAAGCGCATTGCGCAAGTGTGAAGAAAGCAAAAACCAAAAGAGAAGACAAAAAAAGAAGCTTGGATTGGTAGCGGTCTGCAGAGACAAGGTGGTGTTGCGTGGTCGGAGAGAGAGAGAGAGAGCTCAGGCCGGAAGGCGCCAAGAAGGGCTAAACCAGTCCAGTGACCCGATGTCCTCCCCAAGCCCTAATTCCTTGTTCTGCTGATCTCGCCGAAAAACGTCCGCATTTTTCTTTCCCTCGACTGCTTCAGCGCTGGTCCCCGGTCGCACCCCGATCGATCTCGCTCTCAACGTGCCGCCGACCGCATTCACAGCCCTCGGTTTACCTATCGCGACCGTTTCTGCTTCCATTTCGCCCGACCAACGAGCGTGCGACGCCCAACATCTTCCCGAAACCTCCGGCAACCTGTCGAGTCCAGAACCACGACGCAACGGTCGATATACGCAGAACAGCCCGCTGGCTGGTTTGAGACATCCTAAAAAAGTTGGTTGATATTTGGAGGCGATACTCTTGCCGGTACGTAATGCACTGGAGCCCTGCGTGGTCGCTGCAAGGTGGTCCAAAAAGTTGTCTGTTCTACGGCAATGGCCCTCACCTTCGAGTGGCGCTCTTAATTGACGAGTCTTACGTACAAGGCTCAATGTGCTGATTTGACTGTTTGCACTTTAGGGTCTTGTGTGCAGTATTCGTCCAAACCAACCGTTTCTCGCTTTTCTTTATGCTGTCCTCTCGCATCGCTAGCCCTAGACCCTAATTCCCCAGCACCAGACACCAGACCGACATATCTCTCCCTCGCAATCATATTACAAGACAAAGGAAATGGGATGTGAACTTTTAACATCCTGAGTGGAAAACTTTTCTTCTTTTCTCTCCTTTCTTTTTCTGTTTGGCCTATGTACGTGAGTTGTGCTGGACTCATTTCCCCAGCCATCGCCCCGCTGCCTTCATCCAGTCCGCCCCAGCGCTGACTCCTTCACAGTGAATCATTCAATCTCAACCAACAGCAACCCTTTCTCTGGCCTCTTGTGATATTGTAAGCACTAGCCACTGTGCATCTTGCTGCCTAATTGGATTTCAGTCTAACTTTACGCCAGACAGACAGACAGCCTCGCAAAATGGCTGCTCACGAGGATGTCCAGAAATCTTCTTCAATGCCATCGACTCCCCAGCCACTCATGTTTTTCGACACAGACAGCCAGCCCAACCAGGCCACTAATGAAGAGATCTGGCGCAATGCAAAACGCCGTCGTATGCAGAGAACCAGCAGCGAGACGCAATTTATTCATATGAATGGATACAAAAGCGACAGCCAGGTCGGCACCAGATTCAACAATACCTATGTTGAGTCATATACAGACTCTAAAACCTTTGACAGCGTCCAAAACCAGTCAAATCAGTCGGCCGACGCTGCGTCCACTCCAGAGTCTACTCCAGTCGTCGAGGGCCCTCCTCCAAAAGTCAGTGAAGAGCAACCAGAGGCGGTGTCAGTCAAGGCTACTCGCAGCACCCGCAAGCCTACCGAGCGCTCCACAGAGACTTCTTCTCGGGTCTTGAAAGTCAAGTCTGGCTCTGGGTCGTCTCAACAGACAAACATTCAGACATTCATCTTCAAGACGAAGCTAGATCCTCGTCTTGCTCACCAGGGTCGCTCGGACGAGCCCGCGACGCCATCTTCAATCAACGAAAGCACAGAGCCCCAGCTTGAGACTACATCTGTCGAGCCCGCAAAGGCGACTCGTCGTACCCGCAAGTCGGATGCAAGCACGCTGAAATTCAAGAGCTATACTCCAAATGCTACGCCCGTATGCCGAGGCGCCACTCGCAAGCCTTCACGGCAGGAGAGCCAGCCAAGAGACACTGAAGACGCAACACCTACTTCAAAATCACCTGCGATGACTATTGATGATTATTATTCTACCTTTTCAAGCACCTTTGATCAAGAGAAAGAGAAGAGTCCTTCCAAGATGAGTCAATTTGAAACACCGCACAAAGAAGAGGAACCTGCAGAGGGCTCTGGTGAGGCTAGCTCAACGCAACGCCGTAGCACGAGAGCCCGCAAACCTATCAGCACTTTGAACGATGAAACTCAAAAGAATGTGCGTAAACGGACAGCGTCGGCAAAGACAGTCAAAGTGAAGCCCATTCTCAAGCCTCTTGATGTTGAAATGCTCGATGCATATTCTAATAACGCCAATTCCTTGACTAATTCCCGAAATCCTACTGCTCCATCTACCCCGGTCTCTGAAACTGATATCCCGCACGGTATGGCTAGAGATGACGGGTCCTTTGAAGGCTTTGGCACACCTTCACCAGAGAGTCTATCGGCTGCAACACGCACTTCGGGACGGTTACGCAAGCCAACTATCAAGGCCATCGAGGCTTTGCAGTCAAAGCCTAGGACTCGTAAACGGCTGCGAGACTCGGACCATGGTCTCCTGGGCGAGTCCCACACGAACGGCAAATCAACACCAGAACCCGGCAATAATGCAGAGCTATCGGCAGTTTCAATGTCCCGCAGTACCAGCGGTGCTGTCAGTGAGGTCGTTTCAATGATTGTTGAAGATCCAGACATGATAGGTCGACAACTGTATGAATTGGCAGCAGCAGCGTTTGCTGACACCACCACTGCTGAGGAAGACCACGCTGGGGTCTTGAAGCTGCGCGAAGCCTTCAACCAGAACAAGGCTCAGCAGGCGGTAATTACTATCAGCGAAGTTCCGAATACCGAAGGGCCCTTGTTTGATATCCACAGAATTGACCACCTGGGTGAAATCGACCCTGATGTGCCCCTCGACCACCCCAAGACTCCTCGTCCGTGGGTTGAGAACGACGGCTGGACGCACACTGGGCGTGTTAACGAGTTTGGCGAAGAGTATTGCACCGCGCCAGCGAGCAGATACCAGTGGGTCAAACATTCGTCGAATTATCGTACCCCAGTAGGACCTGTTCCAACGCCACCACCTTTTATCAAGTCCGTGGAAGAACTTCGCCGGGATAATATTTTTGGATTCCCACCGAGTCCGGGCCGGCGTAATCTCTCGCAGGATCACCCGGGCCAAGTATGGCAGCATGAAGATGTAGAGGGCTTCTTGGCAAGCCAGGTGTCTGTTCAAGCTGCCGCTGAGGCAATGGCCCAGGGTTTGGGACGGTCCATTGTGCCACGCCCGGATGGAACGGACGCTGACGACTCGCAATCGCCAAGTGGAAATGTGCCCGTGTTTAAGAAACCAATCCGTCTTGTCCTAGTCGACTCCTCCAAACTGGGACATGGCCGCTCTCGCATGTCTGCTCTACGGAGACGACGCCAAAGCGCACCTATCTTTGCCGAACAAAAGTCTGCTGCTGCTACACCCACTAAAACCCGCCGTCGAAAACGCTCGCTAGGCGATATCTCAATTGACATGAAAGACGCTATTCTCGATGATGATGATAATGATAATGATGATAATAACGCCGCCGCTGCCGCCACCGCCGAACCGACGCAACAACGCAAGAAACGGCGCTCTACTGCGCTATTGAGCAGTAACAACGCAGAAACAAATTCTCCTGCGCGGTACACGCCAAAAGCGTTTGGCCGGGGGTCTTTGATGACGCCCAGTCATAGGGGGAGAGGCACACCAAAGGGTCGTCGTGGTGGAGGCGTCCGCGCCGTTCATTCGGCACCGAGATCCAATAATGCCTTTGCATCTGTTAATAATAATAATAACCACCATTCGCCGACTGCCCCTGCTGGACGTGGCGGCCGTCGTCGTACGCTGGGGAATACTCCTAAATAAAGAGGTACCCTAGTTTTCGGTTTTTTTTATTCGTTCTGTTTCACTAACTTATTTTACTACTGCATTTGCATGGTCGGGAAATCTTGCCTTGAATTGTGTCGAGCCTGTTTGCTATAATGCTATTCATTCCGGCTGTTTGTTGTGGATTATGTTTTTTTTGAATATCGGCATTGATCTCATGCATGCATTTGTATTATAAATATTTTTATTTTCATTTTAATTTTGATGTTGATTTAAGAAGCAGATTCTTGCCATTTTTGCGGTAGTTTGTTTTGCTTTACATGGATTTCTTCTTGTATTGGTTCTAGTAGTCTTAGTCGAAAGTTCTAGCTTCTAACCCGGCCCAATCGAAAAGTCCATACGGCGATTGACTTCCAAGCACGTCTCCCCTGTTTGATAGGCTAGTTTGTGCGTGTCTGTACAATCTCCAACGGAGTGAGCCTTGCATGGCCTCATTTCGATCCCCCTGTGGCGTCGAGCCTATACTAGGGCCTAGGAGACTTCCAGTCAGAAAAACAGATTTAAAACGACATTACGACAAGATAACGGTGTGTTTCCCCATGGCTTATGGATACGAATATACGATAAATCTGAAATGTTAATCTAGAGGCGATTGCCTTTGAGTCCGTCAAGGCACTATTAACTATTCCCAGTTCGGTCTCAATAACGTATATATCCTTCAGGGGTCAGGACACGTTACTTGGTCGGCCTCGCAACTTTAGGTGTAGACTGCATATCACCAGGAGATGCTGTACTCGCAACCAGCGTCGCTGTGATCGGCGTCGGTTGTGAAGTCAAAGTAACCGGAACCGGAGCCCGCAAGGGAGCAGCAGTTTGTGGGTGATATCCACCGTTCCAATCACAGTCATTATCGTCATCGCGATTGAATTCGAAGTATTTGGCATCTTCAGGATCATATTGAACAGTATTGTGCCAAGCACGACAGGTGGCCACGTCACGCTTTAGAAAAGGGACACTATTGACACTGGTCGGCCATCCTCCGTTCATGGTGAGAGGATCTGATTTGTCTGTGTCCACTGTATTAGCTTTTTTTTCCCCGTAAATATAGGAGACTATATCAATGTAACGCACAATTTTGACTCGGCCAACCAGCGGCCGTAAATAGCGGATCCGATATGTGTACTCGAAATGCAATGTCGGAGATGGTTGAGGTCACGCCACCTTTGGTAAAAGAGGCATAACAAGATGTGGCCCCGGTACTATCAAACTATTACGAGGTTTAGTTAACAATGACTCCTCAAATAAAATAAAATCAGGAAAGAAAATACCCCGTATTTCTAAACGTAACCATTGGCATTCCTACGCCCTGGATCGATATCTGGAAGAGGTCCAATTTCCCAGGTAACGGGGAACGGTGCACCACTGGGCCACTGGAGAAAGTAAGAGCAAGGATTGATAGAGGCTCTTATAAACCAAGCCCAGTCTTTACCTGCAAGTTATTGATTTCATTTACAATTAATATTTCCGTCCGAAACAAACGTTCTAGACGAAAAATATGACTTACCTTGGGTTTGATTCTCCGCAGCATCGATAGCACGGACTACTTGAGGACCACGTAAAGCCTCAACGAGGGAATTCATAGGGAATTCATCAACTTCACACCGACCGGGGGCATTATTCCCTTTAGTACGTTTCCAATTAGGATGGTAGGCTGGATCGTGATCAGCGTACCATTGCCTCACTGTTTTTCTGTTATCCATCCCGGGAGAATAGTGAAAGACACTTGCGAGGCCATGTAGTTGCTGTTCCAAACCATAACGTTGGTTATCGCAAACCTGAATTTGGTTAATCCCAATTCTTAATAGATGAAATTTTCTGGTTAGCGAAAAAACGAAGTCCACCTACTTGGTCAAACGCCTTTCCATAACCGCACGTGTACGTCACTTGACATGTCGAATCACCAGCTCCGTAAAGCCATGATGTATACGGGCCGTACATTTTAAAACCAGACTGTTGCTGAGCTGGCCCTCCAGTGGTCGGAGAAATTGTGGTAGTATGCCCGAGCCAGCTAACGACAGCTACGCCAAAGGCAACAAGCCCAACAACACATGCCGCTTCCAAGGCAGGGATGCTAGCAATTTCAACCGCCTCTGCAATCCATCCCAATACCGGAACAAAAGCCTCAGCAGCAATCAACGGTGCCATGAAGGCGACAATTGCAGTAGTGCAAAACTCCACAGCACTAGTGAACGTAGAGCCAAAGATACCACCGAAGGCAGTTCCAAGAGGAGGGAAAACACTCAATTCCTGTGTACGGGCCCGTAGCTGACTTGTTTGTGGTTGAAACCCTTTGCAGCAGTAGTGCTGCAAACCACCATTACAAGTCAAATCCCGTAGATAATTTTCTGAAGGACTGTTGTAATACGAGTTAGTTCCTTGTACTACATCAACCTCTCCTTCTTCACAGCCTCCAACGCAACTCAATCCTTGCCCTCTCCATCCTCGCCATGTGCAGATTCCTTGGGTGGATCCCTGCAGACAACAAACAGTTCGAACATCATCTGATCCTGCGGCACATCGTTCCTGTACCCCAAGTTCACTATTTTGCCCATTTGTTTGCGTCATGTACATATATCCTGCAGCACAATCTTCTCCGCACTCGGTGACATAACAACTCCGACCAGCATTCAGGTTTGAAGTAAGTTGGGTTGTGGCGTTAAGCTGTTCTGGAGTGAGCTCTATGCCATAGGGCATGAAATTGGCAATTGCAGAAGAGTCCTGTTCTTGTTGATCGATAGCCCACACCATTGTGCCGCCCAAGCCCCTTTCATTGGCAAAATCTCGTTTTAGCTGATAGGTGTAGTTGGTGTCATAGCTCACCCACTGGTCTGAGTTCCATGTGATCCAATTGACCGCAGCACTTTCATCGGTGACAATTTTGGGATTGTACTGGGTGATAATCTGTTGGATCTCATAGTTCATCAATATGCCTGACGTCCCGGAACATTTTCCGGCACTCGCACCAGAGGTGAATTGACAAATCCCGTTTGGCTGTGTACATGTCGAGCTTGCTAGAGTAAATGATCGTCCGTACATAGCCAGACCCAGAACAACCTTACTAGGCGACACACCAGCTCGCCATAATAACTTCAATCCTAAAAATAAAATGGAGGAGATTAGTACAAATCATGAATTTGGTGGTGTATGAAAAGCATTAAGTTTACCCTCATCGATCTCTGTAAGGTTTGTATGCGGCCTGATATACGGGCCCTCATACTGGTCAGTTGAGTCCCATGTCCCATGTAGGTCATAAGTCATAAAATTGAACCAGGACACATAGCCTTGCATTGACTTGACATCAAAGTGCTGAAGGTACCAATAGGAAGTTGGAAGAGTGACTGAGATTCCGTATGACCCTCCGAATGCGACCTGCATTTCTTGAAGCAGCAACACAAAATTTGCAGTGTCAGCCGCAACGCCACTTCGATCAGAGGCCCCGGGGTATTCCCAATCAATATCAACTCCATCAAACCCATAAGTAGTGATGAAAGATATAACTGATTCGATAAACGCTTGGCGATTCGTAGACTTGGACACCATATTGCTAAATGCGGTCTGGGTATCAGGTGTATTTCCAGGATCATTGAATGACCAACCGCCAATCGAGATCCAGGTCTCTAAATTCGGAGCCCGATCTTTAATGGCCGTGAAACTTGTTAGCATTGATGCTGCATTGTCATCCATTGGCACGAGTTGAAAAGAGCTTGGGTTGAAAAAGGCGAAAGCTATCTGAAAGTCAGTAATGGTAAACAAATTTGCCCTTTACGAGCAGGCGAGAAACATACCAAAATTAAGATGAGTGAGACCAGTGACATCGAGATCTTCTGGTTTGTAACCATTGCAAGGTCGAGTAGATGACCAAGACTCATAATATCCGATTGTACGTTTGGACGTACTTGAACCTTGCACAACTGGTGGTTCAGGCGCGTCGCCGCAACCCCCATACTTATCCTGGCATCCCGAGCCACAGAAGGCTTCGATGGTTCCGCAAAATGAATATTGAGAACAACATACATTTAGTGGACAGATTTGTTCCCCTGGAACTGCGTATGGCCCACACTCTGCCGTGGCGTTGCAATTCGATATACAGACTGACGAGCTACAAAAGTCCGGACCATAGCCTTTTGTCATTTGTCAGTTTCGAGTGATCAATGATTATATCTCAACTACTTTGTTTAAGCGAAGACCAGTTGTCAGCTCAAATACAGATCGTGTGAGGAGACATTCTAGTGGAAATAGCTGTCTGCGCCGCATTTCTGTGAAGCCTGGTTATTGGCTCTTGAACAACAGGTAATAACGCCACTACGAACCCCAGTGAATCTACCCATGTAGACTTGCATGTAATGTAACCCTGTTAATTGCTTTTTTCCTCGTATATGTTCTTTCCTGTTGGGCCGTACCGAGTAGAGGACCCTCAGAAGCTGGATCTTCTTTTCCACTTAGCGACTTTAGCGAGATGTACATCAGCACAACTCACATCTCCCTTTTGTGTTTGGCAAGTCAAAAATCCTACCAATAAGATGGTATTTTCATTGGAAAGAATAAGGGCTGATTACATACTGCGTAGACCTCAGATCAAAATTCCCATCAATTCTTCTTTCTCGTTGTCATCTCCGCCTGACAGGACAATTTGCAGCCTTATATACGTTTCAAAACAATGGTTTGACCTTTTACTTACTGGTAATAGACGTCTCGAAATTATTTTGAAATGGCTCGTTACCTTGCTATCGGGCCCTTGTTCCTGGGCATAGCAAGCGCTGTAAGCTTGTTTCCACCAGTAGACCCTTCGACGTTCGGACAAGTGTTGGGGATTAGCTCTGAATGTCTTGAATCGTTGTAAGTATTCTTGCAAGAGTCGACTCAGTATAAGCTGAAATAACCCGAAGCGAAGCTAATGGTCGAAAGGAATACGTCGATGAATTGCGATAGCATGGGGTTTTCGCGGCTACCTCACGTCGATTCATACATGTGGAGCCAGAGTGATCTGAATAGCTTCTGTACACCATCTTGTGCCGATTCAATGAGCTCTTGGGTCATATTGGTTGCTGGCAGCTGCCAAAATCAAACGATACAGCACCATAGCAAAATGGTTCCCGCAGAAACTATGGTACAGCTTTTAAGCTATCATTATCACGTAGCTTGTCTTCAAGAGTGGGTTGATTTTGTTTCAAGTTTTGGTAAAGTATCATATCATTAATGAAGACTCTATTATTGCTAGGTCCGGGTCGTGGTGTATATTGGAATCTCAATCCTGGAACGGGTCAGATGTGATTCGTTGGGACCCAGACTCTTGTGACACCGGAGACCCTAAATATGACAATGCTGCCTGTTTCCAATCAAACTTCAGCATCACCGAGGTTCTTCCATCGCAGAAAAGACTTGCCAATCTTTATCCAGAGGCAATGGTATGTGCATTCATTCAGACATTATTTGAAGCAAATGTAGGGCTAATTCATCTCCATTTGGAAATAGATATGCAGTGATTGCTTTTTGTCACTTATGTATCTCAGGCTTTCAAGTCCATTCCTTGAAGATGCAGACTTTTCTGACTATTTGCTGGATGAGTTTGGTGATCTACAACAGGTCTGCAGTACCAGTATGCCTATAGAGACACGGGTGCTGCCAACCTATGCAAATTACACACCAACGTCTACTGTCGCCACTACCACTACTACCACAACAACAAATGCTGCTACAAAATGCACTGGCCAATTAATCACCGCCTCAGAGCCAACTTTGAAATGCGACGATCTTTCGAAGAAGTACGGGGTGACGACGGGAGATCTAGTGTTCCTTACCCAGGACTGGGATTGTGACATTATCAATCCAGTATGTGCCCCAGTGAACTGTACACTCGATTACATTCCGTACGGTTTAACTTGCGAGTATCTACGATCTCAATATTCAAATTCTTCTGGAATAAATATCACAATGACTCAATTTATGAACTGGAATCCAAACATCCTTGGTACGTGTGATAATGTCTTGGGAAACCAATACATCTGTACGGGACCACCGGGCCAGCCATACACTCTGCCCACGAGTATAATTGTTGCACCTACCGGTACTACGAGCTACATGACGACCGCAACGCCATCCCTACCAACTCCAAGTGGAACGACGCCCGATTGTGGAAAGTACTATAATGTTCAGGCCGGTGACGATTGCCAGGGTGTTTGTTTAAAAACCGAGATCTCATTTGACCAATTTCAACTACTGAATCCAGAGGTACGGACCACATTTCATCGTTTTGGAGGAAGATTTCCAAGAATTATTTCTGATTTGAACGCCCTCAGATATACAGCAACTGCAGCAACCTATGGCTCAATTATGCCTATTGTGTTGCCAACGTCACACACGTCCCTGTCTCGTCAGATGGGAGCTGTGGTCCCAACAATGTACCGCAGGTTACTTGCGTTCGGTCGAAATTTGGAGATTGTTGCAGTACATCTGGACACTGCGGAAATACTTCTGACTATTGTGGTTACGGTAACTGCTATTCGGGCCCATGCCTTAATCAAACATCGACCGATGGCTTGTGTGGTCCCGCAAACAACTACTACGACTGTCCTGCTGGCAATTGCTGCTCTATATACGGCCACTGCGGGGATACAGCCGACTATTGTGGCCCCGGAAACTGCTACAATGGTGCCTGTGACCCTGACAATGGGGGCCCCAGTACTGATGGCACCTGTGGGCCTAACTTTGCCGGAAACAAAACTTGTACGGGGACTCATTTTGGAACCTGCTGTTCCATTTCGGGATACTGTGGTAATTCGACGGATTATTGTGGTCAGGGAAATTGTTACTCAGGTGCTTGTATATCATGAAGATGGGAATCCTTGGTGTGAAAGCACGATACGAATACTTTTGTTATTACATTTGCCTTACGCCTCCCTTGAAACTCGAGAGGTCTTCAACGTGACCCAGCATGATAGTTCAGCAACAGGTACATACATATAGAAGAGTTCGCCAGAAATGGAAAGAAACGAAGGTCCTGTTTTGCTAGCGCAGGCTCTGAAAACCCTTTTTATGTTCCGATAAGGCCCGAAGCATTAGAACTCAAAGTGACTCCTTCGAGCTGATATAAACTCCTGTGCGTGTGCCTTTTTCAGTGGTTATAGGTTCTGCACAGGTGCGCTTCCGCCAGATAGCACGACGATGCTGCTGCTTTCTGTTTTGCTGGCCCTTTTGCTTTCTGTAACTTGCTTTGGATTCTCCAGAACGTGGGATGAGCAGTCCACCACGTATCAATACCATAGCTTTCAAAGATCTCCGCTACGTATTTTGACATGCCCTGCGTTCCAATTGGAAAGTTGTCGTCTGTTGTTCGTCGAATGTCGTGACTGGGCTGTGACTCATCAAAGAGATTTGAACACATTGATTCATTCAATGTTGATATTGATCAACCGACTGATTGCCGCGAATATAAAGTTGATCAAGTCCGCTGAGCTTAAATTGGTCGTTACACATGTATCTAGGGAATATCACATGGATATCGAGTATCTACATCAAGATGCATATCAATTGATGTATTACGGTAGCGAGACGTTTCACTCTAGATCCTCATCAAAGCAAACCCCTATACGATAGCGCCGCGCATCCCTCGCCGTGTCCGCTCTCTTAAAATGATCAATACCCCCTTCAACCCCTTCTGGCCCAACCGTCCAATACCCCGATTCCACGAGCTTTGTCCAGTTATCGAGAATAGTAAACAAACGCGGGTTATGTTCTTCTAAGAACGGACAGCGACCATGCTGATAAAGCACATCATTCTGAATCTCCAAAAAACCTGCAGGGTTCCGAATGTCCGGATTTTGAACGGCGGGGTTCCCAGAAACAATGTACCCGTTTTGTCCAATTGGATAAGGGAGGATGAAACGGGCTGAATCGGTAGAGACGTCATCGGGCCAGATGTAGAGTCCAGAGATGTTATTGACGAGATATTGGCGAGCCATGGTTACATAGCCGTAATCGTTGTTCGGCCATGATGTCACGCTTTGTCCCCAGAAAAGGGGGAGAGGCTCGCCAACATAACGACCGCCGGCGTCGGGACCGTTATCGAGTATGGGATCATAGATAAGATTTTCTTCGCGCACGACTTGATACCGCTCACTACCACGATCCGCCGTCAGTATATCCCGAAGCCATGCCGACGTAGGAAGACGGAGTCCGGGCGCAATAAAATCAAAGCTAGGTTGTCGAGCATTTAATAGGAAATCTCGATAGAAGCCACTGATCCCGAATTCGTCCAAAACTTGCTCTTCCACTAAGGGTTCTTCCCTGATGGTACTACCCGGAAGTCTCTTTTGAATGGCAGATATGAGGTTATTATACGCTTTCAAGTTTCGAGGAAGATCAGAAGACTGTATATATCGGCTGTAGGAGTTTTCCTCGTAAATATAACCATCGCCATAGCTGGGAAAGAATTTGCCGTCTTCATAGAGTTTGAGCCAGAGCTTCAGAGCTCGCTCAAGCGAATACCTTGGGATCAATATCAGTACACTGGGCAAAACAACAATTATTATTATCAGAGGTCAAGGCAATTTACCAGTGACGAGGCCATTGAAGGCCACTACCACCGTCCGGGAACATTGTACACAGATTGGTGTCCATATCAAAGTACAATGCCATTAGCATGATCGAGCTAGTGCCTATTTGATGTCAACTAAAAAAATAGAAATGGATGAAATAAAAATCCTAAAGGAACATTATTGGAATTGCTTACCACAGTACAGAATCACCCAGTTCTCGTGTTTTTCCCAGTCGTCTTGCATAGCAATTCCTCCAATATAGGCCCAAAGTTCTCTTGGATCTGGCATAGACAGGTGCGGGGAGAAATTCGCCGCTTCCTGGACATTGTCTCCAAGCAAAATATCGATATTTTCCAAGAACGTGATTACAGGCTGCGACAGTTTGCTCCGCACGCGCGAGGCTTCCTCGCCATATGCATCGAAGAAATTGTGTACAAGACGGTTGTTATGATGCTCAATCGCATCGGGGGCGATGAACGATATTATCTTGTTATGAAGAGCAGCGCAACGAAGAGGGTCGAACGAGTTTGATGCTGGTGACGGTGGACTTTGCGACATTTTAAGGAGGCTTTTGATTACTGAGGCCAGAAAAATGGTCACAATACAAAATAATAAAAACCGTAGGCTTCGCGAGTCCATTGGAAATTTCCCGGTTCTGGGCGGGGTTTTGGCATGTTAAATGGTCAAGGGTGCTGCTCACTCCTGTCAGCTTTAAGTACTCCGTACGTAGGGCCTTTTGCGACTTTTCCATGAATTGTTTTATTGGTCATTTTTCTCACCGCCTTACCTACCGTGTAGGCCAATATAAATCACTATTAAATGGCTTTTAAAAGGACTGAACGGACGCCTGTAGCCTTACAGGCTTACAGCACCCCGGGCAGCGGGCGCCCTTGGACCTTAATCAGTTAAGAGGCGTGGTAGCAACGTATTATATAATACTTATTAATACTAGATTACAATTTACAATACTAGCTAGTAGCATTTTGCGTAATATAACAACCAATTGAATCTCATACATGGTGATAAGCACCATTCAGTAATAAATGCTAATTACTAGGGGTTATTGCCGGCAGAAATAATAGACCAATGATTTATGGCAAATGTCGCAATGGATCCCCGTAAACCTTCTTCAAAAAAACAATCAACGACAATGACCAACAACAAACAGCATTAAACACGAGAACTAACAGCCTCGCTACTCTTATTAATTATCATAATCATCCACAATGCCATCAACAAATAAACGCGTCCTCAACGACCAAGAAATCCGCCAACTGCGCAACACTGGCGCCCCGAGAGAAATGAGACCGCCTTCTGGGCCTGTGCGCCCAAAGGGAAAGATCGATATCAGGCAGACCAAGGAGTACAAGAGTCTTTACAGGAAGTGAGCTTGCTTCCCTCCCCAAAGAATAGAAAGAAGTATTTTGTTTCTGATTGGTTACAGGTGGGTGTCGACGATCGTCGCGCTTCCGATTTTGTTTTACACTTCTTGGGAGTTGTACCAGCGAGGTACGTTGTCTTTTCTTTTTCTATTTACCTTTTATTTTTCAATACAGAGTTCTAGATTAGACCATCTCAGTCGTGCTGGTGCTGATATGTCTTATAGTATACGGCAAAAAAGCGCAAAAGCATCTTATCGACAAGACTAAGCGCCCCGAGTGAGACGGCTGTTCGAAGATGGAAAGATGAATCTGTATTAAGTGTAATAATGTGTATCATAGAATAATACAACCGGAGTTGTCATTCAGTGTTTGTCCATAATGATATTCTGATATCCTACCACAAGCCTACCATTACCGAGTAAAATGAAATAATAACAATAGCTAAAAATGCCAACTTTGATCATAACCAACCCAATGCAGTGTCATCAAAAGGAAACTCGCTAAAAATTCCGCTCAGAAAAGAGGCTTCTCTTTTCAACAGCTTCCCCATTTGCCGCCACTTCGAGCAAACTCCAGGCTCCGAATCCAGTCGTCTCTTTTACACCGTCCCAATCTGTCTGCATTACATCCTTGCAATGGCACAACGCGGTCGTTTACGAGAATTCTCACAAGTGGTTCGCTGCTCGAATTGTGGCCGTCACATTGCATCATTTCGATATATGCTCGCGACGCAAAGGGAACTGTCCACGATGACGAGTATCCATGGCTCTTGCGCACGGATTGTACGCTATTAGTCGGAAGGTCGGCGGTGTAATTGTACAGACCTAAAGCATAATAGATCGATGTGATGGTGTTATCATGGCTGAAATCGGCGTATAGAGCTGCGTCGAGAGGGAATGTGGCTTTGTCGGAATCGAGGGTGCTGTTGACACTGGTATGGTCCTTGACAGGAGACTTCGTCATGCGAGCAATAACTTCGTTCACAAATCCAACTCCCTGGGTTGGCCCCAAGGGATGGCCCTTGCCGTACCCGTAATATTTGCCAAGAGTGTTGTAGTAATCGTACGACCGCCAGTCGGAGCGAGTGAATAGCCGGCACAAGGGAGACAGCTTGCTAGTGTCGTTCTGTGCCACGGTTTCAAAGGGACAGAGATCCATTATCAGAGGGACGTGCTTGTTCTTGAGTTTCACCCCTGGCAGACCAGCAGTAATCTTCTTCAAGATAGGAGGAGCAAAGACCTTTAGAAACTCTCTCTGTGCAGCGTGTGATGGACCGCTTCCAAAAGACGGACAAGCACCAGCATTCAAAGTGTTGTTCCACTTACTCCCTTCCGGTATGATAGTGTTAACAATGGGTGATTTCTGAGTCTTGTTCGCGTGCGGATCGCGATCCTTTGCAGCTTGGAATCCCCGATTGAAGAACTGGCCAGAGGCAACCACCCGATTGGAACCTGCAGAGCGAACGAATGGCACATGATCGCGTGCGAGGTGTGCATACCGGTCATAAAATTCCATCCCAGAGTCAATCATCTGCTGTTCGCCAAATTCAGTCAAGTCATCAGCTCGCAGCTGTAATTTGTAGTCTTTCAAGACGGAATAATGACCCTTGTATCTTTTTGCTGTCTGTTGAATCTTATCAATGAGCTTTGCATAAATTTCGCGCTTGTGGGAAGTCGGATATCTCGCTCCATGCCGCGACAGGGCCTGCGCAAATACGATCTGACATGTCGGCGGGACATCAGTGCTGATTTTCGATTGCCGTTCCAGGGAAAAAAAGGGCGAGTATTGGCCCCAATAATGAGAAACTTTGGGACGGCACTGATAGCCCTTTTTGCCAGAGCTGCAATTTGACGAGCCAAGAGCAGTGTGTTTAGGCGTAGTGTGTCTGTTGATATGTTAGATCTATTTGGCCGCCAGAAAAATATCAAAGCAAGCCGGATTAACCTACACGACAAGCAGTCGAGCCAGCAGTATCAATGCTAGTAGCGCTGTGGCTAAGAATGCCAGTCTTGTTTTGAACGATAACGATGGGCACTTCCAGCGGCGAGTTGCTGATGGCTTCTTCTCCGAGGGTGAGAGGACCAATGGCGTAGCCTCTGTGGCATGATGTTCCTCCTGTCGATGGACCGGCAGTTTGGAAGTCATATTTGACAGCTTTTTTGCACGTATAGAAGAATCCTAGTGGGAATATCAGTTCCATCTTCAAAACAAAGAAATCAGGCCTCCAGTGGAGCAAGGAACTCACTGTTGAAGATGTACAGCTATTTCCAGTACAGTCGTTACTCCGCAAACACAGAACAGCACATCAGTATTGTCGACACAGATGTGGAGATGTTAGAGCAAGAAGAATGTTCCAATGCTTTCTTTGAAGTTTTTCAAGCTTCAACTGTGCGACCAGGCAAGGGCGACCCGGCACATGGGCAGATGATTGGCTGGTGGGGACTTGCCCTTCTCCGCACGTGGAGCTTCCCCAGAAACGGCAAAAACGGTACTGACACAACATTGAATCACAGTACGTAGTTTGATACTGCGCAGATACACCACTATTTATAATAGATGAATCAATTTATATATATATGTATTCACTTCTAGCGATGGCCAATCTGCTCTCAGCAACAAAAACACCGCTCGCGCAGCTATTTGGTATATTCTTCAAATCCAACGACAACGCCTTATACTGTACATCGGCGTGTCGGCCCCGACACGCGAAACTCGCTCAGTTTCCAAATTTCCACAAAAATTGCCCGCTGCTTTCTTTGCTAACCAGGGGCTCAAAAGTCCTCCGAGGGTGTCTCTCAAAGACACTCGGCTCAAGTAAGGTAATGATCGAAAAGATTGTACATGGTTCAACCCGAAACGCCTTCAAATGCGTACAAACAAACGCAGGGTAGACAAAAAATATTAAAATAAAATCCAGGAGTTCAAACAACAATAGAAAAGAAAGAAGAATAAATCTCTGTTCGGAGTCGCGCACCTAAGGACGACTCCAGCGGCCAGCATAGCCAGCCTCAGGAGGTCGATATGGTGGCACTCCACCATCACTACCAGGTCTGGCGTTAGGTGCTGGCCATGAACCGGGATAAGAGGGACGGTGGCCGATCGGAGGTGGCGTGTAACCAGAAGCCTCGTTACCAGAACGAGGCATTGCCCCCTGGAGCGAAGGAGGCCGAGGCTGCAGAGAAACCATCGACGGGCTGGCTCCGGCACTCTTGGATGTACCTTCTACCTTGATGCTGTCGCTGTGTCCCGCACTAGGTCTGTGATGACGTGGAGATACTGGTCGAGAAATCATCTGTCCTGCGCCGATGTGACGACTGAGGCTGTCTCTGAAATAATCTCTTTCAGACCGGTAAAACTCCCTCTCTTCCGTGACCGACTGCAGTTGCTCCATCAACTGCGTGATTCTTTGCTCAAGCACCGCTTCATTCTTCTTGCGATTGCGGAACCTTCGGGACGCATCACTGTTGGCCTTGCGTTTCTCAGCCTGGCTCCTCGAGCCTGACTTTAGGTCAATCATTAGCGGAATCAAAGGCCCGCTCTGACCAAGCATCTCAGGGGGACCAGGTAAGGACGCCTGTTCCTCCCCGTACCTCGAACCGCTCATCCGGCTCGGGGTACGGCTCAAAGGCTCCATACTACTGACTGACGGCTGCTGCGACTCTATCGGTGAATGCCCAGACGGTTGCAGTAATCCAGCTGCGATTGATGGAGAAGACTGTGCGAACGTGCTGAATGTTGAGTGAGGTGTGCTAGGGCTAGAAGCTTGAGAGCTCGGGTTCGTCGCCAGTCCTCCACTAGGGTGACGGCTATGGTGTAAGGCTGGAGTTGAATGCCTGGAAGAATAGACGGGGGCATTCAGGCTAGGCAGAGTCACGTTGGGCGAAACTCTTGCTTCTATCGGTGCTTGGGCAGTTGCCTGGGTGCTGTAGGTTCTCGTAGGCGGTGCCAGCACAAACGGTGATTCGGTAACGCTCACTTTACCTGAAGCGGGGCCGAATTTCCCACTGACAACGGCGTGGCAGACAGAAGGTGAAACGGGTGTAATGATTCGCCGGGGTTGGCTGTGCGGTGAAACTGAATGCCCGCTGTGCTGGGTGTATTGGGCACTAGTCGCTGGAACGGTGGCCAAAGGGGACGATGAAGACCTCGGCTTTGGAGAGGATGGCCGAGACGTGGCTTCCAAGTCACCGCCCTCGGTGGGATTCAAAATGGAGTGAACTCCAATAGAGCGAGCCTGGTCTTTCCTGGGCTCTGATGAGGATGTCTCCAGCCATTCGAAGGACCGCTTCGAGCCTGCTCCTTGCGAGGCAGGTTGTCTCAATGATGTAGTGGCTGATTGCGACTCTGTCTGAAGTTTTCCCAAGTTGTATTTCTCTCTTTCTCTTTCATCGTCTTCATTTTTGATGGCCGTGCGGAAAGAAGAGTGTGGCAGTGGTCGATTTTCAGACATAGGCAGATATCCTTCGTCTCTTGACCACGGCTGGGGTCCAACACATGGCCGGTCCTTGCCCCTCTCAAGGTGGCTGTGGCCCTCCAGTCGGCCCTGAGAGGGAAGAGGAGACTGGTTCGCGAAGTAGTCACCGAGATTGCGGTATTGGTCAAGACTGGTGAGAGGTTTCGAGTGAGGAATATGGCAAACGCTAATCCCTAGAGCAGCCAGCTTGTCTGATTTCGAAGATAATCAAGTGTGTTTGGCAAAAGGTCCTGCAGTTGCAGTCCTAAAGACGTCTGGACTCCTGGTGCACACGAGATGTCCGGGAGATCCGAAGAAAAGCAAGACCGTTGATCACCACTATAATTTGTCACTCAGTGGCAACCGGGCGGAAAAGCGAACTGTTTAAAGCACGAAGGAGTAAAAAAAAGTTCAATATGTGTCGGTATGTAAGAACCGGGGGGTTGCGGGTTTGTGTAGAGAAATAAGAAAGCATATGTATGTATGCAAGCTCTGATCAGATAGGATGTGATACGTATGGTTTGGTGGGAACGGTGTAGGGTTGGGAAGGTGGGCGGACAGGGATTATAAAAATGGTGGCACGAATGAAACAATAGGGTAAATCTGGGCCGAACTAGTCATAGGAGAAGGAAGCATGAAAGAAAGAAAAAAGGAAAAAGTCCGGTTCGACCAGCAGGGATTTATGATCCCAAGCGGTGAGCACTTGACTTGGGCACATTAAGATCGCCTTGACAGCCCGTAGCTCCCACCTGGACCAGGCGCCCACCACGCCGCAGTGACCGGCATCCATGGGCAATGGACCCTCCTTGGGGGGAGGGTGGGAAACGAATGGGGCCGGGGATTCGGGAAGTGCAGGTTGGCTTGGGGCTAGGACGGACAGGGAGTAGGCTTGCAAAGATGCGAGGAAGATGGAGCCCGTCAGCCAGTGTTGGTAGTGTGTACCGGGGGTGGGAAGTTAGCGACCAAGTCCCCAACTAACCAGGACCGCCGGGGCCCCTATTGGTGGCGCGGCCACGCCCACGCTTTGGTGGGCGGTTGTTGAAGAAATTTGCGTTTAGCATGTTCGGCCATTAGCTGCACCTAGCTTAATTAGAGGAGTCGACTTCGGTAGCATCATGCTAGTGCTGTCGCTTGACGCATGTGCAAGAGCGCCGTCTCCATGGTAAGGGTGTCCAGCCGGTGCGGGCCGGCTTGGGCCCAAAGTCCACTTTTGCACCGCTAACACAGCCTAACAGTCTGCCGTGGCTGATTAACTCGCCGGCCATGCATCCGCTTGGCTGAAAAAATAGAATCATCCTACTTACGCTTTTTGTGACTTGGCCTGCCGCTGCTGTGGCCCAACCGCTAGCTACAGCAGGTGGATCATCGCTATCCACTTGCTGCTTTTTGACTCTCCAGTTCCCACCCAACCCCCCTTAACTGGGACAGTGGAACTCTCATCTTGCGTATGGTTTTGAGCTCATACGCCGTACATATCTACCCCGTTGTCCGTATTCAGTCTAGCCAAGTCAAGTATGACCCAAAAAGAGAGCCTGTGGAGCATGGGTCTCTTCTAAGACGTCTGTTAGTGTTAGGTCGTCCTACTCAGTTAACCACTGCGCACCCACTAAGGAATAGCCAAAACTTCAAGCTTGCATGCAACCTGCGTATTTCCGGGAAAGCAAGCCCCAGCGGGCGTCGTCTAATACCGTTCCTGGGTTTTTGGTTTGACACGCAACACTTCGTTCACAAGTCGGTCCGTTCATCAGCCTGGATGGAGCTCCCGGCGCTTGGCCATTCGCACATGCCGTGCCCAATAGAATGTCGGTCGTGGGATAGACACACCAATGATATTGTCGGACCCCTTTATCTCCCTCCACCCCTCCGATCACTTAAGTAGGTCATCGTACCGTTGCTGCGGAACGGGCCTTGAAAGTTTCATTTCAGCAATGTGCCAATAACAAAGGCGAGTGTGCCGGTGATCCACTAAGGACATTAGCTTCTTACCCTGACTCCCACGAACAAACGGATCGACCACAGTGCCGTCATTATTGAACTAGCCGTGGTAGCTGTTGTTGGTGGCAAACCCAGCTGTCGAACCAATTCAGCGGGTGGAAAGTGGAAACAGCCTAGGACTGAAAAAATTTCTTGTTAGAGGTCCAGAAACTTTGTCAGCTTTGGCTGCATATACCAATAAATGCTGTCATCGGTGAATGACTCAGGACTCAGTTGGCCGCGACGAAAGAATGACCAAAAGAATGGAGTTTAGCTGTGGTTGGCTGGGCTGATTTGAAATTAGTGATGAGTTATCTTCAGATAATCAATTCATGCAATGCATGCGAAAGCTGCATGTTACTATTGCCTCCCGGGCTGCATGTCTCCACGGTATCCGTTCCCCGGGGATTTTGCTATCCCTAATGGGGGCATGAAAAGCAGAAGCACTACTCACCCGTAAAATCGATGTGAGAACTCATTTGATCTGGTGCACTGCGGCAGTCGGGCATCAACACTTGACGGTAAGTAAATTTGGTGCTGAGCCATACAGAAGGAAGACCCTGTGTCAAGGTTATTTAATCCATCATTGTGGAGGATACACATGTCAAGTCGTGTTTCTTGGTGGTGCCAGCGTTCCAGTTAGCACGTTGTCAGGGGCTTACAACAACAATAACAATAGTCCAAAATATAAGTTTTGCTTTCTCCGTAAAGTTGCATTAGTAATTACTACTTAACAGAGATCATGTGGCCATACCTAATCTTGTCCCCAAATCGCTGAATATGGCTAAGTCGTTTTCGACAATAATAGCCCGCTGTTTGCCGCCCCGTCCTGGGAAACCACGGCAACTTTTGACGTCTTGGAAATTGGGATTTTGCAGCTTCACTTTCTTCCAACAAGTCATGGACTGTCGAAAACGATAGGCAGCAATTTCCAAGAATAGTAAAGGACGCTCCGTGCCCCTGAAACGCTGAACTCGACTGTCGTGTAATCGATTTTTACTGGATACTGTACACGTGCTACATGGATCGCAATTGGCCGTACGGAGTAGACCTGACGTAGCCCAGGCAATTATTTGAACAGTGTCCTCGAGGCTTTTTCATTTATGGCTCACGGTAGGCAGGAACACTCTGGTCTGATGTTTGGCGAAGCTGGGGGAACTGGCCAGTCTCGACAGAGTCGACACCCCAGGTGTCCAAAGCGGTACGGAGTGCCCTGTGCGTAGCGAAGTGTCGAGACAATATGTGCCGCCGATCGTATAGAACTAAGACTGATCGTTCTTCCAGATCGCTGGATTAATCTCCGTAGCAGGCTAGCACCTGAAAGCCCGACGGCGAGACGGCTACCATGACGGGATGTGGGCCCTTGAACTGTCACTAACAGACAGCGGTAGCTCGTAAGCAAGCGGAAGTTATCCAGCCGGGGAACCGGGTATTCGATCCTAGGGAGATTCAAAACATAGGACTCCTGAGTCCTGGCGGCTTAGCAGTAATAGTAGTTCGGAGTACGTAGTCACTTCTAAGCCACACCCGTGACCCCATGACTCTGTGAGCCGCTGCTTAGGCCAGACCCTGGTCCCTCTGTGCATTTGTCAGGAAGGTTCGTCTAATCTCAGGACGGCAAAGGGGAGGGAACGTGGAGCCCTGGCGTATTATTGCACGCGCCGGGGACTCTTCCGGACCCAAACTCACCTGAGTCGAAGCCCAGATGTTGGTGATCCGCGAGTCATGCTCAGGCAAACGACGGCGAGAGACTAGACAGATATCAAACACCATCGTAGCCACGAAACAGATGCCATTGAACATGACGGAGTTGTTAAAAGAAGAGAGGAGAGAACAGACGGGGTCGAAAATTGCAGTCTCACAGCGTTTGAACTGCAGGCGGCAGGAGGCAGAGGGAGAGGCAGAGGCAGAGGCAGGCGGGCTGCAAACTATGCAAAACATGCTTTCGTCCGAGGCAGGAACCGCTGCGGGTGGCTCCTTCCCAGCGTCCCGGGCCCAGATCGCATCTTCACTTCGTTAAATCTCTTCAACCTCGAAAGTGTAATTTGATCTACTACTGCGCTCTATTGCTCACTATCAACTAAGCTACTTACCTCCTTGGTTGGTCATTATCGAGTCGAGCACAGACTTGTCTCCCCGTACTTTGTCGTCTGTCATTTCGGGCGAGTCACGCATACGCTCCAGCATCAAGGTCTGTTGGTTCTTTTGACTCATTTCGTCCCACTATCCGACTTCCAAGAGACAGGATCCATTGGCATTCGCGTCAATCGAGAAGTTAATGCTCGGTCCATGTCCAATCGCTGACACTTTTCTGTACAGATACAACTACTGAGTCGTTGGGGCTTTTTTCTCCGCATTCTCCGCTTCAGGGTCTACCTTGTCAAAACGGCAATCGCTGGTCAGTTCAATGATGCCAGCAGCCTTGACGCTCCAGTGTCTGTCTCGACTTTTAGCAGGAGTTGGCCGTCGTCTTTTACAATCCGACTCCGCACTCTGGAGTCCGTATTCTAAGGATAGCCAAGCTCCATCTGGCTAGTGTTGCTGCCAGTGCTGCTGCAGCCTGCACGACAGCTGCATGTCGACGATCCTGACTCAGTTTGCGCGAGTCTCAAAACAGGGGGCAGCTGTCAACTTTACAGTTTCGGGAGGACTCCTGGTAAGCCCCGGCTGTGCATTATACGTATGGAGTAAATACTACTCAATACTATGTTCATTGTTGGGCGCCTAAATCAGCACTAACTTATTACTTAACAACTGAAATTTGAATAGTAACAAACACATGTCCGGAGCAGTTCCGGTTCGTCACCATTGCGATTAACAATGTCTTGGATCGAGAAAAGCCTTGCTCTTCGCTAAGTTCCTTTCTCAAACTGATGGTTCGCCACGACTATCCAATATGAAGCCTGGTTGATCAACCTCTCCATAATACTATTTCCAATAATCCTTGCAGTATCTGGCACCGCAAAAAAACAATGCTTTCACATGGAATGCGCCAACGCCGATTTCAGAGCATAGTTGTTACAACAGAACCAAGTTCAACCTCGATGGTTATAGCCAAAGTTTCCAGTGAATCGTGAGTTACCAATACTTTGTGTTGACTAGTTACTAGTCGTGAATCCAACCCACTGTCACCAGGCAATTACTTAGTTGAGCTTAAGCTTTGGACGGAAAAAGTAAACCAGCGAATCGTTACTCTGCACCACACTGCCACACAGTCAATCGGAGCACTCAAGAACCAGATCATAGCCAGCCGCCCCACTCAGTGCAAGATAGCCACTCGACTAGTGACAAGCTACTCAATCCAACTTGACAAATACATGAATGGCCGCCAAGCATCATTGCAGTGATCGCACTGGTTACTCCATCTGGACCCCTAAAACGTCTCGAGGAAAATAAAGCATGATTCACAGAGCAGAGCCAATCCGGACCTCTGTACTAGCAGATCGCGTGAACGCTCCCAGACCCTCAACCGGCCATTCACATCAAAGATACTTTATCATTACAATTGCGGGCGGAATGGAGTTCTAGGTTTGCCTTGCACACCGACATCCAGCTTATACACCTTACCGCTCCATTTCACCGATTCCGGGTACGATAATGGCTCTTTCTCCAGCGCAGTTGTGACGACTAGCTGGCTGCCCACGAACTCGGGACACGTTACAAACCTGGTAGGGAAAGAGATCTCCCCAGTGATGTCACCGTGAGGGTTGACACGAAGGATACGACTGCCCCTCCAGACGGCGACCCAAAGACAGCCTTCCACGTCCATAGCAAAGCCGTCGGGCTCGCCGATACTGGGGTCAATTATGAAGAAATCCTTGCGATTGGAAATATTTCCGGTGTGGGCATCGTAGTCATAGGCATAAATTTTGCCTCGAGGAGAGTCGGTCAGATACATGACGTTGTCAGCCGCGTTCCACCCGATGCCGTTTGGGCAAATCATCTGCTTGACCATGGCATGCACGGTGTAATTTGGATCCAGTCGGTATAGAGTCCCTTGGTCTTCGACTTTCACGACTCGATGATCATTGCATGAGCCAGCCCAGAAACGGCCGTGACTATCGACAGCGCCGTCGTTGAATCGCATCCTACCTCATGAATTAATCAAGTATCACATTGCAGCAAGGGGTTTCCTTCCGGGCAGGTCTTTCTTTGTTTGCCTGTCTCTTCTGATCTAATTACCTGTACGATTCTTCGGAGCCTTTGTAGATTCGGTTCACATAGGTCAACGCGCCGGATTGGCGGTCAAGGGTAGCAAAGCCATGCTTAGCGGCCACGATAATATTACTATTGGCGTTGTCCGCAGATGTGCCGGCGACATCGGCAGTTACTCTGACAGGGATCTCGTGAGCGATTTAATCATGCTCGATTCTTGGCATGCAGCATTTCAACTTTTTTCAACTAAGTATCATTGGGCGAAGAAAAGAATATACATACCCAATGGGCGATTCGACCGAGACGGCCGTCAATGAGTCGGGTCCTTTGGTCACGTCGAGAAAGTAGACTTTTCCATGGTCGAGATCGACGAAACGAAGCTCTTTGCTCGTGGGGTTATAGTAGGGGCCTTCAAGCAAACCGCCACGAATGTCGAGATATGGCTGTCATTCCATGTCGGTGACCACTGGTCAGCTATGTCGTCAGCAAATGACAGGGGAGAAATGCTTCTTACCTCGGTGACATTCCATCTCTGAATATCATTATCCTTGGAAGCTGGCGCAGTCATGATTGAGGATCTAAAATATTATTTCCGATCTGCTTTCTTGGTCTGGCTTCGCGATGCCACCAATCTCAGTAGCTTGAATCGGATTTTACACAGATGACCCGGCTATCTTCTCAAAGCGACTGCATGCTAATATTTGATAAATATTTACACAGATCAATGGCGCGCACAGTTTGAAGAAAGAAAAAAAAAGACAGACGCGGGATGCAAGCAGCGTCGGAGGACTCCCCGCGTGGGGGTAGCCGCTGTGTGCTCCGTCTACGTTACTCGATACGTGCAATGCGAAGCTACATATGACCATCACGGACAGCATATTTTGGTTGCATCTGGTAGTTCGTTTATATCGAGTGTACCTCGAGGACTGCAGACTGCAGCAACCTGCAGCTCGGCCGTGGAAAATTCAAGTGTCTTCCCAAACGAACACCTGGCGCTGGCTGGCTACCGAGTCTCATCCCCTTTACATCAACCCTAACTGAATACGTGCAAGATTGACAACCCAGCTCCTCCAAGAAAATAATTACAGGCAGACGGGAGGAGAAGCGTGCCGTTCCGCACCCATCAACGGTCAATAGTCCCGAGTACGTGATTTTACGGCCGGGCATAATAATAATATCCCCGGGATCCTAAACCAGCACGCCGTTTCTCACCGATCGCTTAGCCCTAGCGATCATTGGCACAGCGCGCGAACCCGAGGCACAGGAGATCCCAAAAAAGGGCATACGGCAAAAGCAAAGAGAGAATGGAGATACAGCGGGAAAATGCACGAAAAAAACAAAACCACACGAAAAAAAAGCAACCAAGCTGGAGATTCCCCGTAATAACTTTGTTCTTTCGGTGTTAAGACTTAATTAGGAGTCTTGGGGAATTGGATTCGTCTTGGGGGGAAAGCAAAAAGGGAGTCGCTCCGTCGCTAGTCGGTTCCGCCGTGGCGGGAATGATGATGCTCGCCCGATGCAGAAGAAATAATGCAAATGCAGATGCAACCACTGTTCTTGGATCATCCATCCCTGCGCCTCTTGAGTGGAGGTGGGGAGGGCCCGCGGTGATATTGGTCCGGTCCTGAGGATCGTTGATGCTACTACGTACGGAGTGCTGCGTTTGGTTATGGATAGTTGTGCTACTATTTCGAATACGAAGTTTCGGTATTTGAAAAGTCGCAAAGTCCGTCAGGCCTCTGGCCAAATGGGGACATCCACGGAATCATGGGAATCCGATCACCGAACTCAACTGATATTTCCTTCGTTGAGGCTTGCTGCCGGCACTTTCCAGTTTCTCCACCAGATAACGTGCCATTCGACTAGTGAGCATTGTCGTGACTTAACCATAAAGGGAGAATAGTGTCAGTAGGAAAGGGGATAATCATTACCTCTCTCTATGATTGATTATTTCAAGGTACGAAGTAGTATGATGTGTGCGAATCGTATAACCTACAGGCAGGCATTATTATTGGTTCCCCCAGTCCTTGTCCACTCATGTCGGGCAGCAACCAAGGTGCTCAGGGCTTTGCGCAACGACAACGCTATCCTCGTATATTACCACGTCCTAGGGCACATCCATCTTCCAATCGACAAAGCGAAGTGTGCTTTCGTCACCTCGCAAAAAGCTGCCTACCTATTGGATCCAGGAAAAGGCAAGGCGCGCCGCTGTGATCAATTATTGATTGGGTGTTTGGGATAGGTAGGGGTCGTCCCCGTGTGATGTATACTTTTAGTGCCTTTTATCGATGAATCATTCGCCCGAACTCGGCGCGTAAATCGGAAGATTGCATTCAATCGCAACGTCTAAATTACTCTGGTCACATCAGAAACGCGCGATTGTAAATAACGCCAGATTGACTTTATGCACCTCTTAATCGCCTCCCTACATCATCATTGTGGTCAATGGGAGCAATAAATACGTCTCAATTTGTGATCTGTATGTCAAGGTACAATCAAACGAACGCAACGGTAACACAACATATCGACCTGGGCACCGGAATGACGGATTTGTCTATCCGGGTTGATATTTGGACTGGCGACTATTGTGGTCTTGGTTGTTATTACAATGTCAAGACCCCATGCTTTTTTCGGCTGTCTCGCTTCTCGCGATACGAGTGGGTGGATTTTATCCGATATGATGTATCTAGAAATCTAGGGTCTGGATGCGACGCGGGGGTGAGTGGGATCCCCTGTGATAGGTACGTTTACGTCCAAGGGCTCTTTCTCTTTTTGTCTTGCTATCTATGAAATTTCATCAAGGGCCGGTTGATTTAATATCACGCCCGTCTGGTTGGCTTTTGGGGAAACCGTGCATGTTGACCGGGCTGGAGTCTTTGACCTCTGGATGGCGGGAGGGGCCAAGATTGGAAATAGCAGTACTAAAACAGGCAGGTTGGAAGTTTCAAATCGAGCATGCAGATAGACAGCCGGAAAGAGTGGGAGAGCTGTGTGTCATACCCAATCCGAATCTATCTATCTTTGCACGTTCGCGCGCGCGGAATCATTTTCCAGACAGCCACATGCATCATGGCCGGTGATGATCACAAACGCATTTCCACTTGCAGTGTATGTCAGACTGTCAGATAACTAGGGGGCCTCTGGAAGTTAACTTACACTTACCCCACGCCGAGAGACGACAGCCAACACACAGGTGACAGGGGGGCGAAAGAAGATGAGAAGAAGCGCAATCACACGCTAATGCTACTGCTACCAAGTGATGCGTCATGCAGGCTGCATCTCATGCTCCCAAGCACCAGAAATGCTGAGTCCAATCAGCACAGCGCGGTAAATTTTGTATTTATTTTTATCGCCATTGTCGATTCCAGAGGCCAGGCACTGGTCAGTTTTCTTTGTTGCCTCGAGTTAGAAGAGTCACAACGATCGAGGCTATCTTCCAGCTGGTCACCAAGGTATTATTGTTGCGTCAAAGAAAGTCGTATTAACAATAATTATTTATTTTAGAAACAAAGCGACAACAAACATGCAAGGCAGCCAATCATAAACACCCCTTTCCGAGTCACTTCCTATTAGGGCAAAAAAGACCATAAAAGACTAGAAGCGATATAGGAGAGGGTAAGATGGGAAGAGCAAATGTGATGTATGCTCGCTAAAGCATGTCGATTATCGATACGTAATGCGCAGAACGTGCACATACTGTATCTAGACTACCTGCAGGCGAGGGAGGAAAGCGTGTAAATATGCATGATGCATGCAAGCGTGCCTTGCGTTGCTGCAAACTCGGCTGTGTGTTGGTTGGTGTTGGTGTTTCTGTTAGGCTTCTTGGGGTTAGATGACGCGAAAAAACTCACGAAGGAAGGAAAAAATACAAATAATTACAAATTGGAAAAAAAAAAAAAAAAAAAAAAGATACGCGTACCAGTTGACCGAAACAAGTATAGATTTTCACCTCGCTTGTGCTTTAATAAACTCCCATGTCGGTTGCAACTTAATTATTTACGAGTACGACTGACTCAGTAGTATTCCAGACAATTGAACAGACTCCCCAGAGGTGTCATACGATCTGCCAGATCTGGCACGCCACTCTGCATCCGAAACCGGTTTGGGATCTGACAGCGAAAAAAATAAGTATACGTGGCCTACGTCTGGTATTAGATTACTTACTGCTTTAGTTCTCTGCTCCAACTTGCATCGTATCTCGCAGGCATGCTCGCAGGCATAGATGATCATGTGATTTACCGGGGGGGGGTGGCTTTCAGATGAATGTACGAGTCGTCCAGAGCGTTTATTTTCTTAATATGGTATTTTATACGGATAATGCAGGTGCCAGGGATTATTAAACAATAGATGGTCTCATGAAGGGGCGCCTTATCAAATGGTTCATGGTCTATGGGGTAATAGTCCGGACATAAGCGGTAAATGGAGAAACGTTCTGAGCGCCACCAACACACACACACACACACCATCAGACAAACTGCACAGTGCACACCGATTCGAAACTTTTCAGGTGGCTTATGTCGAAGGAAATTTGTTGGTGATTGACTGGGTTTGTTGTGGACTACGTGCGTACGTACTCCATTTTGTTTTTGAAATCTCTCCGGGCACTAGCAAAGTGGCAGTGCTTTGTTTGGGTGTGTTGGATTGCCATGCCTGCATCGCACTGCGGGAAAGCATTTTATTAGCTTGTCTGGAATTAACTGCGGAATCGAATGGTAGTCGTACAGAGAATGGTGGGCATGTAGTTTGGGAGTCTTGTTCCAATGGTTGTGATACTTGTTTTGGCAGTCAACAATTGACAGATTTAAGAGAAACAAAACAAAATATGCGATAGAAATTGTAGACCAAACATTTAAATGAATACCAATATAAATAACTATATACTTTGATCTATTTCTATCAAATAATTACATCCAACGTCTAAAATTGGGGATTGAGAGAAATTTGTTTCTACTTTTTATATTTATCACAAGCTGATCGGCACAGCTTTTCACCACTCAAACTGCCAGCCACGTACTGAGTATCAATTATAGGATACATTTAGCATATTCAATTAAAATTTACCACCCAGCTTCAGCAGTGAAATCGTATTGCCAGTTGAATTTTACTGAGAAGCTAGAAATTTCCGGATTGGGCAGGAGCAGGGTATACATGTATAAGCCGATCCGGACCTCAGCATCTTGACAAACTGCAGGCATGTAGTTCAATTGTACGATATAACCGGATATATTTAAAGAAAAGTTGCACGAATTTATGAAAACATGCGATTCAAAAGTATATGTATGTCCATCGCATCTTGCAATCGATTGTTACCAGTATAGCTGACTCTCCAGAAGCCACCCTTTGTCTCAACATTGAAAACATCAGCACAATCGCTACAACCAGCAACAGATCCCACGCACCTCACCGCTGTCTTGAGTATGCAGATTGATGTTTATCAAAAGGACAGTTCTGCATCTCCATGTCTCCATCCGCTGGCTCAATCGCGGGGTAGCTCGCTTTGAATTTCGCTTGATTTTCGGGTGTTTCAGTGTGCCTCTGCTCTACACTCGCTTGCACTTGATCAAGTCTCGGTATACTACCACCAAGTCGTTGAATATATCGCTACGAAGACTTGAAAAGTTGAAGCAATACTATCAAGCATGTCCAACACAAAACCCGGCGCAACCGGTGCAGCGGAGCACAAAGATGAGGAGCAGCTGGCGCTGGCCAGACAGCTGAACCAGGTGCCATGGTGCGAGCAGTATGAGCGCATGATCTCAGGCATGCTGTAAGCCTCCCCTTCAAATTAAAAGACTCCCTGTGACTAAACTTCTGGTATAGATACGACGCATTCGTCCCTGAACTGGCCAACTCCCGGTTTCGAGCGCGGGCATGGTGTCACCGCTACAACAGCTATTTCCCATCCCCAGACACCCCAGAAGTAAACGACTTTGACAGCCTAGCTAAGTTGCGCATGACCTGGCTGCGCGAGATTCTGGGGAGTGCGCAGGGCGACGAGATCTTCATCGAGCCGCCCTTCTACGTCGACTATGGCTGCAACATCCGGCTCGGCGAGCGCTTCTACGCCAACTTCAACCTATGCATTTTGGACTGCGGCCTGGTCACCATTGGCGATCGCGTCATGTTTGGTCCTAATGTGTCCATCTATGCGGCTACGCATGAGACTGATGTTCAGAGTCGGAGGGACAACATCGAGTATGCGAAGCCCGTGGTGATTGGCGATGACTGCTGGATAGGCGGCCATGTTGTGATTCTGCCGGGCGTTACGATTGGAAAAGGCTGTACGATTGCTGCTGGTGCGGTTGTGAGCAGAGATATTCCGGACTGGAGCGTGGCTATGGGCCAGCCTGCAAAGGTGGTCAAGACGGTGAAGCCGTTGGAATAGATGATAGACGTCTGATATACTGATTGCGAATAGTAAAACACTGGACTTTCACCCTCTCTACAGAATCTGAAAATCTATTTCCATCCATCTACTTTCTTATAGTTTAACAAATATATTCATTTGAAACCGGAGCTGATCGGAGAACTCCACACCGCAGAGATGTCCTATTTGCGCTCCAACATGCCGAGGAAGACGATCTCTCCTTGCAGAATTCTTCACGTCACATCTTCAATCTACTCATCAACATACTACTCTACCCATTCTCACCTCCAGAACATCAATTCCATTCTCGACTCGACCAGTTGACGAAGACGACTCTGCCATCCACAAAAGCCAAGATGGCCTCCACCCCGCACTTCCCCGCAGCAATTGAAGCTTCTCTCCGACAACACCTCGACAAACCCACCACGGGCCCAACACCTGCAGTCGCTGGCCTGGTATACAGTGCCGTCGATCGCAATGGCGATATCATATTCAACCATGCCTCTGGCACCAAGGGACTCGGAATTCCTGATCCTATGACACCCGACACCGTGTTCTGGATGGCCTCGTGCACCAAGATGATCACGGGCATTGCGTGCATGCAGCTGGTCGAGCAAGGGAAACTGGCGCTGGACGATGTGCAACAAATCGAAAAGATTGCGCCAGAGTTGAAAGAGGTCAAGGTTCTCACGGGCGATTTGAAAAGTGGTTTCAAATTGGTCGACAAAGAGCGGGGGATTACATTGCGCATGTTGCTGAATCATACTGGTTATTATTATCCATTGTCCTCCTCTTCCCTTTCTTACGACCAAACTAATGTGTATATAAAGCCGGCTTTGGATACCCCTTCGACGATCCTCGTCTGCGCGACTACTCGCTTCCTATCGGCTTCGACGAATTCGCCGGCAACCCGGTCGACGTGCTGGGTCTACCACTGGTAAACCAACCCGGCACCGCATTCCAATACGGCGTAAACATAGACTGGGCCGGTGCCATTGTCGAGCGCATCTCGGGCCTGTCGCTAGACCAGTACTTCCAGAAACATATTTTTGGGCCGCTCGCCATCAAGGATGTAGGCTTTTTCCCGACGCCCGCGATGAAAAGCAGACTGGCGTATATGCACAAGCGAGAAAGCGATGGCTCGTTGCATGTTGCGGATCATTTGTATCGGTTTGCGCTGGTTGAGAGGGAGGGTCCGAAAGAGGATAGGTTTTGTTCTGGTGGTGCTGGATGTTTTGGCTCGCCGAGGGAGTACTGCAGTGCGTTTCTCTTCTATTCCTCTTCTTGAGAACGAGAAACATTAGGACTATGATACTGACAGAAGTAGAAATCATAGCAGTGCTCTTGAATAAAGGCACCTGTCCCAAAACCAACACTCGCCTGCTAAACCCCGAGACCGTCGACGGTATCCCCCGCCCCTCCCTTATTCACCTCTCCTCTCTCTTGAATATCAAACTGAATTGACTCTCCCAGAAATGTACAAAGACCAAATCCCCACCCTCCCCCGCCGCATAAACACCCTCGCCCCCTCCGCAAAACCACATCTCAAACGCGACGGTCCCGTACGTCTCGCCGCCGACGACAGCGAGACCGAAGGATGGGGTCTCACATTCTCAATAAACCACCGCGACAAACCTACAGGTAGACCCGCGGGAACAGTGAATTGGGAGGGGATTGCGAATTTGTTTTGGTTTGCGGATCGAGCAACTGGGGTCGGGGGTATGATTGCGAGTCAGATTTTGCCGTATGGTGGTGAGTTCTTTTTTTCTTTCCTTCTATCCTCTTCTAGTAAAAGGACTAGCTGACGAGAAAGATACGGCGGTGATTGAGACGAATGAAGCGGTTGAGACGGAGTTGTATCGGGGGTTGAAGAGTTTGGCATAGGTGATATAGATTGCTGGACCTTTTGATAGATAGATACAATATACAAGCTTCGTTACAGTGAGTGGACAAGTAGATAATATATCAATATCAGCGTCACATATATTATAATTCATTCATCACAATGCACGCATCGTGGTCCCATCATATCATTTGATACGCCAGTCTATGGTCTGAGGCTAGATCAACATCACAAAAGTTATGTATAAGAAAGAAGTAGAAACAAAATCGCCTGACCAATCAACAGTCATCATGCCAGAAAACCAGAAATTTAAAAAAAAAAAATCAAATCATTGTGCTTCGGCAGATACAGCACTGGCTGGCGCTGCCGGCACCCCGGATTTCCCACCACTTCGCTCTCGCATCCTGCGCCCTTCCATCAGTCCACGGAGACCTCGCTTCTGCAAGCCAATCACGCTGCTGACATCGCCAGTCCAGATCTGGCGCTCGCTGCCGTCGGCAGCAGCATCGGTGCCGCGTCGTCGCCGCGATCGCGGCCGTCCGTCTTCCGAGTCTGTCTGGCTGAAACTCGTGTTGGTTGATGCGCTGGTGCCGGCTTCGCTGAACGAGTCGTCGTAGTCTCCGTTGCGCGAACGCGACATGCTCGTGTTGATGCGTAGAGGTGGGTGTTTCGAGGTAGATCCGACTCGAGAATGTCGTCCTTGTTCTGTGTCGGAAGAGTCAGAGGCGAGGGTGCTCTGGAGACCGCCCGAGGCGCTGTGTTGTCCGCTCGCTAGGGATTCGCTAGAGCCCTGGACTCCGTTTAGCATCTCCAGAGTGCCGCCGATTCCACTGGTGAATCCCGTGCCTCGGCCACCGCCAGCGGCCATGGCTGCTGCGTTGAATACGGCGGCAGCATTGCTTCTGTCCAGGACTTCATGCAGGCGTTCAATGCTTGCTTCTAAAAGGCCGTCGACTTGGTACGGTCGGGCCAATTGCAAAATAGAGCAAAGGATATGTGGCGTGCATAGCGGAGAGTTGGCTGGAGGTAATGAAGAAGTATAGAGGTAGTAGACCAAAAGCCGCACTGTCGGGAGCGTATGTGGTAGGTAGAGCACGCGAGGCCGCGTCGTTGGCGCAATAGAATGAGCCGTTGGAAGATCTAGATTTGATAACAGGCGTGAGTTTGCAGATTGTGAGCTGCTTCCGCTGACCAGCGTGCTGGCATTCGAATAACTGCCGTTGGAGGAGTCAAGAGACGGCGTGATGGTAATACTAGAGTTGCGACTTGGGCCCGTTCCACCACCAGCACCGCGCAGAGTGGCCGAGTCAGAGATGCCCAGGTCTGAAGATTCACGCAAGAGTTGGATGAAAAAAGGCCCCCATCGGCGAGCCAAAATACGAGAATTCACCGGAATGCGCTCTCCTCCCAATGCCTGAAGGTCCATATCTGCCATCTCGCGCATGGACGAGGCAACTTTGCCCAATTGATCCGATGCGGCAGAGTACGGACGGCCACCAGATGTGAGCCGAGCGAGTTTCGGCTGCAACGACGCCGGTACTGATGGCGCGCTGACGGAGACGTATCCAGAGGTAGGCGCTGTGCGACAGGTGTTGTTGTACAGCCCGAAAGCCTCCAGCTCGACCATACACAAATGGGAAAAGTTGATTCGGCGATGGTTGTAGTCGTCCACCAAACTTCGCTTGCGGTTACCCAGAATGACAAAAGTGTTTCGGCGTTCCCAAAGTATGCCTCTGTTCCAACTACCGCTGCTAAACACGGTTCCGCCGGCGTCAATTCGGCTCCAGGTGAGTGTCTTCAAATCAAGCGCCCATAAAGAATATTCCTGCTTTGATGAGGTGAGATACGTGCCGCTGACCACGAAATGGTTATTGATGATACCGCCGTTGGGGAACCGCAAACCCGGAGGAGAAGCGTCGCCTAGCATGGGCTTCTCCACCAAGTGTCCGTCTGGTAGTCGTACTTGGAGCTCCAGCTTGACGTCCAGAAAGTTGTAGTTGGAATAGATCAGCATTGGACAACCGATCTCGGGATTTTCGATTGGCTGGCCTGCTTCTTCAGCGTTTTCGGCCGCAGTTCCGAGGTCAGACACGTTCATATTTGCCAATGGGGCGACAACACTGCGGTAGGCACCGCAACTTCGGTCCAAGGGACTGGTCGAAGTCCATCTGAGGCTGCGGAGATTGAACACACTGATCTGCTCGATATAATGGTTCGAGCTATCCTGGCCGCCAACAATGACCATTTCGGCCCCGCCAAAGCCATCGATCTCGGGGCCCAGCGTGCCCTGGTGCGGGTTTGCTGACGACGGGTTCCTGTGGATGGCGGACAATGGGGCATTGGCCGAGGTGAAGCATGTGCTAGATGGCAAGATTGTTGCACAATGAGCGTAACGGCCCTGCGGTGAGTCCTTGGGAGTGACGCGGGTCCACGCTCTCGACGGCACATCGTAGACGTGAATGTCCGACATGACCTTGACCTCAGCCTGGCCGTCCTGTTGGCCGTTCTGGCTGTTGTTCCCCTGCACCGTCTCGCTGCCGGTTGCCGGCGACATACCGCCGAAACATACCAGCTTTGTGTCACCGGCGGCGCACATGCTGTGAAAATAACGCGGCGGCGGAATGTCGCCTGATGCCTCGATCTTTGTCCAATGCCTTCGGATGAGATCCAGCTCGTACAAATCCGAAGTGAGCTGCGGGTTGGATCGCGACAGCACACGGCCTCCAAACACGTACAGCTTGTCGCCCAGGATGGTGGTTGTGGCGCCCACGAGCGCTCGCGGTTCTCGTCCGGTCGTCCTACGCACGTTGAACACCAAGCCAGACAAATTGATCGGGCCGGATATCGAATTGGCCGCCTGGGGCGCGGGGGAAGCCGACGTCGAGGCCATGTCTTCGCGGACCGTGTCGAACTGGCTCAAGCTGAGACTCGACTGACTTCGCGACATTGTGGCGATAAGATTATGTGTGCTGAAATAAAACCCCGATGGGTGAATTTATTATGTCGCCCTTTGCTGCGGATTTCCTCCGACGACCCCCGAAAAAAGGAAGAATATCACACTATCGGCGTCGTAGTATCGTTAACGGTAGTATGCGACGAAAATCCAGACGTATGGAACAGATTGCTGCTTATTGTAATAAAAATTCAGAGGACCCAGTAGCATTTCCGACGAAGGTAGCAGGAGTAGCGAAATTTCGGACAAGCTGATCGAAGGGTATATAGCACAAGAAATAAAAAATTTAATCGAATAATCCGAAAAGCTGGCCGGTCACACTAGCTAGACCGTTACTTCGTGTAGTTTTGTGGAATCCTCTTGGTGGTCGTCTTTCAACGTGTCAGAAACATGGCGAGTCTGGCAGAAGCGGAAGCGGTACCTGGTAAACGCGCGAGAGCACACCCCGCACCGGACAACCAGGGGCGCATGTATGTATGTACGTAGTACGTATGTATATGTGGGCTAGTATGTATTATGTCGGTGGACGTACAAAATATATAGACGACAAGTCCACAGGGGACTGACCAGAGCCGAGGCAGGAGACGCTCTGGAAGGGAAAAGAAGAGGACAGAGGACAAAAAGGCAACGCAAGGGAAGAAAAGGAAAGAGCGCGAGGTTTTTGTTCCAGCAAGGCTTAAGCAAGTAATAGTGTTGGCTGGTTTCCGTGGTTCAGCGATCCAATCGTGTGGGTTTTAGTCACGCTATGCCTGTAATATTACGGTAAACGGCGTGTATTCTGCCCGAGGCCAGGGGCGGAGAAATTGATACCATGGTCGAGAGCTATATAAGTACGAACTACGTAAGTGTAATTAATCGCATAGTTCCATATCATTATTTTCAAGATTATGAAATACATAGCTGGACGAGATATAGGTCAATGCCAGCCGAGGCGAATGGAGTTCGCCGACTACTAGACCGAGGTGTATGCAAGGGGTCGATTTGCCATATGTGATGTGTGCGTCCATTCATTATTATTACATGGTACCGCATATAACAACAATACGAACCGGTGTTTTTCCCACATGGACCTGCCGGGCTGAAAACGAATTACTAGTACGTACTACGTAAATCCAAATCCGCAGCAAAAACCGTTGAACAATAGTTAATTAATAGCTAATATCACGGACCACTACTCACAGTGCTTTTTCCAGGCTGCCAGGCGCCAGTTTATCAGCAGTTCCAGCCCCATTATTTAAAGGCACCCAAGGGGGGCGCCCCATACAGGTTGCCTAATCGGGCAATTTTCGACGGATAATTGAGCGCCAAGACTTGTCCACGTTTTGTTTTCTTCCTGCTGTTTCATATTTGAATACCCGCTGATTACGGGCCCGTAAATTACGCGCAAGCCAGCTACTTATTATTTACTGTTGGTATTGTTTACTGGGTTTATTTCAAGTAACGTATTATCAATCAGTCTCATAATCTCATTGAGGCTTCTAGCTGTAACTAGCTAACTTAATTATCGGTATCATCATCAAGGGGGCATCACAAAAGAAAATCGGGGCCGGAATAATAAGAATTGAGGTTTTTTGTTTTTTCGCCAAAGATTAGTCCCACATCTATTTGCCGACATTGGTGAAGCGGAGGTAACTGTAACCCAGGCGTTAGCAAATTCTGATTACACACCTCAAGTATGAAGTGATAAAACTTACGGCTTGACGGTGCGGATGTTCTCGGCTCCAAACTTGGCATTGGCATCCTCGGTCGAGACGACAGGAGGAATAACAACGTCATCGCCAGGAAGCCAGTTGATCGGGGTGGTGACGCCCTTCTTGTCGGTGGTCTGCAGGGCCTGCACGACACGCAGCACCTCGGCGGTGTTGCGGCCGGTCGAGGCAGGGTAGGCCAGCGTCAGACGGATCTTCTTGCTGGGGTCAATGACGAAGACGGTGCGGATGGTCAGGGGGAGGCCTGATCAACATCAGTCAATATTGCAAATAAAATATCGTTAAAATTTCCAAGTGAGGCTGTGGCATACCCTTCTGGTCGACGTTGGTGGTGTCCTGATAGTCAATCATGTCGTACAGGTAGGCAATCTTGCGGTCACGGTCCGCAATGATGGGAAACTTGAGGCTGGAGCCGCTGATCTCGTCAATGTCCTTGATCCACTTGTGGTGAGAGCCGACATCGTTGGCACTCTGGAAGTTTTGCAGGTTAGCGTGAGGTCGTATATTAGTGGTTTCTTTGTAAGAATTTGCTACTGACCAGACCGATGAGCTTGACGCCAATGGCGTTGAACTCGGGCTCGAGCTTGGCGAAAGCACCGAGCTCGGTGGTGCAAATGGGAGTAAAGTCATCCTGCCGTTCTTGTTAGCCAGAAACACCACTAAATTTTTGTGGTCGAGCTTACCGGGTGAGAGAAAAGGACGACCCAGTTGTTGCCAATGAACTCGTGGAAGTTGATGGGACCGGTGGAGGTCTCAGCATCAAAGTTAGGGGCAACAGAGCCCAGACGGAGACTGCAATAATGAAACAATATTAGCAGACAACATCAAAAACACGAGGCAGATACATACGGAGCACGCTCAGTGGCCATTGTGACTGATTGAAAAAAAAGTTGAAGCTTTTGGATGGAAAATGACAGAGATAGGGAGAAAGGTTTGAAGAGGAAGATGACGAGGAGCCAGATAAATAATAATTAAATAAAACAGCTCTGGCACCCCTCCTCACCCCTCTTCTCTCCACCAGTTCCCTTGTTTGGCATCACAAGCCCGTGTCCGACGAATGAAAACGGCGCGCGGTTGTATACAATTCTCCTGTTCACGATCACGCCATCGGAGGGATGTTGTTCGTGATTGGCTGCGAATGACCCACTAAGCCGCCGCATACGGAGGTGTATGGGTCAATAAATCTTCTGCTATTGGCTAGTTGTGTTTTGACTAGGACGAATGACGTTACCGCAAACTGCCCAAAAAAGTATAGCGCCGGGGGAGAGCTGGCTCGCGACTCAGGCTCTCGGGCGAGTCCTGGCCCAGTGGGTCCCGCTAGGCCTCTTTTGGGCGTTGTGGCAGCACCTTAAATTCGCTGCTTGTGCCTCGTTTTGTTTCTCCCTCCTCTCTGGATGCTGCCCTTGTTGGATTTTACTGCGGGTTGCTTCTGTCCTTCTTCGCCTGGAAGTCTTCGTCTTACACCGGCACATCTTCTGGAGAGAGACCATCATGACAACTCAATTTACACACACAACCATCTCGGGTGAGAGATTGTCGGCCGAATGCCACAGCATTAAGAATAAATAGTGCCAGTGCGACGCCGGCCAATTGACGTCTGGGGAAATGGCGCAATCGAAGAGTATAGCTGGTGATCTATCGTGATTAATAATTCATTATTACGTCGAAACTATCTCGCTCTATTTACATCGACCCTTCTCATATTTCGTTCGACATCAAATCATGCGATTGCTGCAGAGTATATCTTCACTTGGCGAATGGCTCATCATTGTTGTTGCAGGAGTTCCTGCTCATCGTTAGACATAATCACCTCGCACCACAGCTTTCGACGACAACTCACACTGGTGAATTTACTCCGAGCGCGGATCTTCGGTCCATAAAAGACCAGCACCCACGGTACGATCGTCAACAAGGCGCCCTGCGAAAAAGTGAGCGATTTGAATTACAAAGAGAGATCTCTTGAGTGTAGGGTTCTTACAATGCCACCGAGAAGGCTAGACGCCGCCGGGTATCCGAGATTGGTAAACAGGGCATTGGTGACGAGCGGGAAAATGCCTCCTAGTAGATTTCGGCCTGAAAGACAAGTCAACATCGACAGCAACTAAATACGAAAGAAGGATCTTACAGAAAGACTGTGCTGCAAGCGCAGAGCTCGCATATCGGTGGTACGTATCGGCGAGATAGTTGAAAACGGCCAGGTAGATAGAAAAGATACCCATCGTAGCGCATCCCACCGCAATCGCCGGCACAATCCAGGGCACAGACGAAAAAGATGTCCAGCCAAACCAGAAAAGACCAATGGGCATCAGCACGGACTCGATGCAGGCAAAGTACAGGCGGCCCTCGGGTGTGCTGGACATCTTGCCAAAGCGAATGGCCACTTTTTCCTGCGAAATGCTTAATATCGTTGCAAGTATTGCGCCCACAGAGATTGCTACACGACGTATTAGCAACGTTTCAAGCAGTATATATATTCCAGAGAACCCACCTGCGAAAACATAACCAGCTTGTGCGACTGTAAATCCGTGGTTGTTCTCAAAGACCAACGGGATAGATCCAAATTGTAGATACAACACAGCCCAGCTGAAGGATACCCACAGCGAGAAGAAGAAGACAGTCGGTTCGGTGACGAGTAGGTCTGTCATTGTCAGATAAATCATACGTCAAACCCGATGGATAATCTTACGAAAAGGCCGATAGCACGAGATGCTAATCATCTTGGCTAATGACTCTCGCTCCTCATCCGCCTTCACCTTCCAACGAATCCGACGAGGCGTCTGTTTCTCGGACGAGCCATTCGATTCAAACACCAATCCATGATAGCCCGCTTCTTCTAGGCTGTCATACCATCGGTTGAGAGCTCGAGCTTTTCGACTGAGAAGAATGCTGCCTCGGGTTTCTTTTAGAAACACATACATGATGACGACAAAGGCGGCGCTGACCATTCCATGCGACCAGTATACCCATCGCCAGGATGTACGCTCGACGATCGAGCCGCAGATAATAGGAGCCAGTCCCGTTCCGAACAGGGCAGCTCCAGCAAACAGCGCCATGGGCGTGTTGCGGTCTTCGGTGCGATAGATGTCGCTGATCACGCCGCCAACCATGGTTGAATATGTAGCTGTCCGGAATTAGCATAGCATTCTCCTGATCACACTGAATTTATGCGAGACATACATCCGCCAACGCCCTGGAAAAATCGAGCAACGAGCAATCCGGCCAAAGAGTTCGATCCACCACATCCAAAAATGCAAGCTAGACGGCACAAGCTAAAGTAAGCCTTTGTACTATCATATTGGGTTTCCGACAATCTCACCTGTAAAAAGTACGCCACTAGCAATAAACACAGGCCGCCGGCCATTGATCTCGGAAAGTGGAGCCAGCACCATTGGAGCAATGGCAAACCCAAGGCAAAAGACTGTGATCCCGGTGTTGAAGGCAACGCTACTGATATTCCAGAGCGGCAGTAGTTGTGACGCCGTAGGCGTAAGCTGGCCGGCTGAGTACGCTGCCAGCGTCGTCACTCCACAGGCTAACCAGGTAACCAGGGACTTGCGTGCACTTGACCACAGGAAAGGAGATGTGTATTTTATCAGATCCGGACATGGCGGCGGCACAGCTGCTTCAGCGGACGGGCTGCTTGCAACTCCATTGGGCACGGGAAGTTCTGTCGAAAAGTCGAGATAGAGATATTCGATGTCGTCTGTAGTAGTAGTTGTTGTTGTAGTGGTCTGGGCCGGAGCGAGACTTTCGTGAGCCGGGCCCATTTCGTCTTTGTGATGCGACTCTTCTGCGCCAGCCCAGAGTGACTCGAAAAGAAGACCTGTCTGTGATGACTTTTGAAGATGTTACGAAAGGAATCTCGGCTCGTTCTTGTATCATGGCAGAAGGCCGATGGAGCTGGCAAGAAAAGAGGGAGAAAAAGAAAAAATAAGTGGTGACTCGACGATAGCTAAAGAATTATTAATAATGTACCAAACCAGCAACAGCACTAAGAAATAAAAAAAGACGTTAGTTTGAGGCTTGAGGCCGAGGGGAAGTGGAGATCTTCTCTGCGCGGCGGGATACTTGCCTAATTAGATGCCGGGTCGCTCAGAAGGCCGAACGACGCCTGGATGCAACAGCAACAAATTACTGATCATTATTCACAGAGGATTAACAATGAAATTCGGATATTCCGACAAAATGCTTGTTGCGATCGTTGCGAGATGCCAAAGGGCGTCAGAGAGTGCGCTGTTTTTCGGCAAGTGCGGTGCCGTCGGGGAAATCGGGTCGGAGAAGGGCCCTTTTTCCCCGGGCTTTATCAGACGGACGAATTGGGATAGTTAGCATCAATTGACCTGGATTATTTAATATACGTACGTATATGCAAACTACAGAGCCTCGGCAGGGTTTCTATTTCTAAATCAACAGGTTGTCGTCATGCATATTCAGTACATCCAGATAGTAGCCAAGCTACCAACTTGATGCTATTCCATGCATTGGCACAAGAGCTAGTTCTGTCCCGTCAAATAAGTTATTGAACAGACAACAGTCGCTGCCATATCAAGCAAACCATATTATTTTACTGTGGTTATGTAGATTAGACGAACAAAATGCCAGTTGATCTATATACAAAGAAGAATCCAGCGCTAGCCCGATCTGTACTAGCCGCAGCAGCTCCGCGTTGTGTTTGCTAGCCTCCTCGCATCGCTGTGCTGCGTTCTGCATCAGTGCATCCTCAATTCTCCCACACTGAAGCATCATCTCCATCTACCAAGTGTGGATCGCGTAACTTCACAATGCCTCCCAAGAAACGCGCTGCCACTGCCGCCGACGGCGAGCGTTCATCCAAGAGAGCGCGCAAGCCAATTGCCGAAACTGCCGCGACTGCTCGTCCCAAGCGATTCGCGAAACTGCCACCGCGCGCAGCCAGAGTCAAGACAACAGCTGCTGCGCCTGCGACTACCAGTGCAGCGACTCCGAAGAAGAGAGGTCGTCCTTCATTGAAGGCTACTGAAGGTACGCAAGAGAAAATAGCCATAACAGCGCAAGACATAGTACGCGACTTCTAACGCGTTTGCGAATAGTTGAGACACCAAAGAGCAAGACAAAGGCCAGTACCAAAGCGACCTCTAAGGCAAAGAGCGCCACCGCGAAAACAGTCACAGGTAAGCCCAAGAAGCGCCTTGGACGGCCACCAAAGACCGCCATCGTCATCAAGCCTGCGAGAAAGTCCCGGAAACCATTGGGGAGACCTAGCAAATCGGTTGGCCTGCCTACCAAGAAGCAGACCGTCAAGAGGGCCCGCCTCCTGCCGACTGCTTCGTCCATTGGCAAAGCCGCCTTTGCTCACCTGAAAGAAAAAGAGCCCGACCTGACTATTGAGGTTCCTGAAGATGACGCGTACGGGCCCGATGGTCGATCATACTGGCTCATGAAAGCCGAGCCGGAGTCGCGCCTGGTCAAAGGTGTGGATGTCAAGTTTTCCATCGACGACCTCCAGGCCGCCTCGGAGCCTGAGCCATGGGATGGTAAGACGCGCTCCTTCTGACTCTTTATTCTTTGTTGATGCTAATTGAATTCTATAGGTGTCCGTAACCCTGTTGGTAAGACGCGCATCTCTACAAGTCACTTATGTTCTTTTGGTCCGGTATTTAATGATGAGAATAGCTCGTAACAATTTGCGTGCGATGAAGAAGGGTGACCAAGCCTTCTTCTACCACTCGAGCTGCAAAGTTCCTGGCATTGTAGGCTTGATGGAAGTTGTCAAAGAGCACTCAGTCGACGGTATGCGTCCTTGAAATGAAGTTCTCTTCGTATGCTAATTTCTTCGCGACACTAGAATCCGCTTTCGATACTGCACACCCATACTATGACGAGAAGTCGAGCCGTGAAAACCCCAAATGGGAGGTTGTCCACGTCGAGTTCCGACGCAAGTTTGACAACATCCTGAAATTGGACACCTTGAAAGCCCACGGCCTTCCTGGGAAGCCTTTGGAAAACCTTCAAACCCTGCGTCAATCTCGCGTGAGCGTGTCCCGCGTCACACCCAAAGAGTGGGATTTCATCATGAGCTTGATCGATCCACCCAAGCCCGAACAAAAGGAAGAGGCTGCTCCTGAGCCTACTGCTGACAAGGAAACCACCGGTGACGCAGTGGCCGAGTCTGAGAACCAGGCACAACCCGAGGCAGAAAAGAGCGAGACCAATAACGTCAATGGTCAAGCAGCATCCGGGGAGTCTGGTGCTGTTAATGGCAACTCCACAAGTGGACTAATCTCTGCTTTGCTTGATGGTGCCGCCGACAAGCCTGCCGAGAGCGAGACGACCAAGTCCAAATTCTCATTCTTTTCCTAAAGAGGCGGTGGTATTTTCTTCTCTTTTCCTTTTCAGGTCCTGTTTTTGTGATTCCTCCTGTATTGATTCCTCATTTTCTTTTGATTTGTTGTTCACGTCTGGGCGCAAGGCAAAAAACTTGACGGGCAGCAAGCCGAGTTGCTTGGGAAAGCCCAATTGCTCCTCCGACCTGACCAATTTCAACCCGGCCTGTTTGAATATTTGCCTAAACTTTCCTTCTGCCCTGGTGACCGCGTTGTCTGTGGCGTCAAAATAGTCTTTACCGTGAATGTCAGTGGACACGTTCTCCTTCAAAACGATGAGCCCTGAATCTGCCAGAGCAGTAGCAGCCCGTCTCAGGTATTCTGTTAGCTGGGCATCCGTGAGATGTCCAACACACCACTGATTCCAGATCAAATCGTATTTCTTGCCGGCCTCTGGCTCCCAACTCTCCAGTCCGACCACATAAACATCGCCAACAACATTACTCCCCTCTTTCCCCAACGGCCCATTGCGAACCACCTCTGCAAACTTTTCAACCGGCTCAACAATATCAACCACCTCGCACACTTTGCCCAAAAACCCTTCCGTCACCCGCCCAATTCCCGCGCCGCAATCGACCCCTCGCTTGAGCAGTTTGTTGTTGTTGTCGTTGGACGACTCCTTATTATTTCCAACGAGTTGCAGACGTCGCAATTTCGAGAGAAAGGATGTTGAGCCGCGCAAGTCGATGTACGAGATTTGTGGATATCCGCCGAGCATGCCGTTGACGTTGGCAGAGACATTGGTCCAGTAGGCGATAGCTGATGCATGGTTGATTTGGGAGTCGGGGGTGGCTTCGGAGATTATTTCCGTCATGGCTGATTTTTTCTTTTTTTTCTTTTCTCTTTTGGGTTGTTCTTTTGAATTGATTCTGCTGTATTGCGTTGTTTGGTAAGAGAGGAGTTGACACGAACTGAACGGATGAGAAATTTAGATGTTCTTGAAGAAAACCGACATTGGTGGTTTAATTAAGCGTGGGCCCCACATGTTTCTGAAGAATCCCCTTAAGAGTCAAGACTACCTCCATATCCCATCTATAAATTCTACTGTTATTTTATTGTTAAATCGCAATTGAATCAACTTAGTCAATTAATAGCGACATCGAAAAAGAAAATCGACAGTTGAAAATCGCTTGCTATGCCTCTTACATGTGCTTCGAGAAAATACTCACAACTCATATGCGACGGTTCATTCTACAGTCAAGTTTTTGTTAAATGACTCATCACTTCAGTAGTGTTCTAACATACACACAAAAATTTGACGTGCTCATCTCTGCCGTAAACAAAAGTTTTGACTTTATTATACTCGTCCGGACTGTTTACACACAAGTCCTCGAGACCACCCATTTCTCCCACACGCTCCAATGTTCTCGCCGCACGTACATTCCATTATCGCCCAGCTCGTCCGCACTTAGCAAGCAAAGCTCTTCTGGCGACAATGCTTGCATCGACTGGTGGTGTGTCTCAGACCCAGAGGTTTCACTCTGCGAATGGTGCGCAGACATTACAGACCAAGAGTCTGTATCTTCGTTTCTTTCATTCTCGTACAGGGCCTCGTCTTCTTCATCCGTTGTATGTCCCGGGGGAATCTCAATCCCATTGATGACTTCCGAGTCAAAATGAAACGCGTAGTTAATATGCTGCAAGTCCACATTCTCGAGCTGTTCCATCTCGTCACGGAGGACCGAAAGAACATCCCGCCACCGGCTTCCTTCGCCGAGGTATACGTATGGTATGCGCAGTTCTCTCAGCCGAGTCCTGTGCCGCCGCACCAGCTCTATTAATTCTTCAGAATCCAGTTTCCAGCCTTGTATACCTAGGCAACGCAGCCGCGGCCAATGAAGATGGTTGAAGATATTTTCCAAAGGTAAAGATACAGGATTGTTAGCAGGAAAGCCAACACTTATCGTGATCAGGTTTCTTGCAGCCAAAAAAAATTTGCCAAAGACCCCGGATAGCCCAGCCATTGCCGAAGTCATATCCTGCGCCGATTGAAAACTAACATCTAGACATGTAAGCCGCTCTCCAAGACTAGAAACCGCAAGGTCTGGTGTATGTAATAATCCCATAGAGGCCTTCGGGCTAATCTGGGGCCCAAGGAATCGAACAGAGTGGCACGTAGAGCTCAAGAGGGCGACTCCCAAGTTCTGGACTGCTCGTGAGCATGCCGGTTCCCAGTCCAAATGAAGACCATGGTTGACGTTACTTCGTCTTGTCCGATCCATAATCTCTTCGTCAGCTTGATCCTGCAGCCGAAGCAGTTTGATTTGTTGTAGTGAAGAAAAGGCCGCCATTGCTTTCTTTAACGCGACCAAATCATTCGAATTCTCAGTCAGAAGCTTCTGGTCAGCGAACCGTAAGCGGTGGATTTTGGAGAGCGACGAGTCATCCAAAACGTCAAGAAAACCATCCCAGTCTAAAGCCAAATTTTGGTCAGTAAGAGTCTTCTTAGCCGTGTTCCAACAATTCCTCGCTACCTACCAGGCCCTTGGTAAGATGGCCGGACCATATAAGTAAAATAACGTATATGACGGGCTAGTCGCATATCAACCAGCTCATTTACCCGATTAAACCCGTCTCTTGAAAACCTCAGTGTAAAGTGGCGGAACTTCCATGGCGTCGCAATTCGCATAAATCGTGTGCACACCAGCCTATATCTGTCCAGATCTGATTTTTCGCCTTTTGGAAAACACTTGTCATTTGTGCGTCTTCTGATGGCCGGCATATAATACTCATGTCGGTTACGATGCCCATTAAGAGGCTGTTCCGTTTCGGCAAGCAAGAAGAGCAATATAAGGCTCAGCAGCTCATCAGCTAGGTTGTTGATGAGACCAGGCTTGTCCATCGTCTCGGCAGGCAGACTGCCCACTCACCGGCCGTACCTCAACGCCAATTGGCATAGAGGGGCACAGGAAAAATAGTGAACAAGTGCCGAGAGGGGGGGAAATAGAAAAAAGAAATGAAACTATAAAAGTGTGTTTTCAAAAACTGAGAATAAAAAAATAAGAATAAAAAGTAAACGAGGAAAAATAAGCAACTAAGGAGGAAAGAAGATCGCGTGGAGGATGCGTTTTTTGACGGATAAACACATCCCCTCGAAGAGGTATTATTAGGTCACCGGAGGATGAAAATCAGCAGCATGGTATGGAGCTGCAGAAACAAGCTGGCAGCACTAGAAGGGTTGGGGGAAGTAGGTCTCATGTCGCTACAGATCCATGCATGTGCTCATGCTGCTGCTTGCTGCCACTACTGACTGAGGTGGACGTGCAGCAGCGGACCCCTGGCGACTGTGAGCCCTCAACCGACCTCTTGGACGCAGTATCAGCCAAGCAGGGGCACCCACACCAAGGTCACATGACCGAAAAGGTACCAAAACTCCAGGTTCATCATGCAGAACATGCATTGACTGGGTTTGTTTACCGTGTCAAATGGATCAGGCCGGGTTGAAGCTTACTGTGTAGCGTCTGCAAGTCGCGAGGAACGATTGGAGATGGGCAAAGGCCATCTGAAGAGCGGAAGCCCTGCAGGTGCACGGCCGGCGGCTAGTTAGGGAGTCGAGCTAGCTAGGCTAGCTAGTCGCGGAGGGTTCCAGTCAAGCCTGTTCGTTCGCTGCTGATGAACATAAGGCGCTGCGAGTTAGTGGTGCGTCCGGCGGTGCGATGATGATGCAGAATAATTAGCAGTACGTAGTACGTAGGTACTGCGGTGCGTCCGTCCGGAGGGGCGCCCCGCTTCCTGGAGGGTGGTGGATGCAGTAATCTGCAGTAGTAGTGAATCCAGTGATGCACATGCCCTAACGCCGTCTATCATCGCCAGCCAACCGCCGTAGGAATCGCCGCTGTCATCTGAGAGTCTTGCTAGCATTCGAATATCGCCCAGGGCACGCCTGGCCCGACTCACTGGCCCAGCGCTGCCGCCCGCCCACACACCCCCCAGGCATACGTTGAAACAGTAAAAGAACCAGGACGTCCGTCTCTGCGGAGCGACGCCAGGCCTGTAATCTGTCTGGCACTAGGCAAATCGACTAGCCTGTCGCAGCGCCCAATCACATCGTCAAACGTCGCAATCTTAATCTAGACCCTGCAGAGTCGATGACCGATATTTGCCGGTCTAGTCCGGTCTGCAGAGAGCGACGAATGCAGCCCGCTTTCTGCAATCACCAACACCGGCCATGCGAGCGCCAATAAAGGCGCCAGGGCATTTACTGTCTCTGTGCAGACTGACGTCGCGTGGCCCATTGGTTTATAATGCCCGGTATGGACTTGCGTACTCGCCAGAGTGTGGCCATCAATTGGGTCAGGGCTGCTGACAGCTATAAGTAACAAGACCCTCGCCTCTGCCAATGTAGCATCGAACACCCATCGGGATGACTTCTCCTTACGTGGCACACTGTCCACCGTTTGTCAAACAGCATTCTTCTCACCACGACGTACTTGTCACGAGACGATCACCCATGTCAAGTGCACTCTTCAAAGGTTGCCTTTGGCGCTCTTCATTCGACGCTGCCGGATATCTGTGCTACTGATTTTGGACTCAAAGTTGCTGGCAGACGCAGTCGCCACCTCGCCTGCTTCTCCCGTCTGCAAGACATCGACCTCAAACACCTCCAGGGATGCCCATCCTTTTTTGTTCCTTTCCGTGTTTACTGCCTGTCCACCCGAACGAGTCTCTGCTGATACAATCAAAGCGCTCAGATTTTCCTCGGTGATGGTGGGTCCGTACGGGTCAGCAATCTGTACTAAATGGATGTCTAGATCTGGTGCCACTTTTGTTGACACGCGTTTGCCATTAGGACCGGGCTGCTCTGTCCGTTGAATATCAGAAGTTTGGGCTACTGGAGGGTTGAAGTCGATTATAGCCCTTAGGAATGATGCTGTGCTTTGCCATCTCTCCTCCCAGCTCTCTAGATACTCTGCAAATTTCTTGTTAACGAGCATTTCGTCACCAGTTATGCCAACGGTAAGCGATCTTCGTCCACCTTCTTGTGTCTCCTCGCTCGCGGGATCTAGTGCCAGAGCTGTGGCTGTTAGTAGTAATTTGTGCCCAAGGTGAAGATGGTCAAAAGTGCCGCCAACGATGACTGCATGATGCAGGGTGGACCGCTTTTCATCTGAGCTTAACGTGGTCTCAGAAGGTGTCGAGCCAATAGCGCCGCCAGGAAGCTTGTCGTAAGAAACAGAAGCACCGTAGCTTGAGAATTTTGATGCTAGTTGTTCTCCATCCCTTGTATCCAGTCCATAAGCACGGTCCCAAGCTCTCTGCGAGGTCGCCAGCGTTTTCAGGCTGATCACGGGCCCATGCAGCCTGTGGTTCTGATCTTGCGACGAGCCATCGTCATCGACAAAGAACACCCTCACGTCCAGACCCCCGGGGCCATCCAAATCCACGTTACTGGAGACACTGACAGCAAACACCAGGGTGTAGAAGTTGGCGAGGAGGTGCTGTAAGCTAGCGAATGCCTTTGCGCGAGGCTGGAAACGAGCAGAAAGCAATTGAGGGATTGCTAAGGCGACATCGACCTTTGCTACCCGGCTGGAGCCTCTAATCTGGGTGGCGAGGCCAGAGAAGAGATGAGACAGTGCTGGGCCATACACATCGTTCAGCTGGCGCACTGCGGGGGAGGGCGGGCCCGGCAGGAGCAGGAGAAGATACGGAGCGGTCGCAGAGTCCATAGCATTAACGATTGAGTGCGCCAGAGTAGAGTGTGTTGATGAACACAGGCGACAATGTGAGAGAAATAGAGCGAGGGTGAAGAAGAAGAAAATGGAAGAAGGAAAGAGAAGAGCTCTGGCGAGGCTGGCGATTAATTGTGTTGTTCGGGAGGGAAGCCGCAAGCCGAGTCTGGTGTGGTTGGCCCAACCGGCGCGGGGAAGGAGCTGAGCCGCTTCAATTCAGGCCGCGTCAAGCTCCGGATACACACCTCCTCAGTGCGATTCTTCGCTCTCCAGCTTCCTCTACGCCTGTCACGACTGTGCGAGATGTCCTACTGAGAGCGTTAGGTGCACGGATTCAGTGCAGTACAGACGGCTTACGCTCTTGCTGCCGCTGGGCCTCTCGCCGGCCTTGTTTCAGGCGTCAATCAGCCACGATTCCACTCGTTCACACTACCCTGCTGCGATAACCCGCCCACAACTGTCGTGAAGCGAAGACAGGAGCTTGGATAAATTTGCAATTATGGCGAATCAGCAGCCCCAGCAACAGTACGACACTCCTCGGCGGCCGCCTGCTTTCTCCCGGCCGTCGGAAGAGCTTCATATTCCCTTGTCCAACACAACGATTGCTTCGAATCCCCCGAGTGCTCATGGGCCCCCGTCTATAAATATCCAGCAATCGACGCCTCAACACTCGCAGTATTCTTCAAGCACCAGCGCACTTCCTGGTGCGTTGCAGCCTGGAAATGGACCTAATCGGCCGGCGCCCCCCTCGAGCAACACTGCACCCTCTGGCGTGCCTACGTTACCGCCTCTCGCGACGCAACAGCATCAAATGACGCCCTCTCGCTCGGGAACAACAAATCACAGTCATGGTCATTCTAGGTCGAGTCCTGCTGGGTTCGAGCAGCACAAGTATAAGCAATATGGGTCAACGCCGGAAAGTGCAAAGTACTCCTCTCCGCCTGGTTCTGGATACCCACCTCACACACCGTCGGGCGCCAAATATTCCCCGCTGGGCCTTGCGGATATACGGCCGCCTAGTGATTCATTGCTGATGGACCACTCGTTGACTTCGGGATCTGTCCCGGTCAATGGTGAACAGCAATTCCCAACCAACAGCAACTATGTCGCTCCTTGGCCGATTTATGCTGTCGATTGGTGCAAGTGGCCCATGTCCTCGGGGGGCTCTTTTGCTGGAAAAGTTGCCATGGGAAGCTACCTGGAAGATGGACACAATTTTGTATGCCTTGGGACTCATTTTTTGCTTGTCAGGTTATGCTCACTAGTTGTTAGATCCAAATCGTCGACCTCCACCGCAAACAACCAGAAGCAGATACCCCAGATGTTGCTCCCGGCGACGTAGAGCTAGAATATGTGAAAACGGCCGAGGCAACGCATTCCTACCCGGTGACAAGGATATTGTGGGAGCCTCCGTCGTCTCAAAAGCAATCTACCGATCTCCTTGCGACATCAGGCGATCATTTGCGATTATGGTCACTTCCGAGTAATCCTCCCATGATGCAAAACTCCAACAACATTACCGGTCGGAATCAAGGCCAACCTCCAGCCAAGCTATCACCTCTGGCTCTTCTTTCAAACTCCAAGTCCCCAGAACATACAGCACCTATCACGGCACTGGACTGGAACACAATCTCTCCCAGTCTCATCATCACGTCCAGTATCGACACCACGTGTACAATCTGGGATATACCGACCTTGACAGCCAAGACTCAACTCATTGCGCATGACAAGGAAGTGTACGATGTACGATTCTGCGCGAACAGTGTCGACGTGTTTGTTAGTTGTGGTGCAGATGGCAGTGTCCGCATGTTTGATCTTCGGAGTCTAGAGCACAGCACCATCATATATGAGCCTTCCGAGAAGAATGAGAAACGTAAGTAACTTAATGCCATAAAATGGCTTTGAATGCTGATCATAGAAAGTTATGAGCCCCGGAGCGTCAAGCCCGTCAGCTTCAGGGCATCATTCGGCAGCCTGGCCACCTCCCCTCTTACGCATTGCCAGTAAGTGATTGCTTGTGCTACATACAGATTGAACAGAGACTAAGCCAAGTTTTAGCATCTCCACATGACGCCCACTTGCTCGCAACATTTTCACAAGACTCCAATATCATCCGCATTCTAGATGTACGACAGCCGGGCCAGGCTCTGATTGAACTCAAGGGACATTCAGCATCGGTCAATTGTATAGAATGGTCACCAAGCCGCCGGGGGACACTTGCCTCTGGAGCCGATGACTCTTGTGTCCTTATCTGGGATCTTTTCAATCAACACAACATACAACCTCCTGCTGCGCCTGGTGGTTCGACGGGGCCGTCAACCTCGGAGCGTGGTCCCGCCGCTGCATGGTTCTGTGATTATGAAATCTCGAACTTGTCTTGGTCACCACATGGAGCTACAGCACCATCGGGCCATCCTCGCGACTGGCTTGGTGTTTGTGGTGGCAAAGGGTTCTGGGGCGTGGCATTGTAAATTCCTTATGAGAGAGCATCGGCTCGTTTTAGATTTATCCGAAAACTTATCTCTTGCGTTTTTTATTTGTCGTTTGAAGTTCTTTCAGAACTGTTTGTTGCCTTTCTTTTTACTCATTTTGACGTGTTTATATACGACATCAATTCATGAGACCCATGACTTATTATTTTCGATTGTTTGGATATTCATTTTTTTCTTCTTTTATTCCCCTTGATCTTCCTGCGTAAAAGGACACAAAACAAGAATTTGTTCAATTCGAAATTCTGGAGCGGATATGTTGATATTCCAGGGGAGCAAAAACACCAGACATATCAATGAAGTTTAGAGACCACATCAGTTTTAAATTTTGAACATCATACAGTAAATCAGTTTGCCCCAAGGGGAACCTTTGAATAAACAAGATCAATCTATCCATTTCAAGCCAAGTCACTTTATTCTAATTTCTTTCTCCAAAAAAAACAAAAAAAAAAACACTGACTCGCTCGCTCACTCGCTTTGGTACAAGTATAGGTAATGGAATGGGCGTTGACATAAAAAACGAAAAAAGAGAGAGAAATGAAGAAGGGAAGTCAATAATACAAGCTCCTGCACCTGGGTATCCAATACACACATACACACATAGTACAGCGCGGAGTTTTTTGTTTGATATATACATACACAGACCCGGAAATAGGGAGTGGCCTCGGTTTGTTTCCAGAGAGGGAGAGAGGGAGTAATGAGAGGTAGTAGGTGAGATTGACAAGGTACAACATGTTCTAACTGGGTTTGAAAAGGGGTATAAAATCGTTCCCCTCAAGTCTGAAGCGCATTTAATAGTTTGGTTTCCAATTGACGTGCCAGTTTCACACTGGGTATATCGACAGCTCTCCAAAAGATGTCCGCCAGCCACAGCGCAATGGTCAGGCAGATGCACCAGCCAATAAACCCGCCAGCCAGGAATTGGAAATTGGTTTCGCGGCCGGTGATTCCCCAGATGTTATACATCAAAACATAACCGAACCCATGAAGGATGGGGCCGTGCACGATATAGAAGGCGTATGAGATCTGGCCGAGGTAGTGGGATAGCGGGTTGACAAAAAGCCGCTGAACCTTTTTGCAATTGTTGATGCTTGCGACGATCAGCACCGCGCCGATTGTTTGGGGAAATCGATGCGGTTCGGGGTACGGTGCTGGAGTGATCTTGGCCAACCAGCGGAATCCGGGGGTGTACTGATATCCGGCGTTTGGCGAGGAGCCGCAATAGAGGCCGAATATGAAAGCGGCTAGCCAGAGCTCCTCGTGTCGTCGGTGGACAAACTGTCGAATGGGGCCGGCATTGGGGTGCTTTTCTGTAAGTGGTTCTGATGAAGAAGGGGTCGCCCAGATGTCATTGATGAGGTCTATTTCGGCTAGCAGTAAACCGCTGAGGAAGAGCACCACTTCCCAGCGACCCCATCGCATGCAAAACCAAAGAGTCAACGCCTCGAGACTTACACGCACGTGGGTTGTGAATCGACTAGTGCCTAGGATGGTGACGAAAAGCACAATTGAGCTGCGGAACTCGACAGGGATAGTCCACAGGTGAGGGTTGTAGTTGTTATAGTAAAGGCCCCAGTCGAAGAAATTCGACAATCGACACAGAGTTCGGTAAAAATCCCAGAACTGAATATAGAAAGTTCTCAAAATAATCGGATTTTGTTCATTTGTCCCGGTGACCGTCCGCCCTTTCATGACAACCCAGTTCGAGTAGTTATAGAGACCCAATCGGACGGCGATGAAAACGCAAAACATGCCTATTATCGAAGGAACATAAAGACGAAAGCCACGGCGAAAGGTCGCCGAGGAGAGGACGCTGAATGTCTGCTCAAATGATTTGCTCCGGATAGTCTTGAGGGGTCGGTACGACAAGACATAGCCGGAAATAACAAAAAAGATGGCGACCATGATATGGCCGGAGAAAAGGAGGTGCACGATGGGCAGTTTATGAACGCCGAAGTTCTGTTTATTGAAACCCCATCCGATGTGCGTATCCCAAGTGTATGTGAAGAAAAAGTGAAAATTGAAGACGAGAAGACATGCCCAGCCTCTCAGTCCGTCCAATGCAGCAATGCCTTGTGATCGTTTCGGCGGCTCGGGCTCGGCACCAGTGACATAGTGTTGCAAGTAACTCGGCACGGTGAAGACTAGAAACTGAGAAAATATCCGTTCGGCGTACTCTGAGTAATCCTCGTCTCGCTCTTTAAAGATTGACTTCGGCGCATATGGCGTGTAGCCGTTGGCAATGGGCAGGATGGCATTGTGCACGTGTGTGTCTCCTGGCGGAGGAAGATCGGCATCGCGTGGGCGTTCTTCGATGTCGGGCATAGGAAGCTCAGGCGGCTGGTCACGAGGCTGGTCTTGAGGAGCATCTGTAACGATATTTGGCTGGGCCATGCTCACAGACAGGCGGTGTCTTAATTGTTCCCCCATGAGTGGCAGACGTTCATTGCAAGTGAGTCTCGAGTGCTGGACGTCGCAAGACACATCGCAAAAGTCACTAAAGCTTTCCGGAACGTACGGCGTCTTAGTTCATGCTTCGAGGTGCGAAAGGTAAACGTGACAGTTTGCTTGTTCTGTTCGAGATCGGACCTTGCCAACGAAAGCGTAGCGTTATAATTAGCAACGCCTAAAACGGCGCCACAAACTGGTGCGGGGGATTAGGCTTGTTGAAGCAGAATGCAAAAAAAACTGATGCTGTTGCTGAGCAGAAAGGTGGACAGACGAGAACGCGCTTTTAGAAAAAGGGAAAATATTGGTAAAGCTTGAGAATACAAGACGAGGCTTGACAAGACGCAGCAGGCAAGAAGAAAGACACTTGGGCGTGTCTGGGCCAGTCACGGGGCGGCCGTGGCGGTGGTCTGGGGCCGCGACGGGTCCCCCCTGAGTGGGCCATTACGACGCTTCTTCTATAATTTTCACTTTTACGGCTCCTACTTCGGATCCTATTGCAGCAGACAGCGCATTCCGAAGTCTGGACCGGCATGAAGGCGGCCCTATTGTAGTTAACTATACAGGGGCGCACAGGAGTACTAGGTCGAAAACGGCCGGCGATCAACTCTCAGTTGGCATGTGGTGTGCCTGAGAGCGGTCGATTTATTATTATCATTATTGATCGCCAGTTGCCATTGACGATTTCTCTTGCAGCAATTGATACTCTGACCTGTCTACTCGCTAAGAAAAATGCGCTTTGTTGCATTGTTGCTGGATAATTGACAATCCAAGTCATAATAATTCTATGCTTGGGCAGGACGATGTCACATGACGCCTATGATGTCACATGATGGCGCTAGCCCGCACCGAGGTCCGCCACAGTGGCTAGTCGTGTGTCACGTGATATCCAACTCCTTAATTTTCGCGAAGAAGACACGTGACCTCTCCGATCGCGAAATATCTTTTACGCAGACACACACGCGCCAGGCGTCGAGTGCTATAGAGACTTTATCGAAATACGTACTGCTGGTAGAATAGAGCTTACACTCAATAACTGCTGTATCGCAGGGCTTCTTTTTGCGAGACGACTAGCCGGCATTGTGTTCACGTATACATGTAGTATAGCTAATTTACCTAACAACGCGGACAACATAAAGAAGCTGCCTATTGCCAGCAATAAAAGCTCAATTCCCTCGTGATAAGTCAAAATAAAAAATAACAACACAACAAAGCGAAACAACATATATTACTCCTCGTCCAGGCGTCGTGTTGTGTCCGTTTGCACAGGCCACGCCTCAGTCGCGCCTGCCCACTCGTCCTCGGCGCATCGATCACCCTCTCTCTCCTCCGTCTTGGAAACGTCAAAGACGCGCATCCGACCTTTTCTCCCCCCATCTCGCCTCGCGCTCGCTACGAATCTCGCCCTCCCCGATGTCGCAATAACATAGCAGGCATCAGGAGAGACAGAAAGAGCTGGAGCTGGTCGCATTTGGATGAGCCATTCCTGGGGCTGGCAGTCCCACCGCCGTCGCCATGGATTTGCGCAGTATGCTGAACAACGATGCGAAACCCCGTTCACCGCTGCAACAGTCATCGCCTGCTCGCCAGAACTCTGAACCACTGAATCCCTCGAGACCGAACGATGCTCAGACGCCCGGCTCAGCGTACCAGGCCGGCTATTACTCGCGTCCTCAAGCTCCTCCGTTGCAGCCACCTCGCCATTCTCCCAGCGCATCGTCCACCTACCCTACCCTCCAGTCGCCCTACCAATACAATTCAACCTCATCAATCAGTGGAGGACCGCCGCCGCATCATGCTCAAAGCCCGTCCCAGCCGTATCCTCCTCCGTCGCGAGACCCTCACCCGGCTACTCCAGCCAGTCCGGCCGTCTACGCTCAACCGCCTCTTGCTTCGCCATATACTCCTCAATCAGCATCACAAGTTCACCACCAGCAGAAACAACAACAATCTTATTTCCCCCACCACCAGGGTACCCAGCCTGCTCAGTACCCTCCTGGTCCTCCATCCAGGTCCAGTCACTCGTCCCACGCAAGTGAGAGCCCTCACTCTGCCCATGTCCAGCAACCTTTTCCGCCACAACAACATCAATTCTCGCCTCCTCCACAACGCTCTCAACCTGGTACGCCTCTAGGCCCGCCGTCCGTGCCCTTGCATCGCCCGTCTTCCCAGTCTGTTCAGCCGCAGTTTACGGGGGAACCTCATCACCCTCACCCCGCCGACTCGCGCGCGTCACACGAGCTTCAAGGGCCGGACATTCGAATGGGAGATTCGCCGCCCAGACACCGGACTGTTTCGCCATCGCAGAGAGAACCAAGGCAACCAGGCCAGTCACAAACAAGTCAATATCCTGGCGAGTCAGACAGAGAAAGGAGCGTGAGCGTTAGCCCTAAAACAATTGTCTCCCGCCAGAGTCTTTCACAAGACCAAGGAAGCACACCCCATCGTGCCAGCGCAGATGAAGATCGCTGGAGAGACAGTCCTCCGGTCAACCATTCTTACAGTGGCTCTGCTGCAGAAACCTTAAAGCGTCAATCTCTCACACCCCAACAAGTATATTCACAGTCTCAGACGATGCAGGCAAGCAGCTCTCCCGTGGTTCGACATACTCCATCTCGTGAGACTTCCACCGCGCCTTCTCGGCCGGTGAAATCCGAGGCAGTCAGTCAACCCTCAAGCTCACCAGGGCGGCCAACAAAGCGAAAGAAAATCAGATATGACGAGCCACCGATATACGCTAGGAAGGCAACTAGGATGGGCGCGAAAGGCCCAGTATTACCTCCTCCGCGACCTCCAATCCCAAAACATTCTTCCGCTAGGTTCGCAACTCGAGAAAATTCGCCATCTACTGTGACTGCTCCACCACCTCCAGCAATACCAACACCAGTCAAGCCGCCTGTTAACGGTGCCACGCCGCCAAATGGCCGTGTCATTGCTGCCGCCCCGCCGGGGCCTATACAGGGCGCATTAGGTCCTTGGGAACCTTCAATTACTGGCAAAATACCTTTTGAAGAGGTTACAAAAACTATTTGTGATTTCTTGTTCAAAGAAGTAGTATTGAGAAAAGACCTTGCCGCTGGGGCTGCCGGCGTAGCGGCGACTGGGTCAATGGCCACGTTAGAGATCGAAGCAAAGTTAGGTAGGATCATGGATAGGGACCGCGGAGAACGCCTTCGACTACCTATAATGACAGAGTGCGTCATACATAAGGAAGGTGCTGGTTTTCGAACAGCATTTGAAAGCTCCATGAGCCTAGTAAGTTCTCAATTTCTGAGAACCAAATATCTTCTAACATTTTCAAGGCACAACATCGCGCGATGAATACTTTTCTCAACGATGCTGTAAAAGCTTCAATGCCACAACCGGGATCTACTAGGATACCCTTATCATACGCACACAAAAGAGAACGTGACACATTCTATGAAATATCGGCAAACGAACTTCCACCAGTCATCCAGCATCATCTCCATCCTCGACATAAGCCTAAAGTGCGAGTGACAACAGATCAGAAAACCGGCGAGCTACTCGCCAAGATAGTCAAATGCCGACTGGCCGATCTGGATGTCTATAGCCCTTCAACCTGTGTGGACTGGCGAATTTCAGTCAATATCGAAATGAACTTTGACGGAGACATACGGCAGCTTCAGGTCTCAGACGGCGGCGGAGTTCGTGGTAGAGGCGGGGCTGATAGGATCAAAGATCGCATGAGTTATCGCCATCTGGCGTATCAGATTGATCTTACTCAAGTTGGCACAGCAGATGTTAGTCATTCCCTGCAGTCTTATTTTATTTTCACTAACAATATATATAGGGACCGACAAAGAGTGATTTCGAGCATGAACTCGAGGTCGAAATCTCAGCCGCCGAGGTTAGACGACAGGGTAACCTTGTCATGAGCAGGGACGACTCGAATCAATACGAAGATCTAATCAAGGGATTCGTGGACAATGTTCGCATTCTTGCTCGATCTGTTCCAAACGCATGATATCATTCCTATTTGGTTTCGGCAAACTCATCCATCACACAATTTTACTGGCGCATCTGAGAAGGAAAGCAGCAACCGTTAAAACAGGCTATAACTGGCTTATTTTATTATTTAGACCTATCTTTCGTCACGAATTCTGGGCAAAGATGTTTCAGAGCAAGAAGAGACTCGGGTTTTATGAGCGATTTTAACGTTTTATTATTTCTTTTTCTAATTCATCGTTCGGGCTGCGTGTTCTCAGCCGAACACATCTCTAGGGGGTTTTTTTTCATTGCGCAAAGCCGAGAAGGAAGGAACAAGTAGGGGGCTTTTTTTATATCTATATAATGTCTATTCAAAGGCCTGCTTAACTTCTTCTCTCTACTCATTTGTCTTTCTCTTTCATTGTTGTAACTTATAATGTACTCATCATGGAGCAAGTTGATCAGATTCGGCTTCATTTACTGCAGAAATTTGGCTACTTATTTCGTTCTGGATAAATTACGTAGCCACTGCCTTGTATTCAGAAAGAGGAGTTTTTTTTTTTTTTTTTTTTTTTCATTTTTTTTATTTTTTTTAGCTTTGCAGCATAGAAGGAATGCTCTAGTGAAATACGTATTATGAAAGGTTTGCGAGGATCATAAAAAGAAACCATCCTATTGTAGACAAATTACTAGGACGACTCGACAGTGGCTAAACCTCTTTAATGTTGATGGGAAAATTTATCATTTCCAAAGGAAACAGAACCATAAAAGCATATGAAATCTATTCAAATGTTATGTAAATAGTGATGTACATATTAAAGGGATAAATACGCTCGTCAAAACATCAGACAGTCGATGAAAATGGTATATGAAAAACACGAAAAAAAAAAAAAAACAAAACAAAACAAAACAAAATGTTGTTACCATACTTCTAAGGGTCAGACAGCAACCAAGCAGGATCTGGCTCATCATCTTCATCCTCGGACCTAGTGTTTGTGGGAACTAGGTTCGGCGTTGTGTCTCTCAGCAGGTCAGCTGGAGGGTCGCCTGCGTGCTCGTCGTCGCTTGTGCTAGCGTCGTCTATAAGAGGTTTCTTAGTTGTGTTTTCATTTTTGTTCGTGTTAGTGCTTGTGTTTGTGTCCTTGTTGTTGTCTTCTTCAGGTAACTGTTTGCCATCCGCTTCATTGTTATCTTTGGATAAATTGAAGATGCTGGAAATCATGACCTTGGCCTCCCTGAGCGCTTCAAGTTCTGTACCAATACTGCAAACAAGCAATTTCCAGTCTTTCCCCTCAGCAAGCTCGAGATTTTCTTCGAGAGAGCGAGTTGTTGTCTCCATGTCTGCGAGTATCCTCCTACCCCGTTCTTGGTCTACTGGAGGTTGACCCCCGCTCGATGATGATTTGGAAAGCATAACAGACTGCTGCATCTCGTCCTTCAACCTCTTCTCGAAAGCTGATATTTCGCCGAGCACGTGTTGCCAAATCGGGCCGCCTTCGTCTAGTGCTGCGATTTCCTGGTCGACGCCGCGCTGCCTTTTTCTCAGCTCTGATTGTTCCGCTTGCCAATGATCGCGGGCCATCTCGAGTGTTCGGCGCTTGTGATTTAATGAGTAGAAAGACGGTTTATCGGAGTCGTCCTTGAGTGGTTGGAGAGGCGGGTTTCGTAGGTACTTTCGCACTTCAGAGTCGAGCATTGACAGAGATTCCTTGTACGATGATAGCTTTGCTTCGGCCGAATTCTCAGCTTGCGCGATCCCCCGCACGAGATGGCGATGGCGAGTCCTCATGCTGGCAAGCTTAATTTCGAGCTCCTCAATCTCGCGCTCTAGTTCCTTTGCTTCCCTTTTCGCTTCCCGGGTTGTTTTGTCGTCACGATCATTTTGCATGTCCGATATTATTTTTTCCAGGCCTGTCTTTTTATTTGAAAATACGTCCACTTCGCGGATGACATTCCGTCGTTCATGAATCCGATTTTGAATAACCTTTTTCTCTTCTTCCCTCAAAGTAAGGAGCTCACTCATGGATCTCAGTATTCCTCTTCGGGCCGCGCGCAAGCCAATCTTTTTCTTTGGCGGTTGTCGGACGGGGATCGTACGCGTTGTTGGTCGCTCTGAAATACCTATCGCAGATATAGTAGGTGTGGAGCTTCCATTTGAAAGCACATCCTCGTCGTTGGACTGACCAGTAAGACCAGCCAGCAGTCCATCACTTTGGGCGTCCAAGAGCTGTTGTATATGTCGTTGGAGGTGCTTTGCTTGTCGGTCAATATACGCGAATGGATCAGGGCGCGCATCAAACGGCATCGGAGCTAGACGCCTATCTGACATGGGAATTTCGGCGTGGGGGAATAATGTTGACATCGTGAAGGTGCCTGGTCGAGCAGCTTGTTTATAGAACGGGGAGCTTAGTGACTGATGGAAAGAAGAAGAAGAAGCAACATCGCTACGAATATCAACAATCAGAAAAATCTAGAAAGATAGGGAGTTTCATCTGGTCAGCAACCCGTTTGTTCTCATGACCTGGGTTCTGGACATCGCGTACTTGGGAGGCAGTAAGCAGCTTGTGACCTCACCGGTCCGTCCCCGATCACCGCAGGCCCACTGCAGTGCCAAGACTTCCAGTGCAGCGTAGACATCACGTGAGCGCCGAAGCAACTAGCTCACTACGTACTTTGTCAGCTCCGGCATTGACGTGTGCTTCGCGCCTAGAGCTCTCTTCGCAACCCTCCCCCCCAACAACACTTCTCATCCCATTTGGGCTTCTCGCCATCTAGCTATCTTTCCTGCCAGACTGACCCGTATTCAGACTGGCATTCCGTCGTTCGACTTCTTTCTTTCGCTTCATATTTGCCTCCGGTTGCGATCGAGGATAGCAGCTCCATTCTAGCCCCATCAGCCTCGACCAGCCGGATCCTTGGGGCAACAGAGTTCTCATTTTCGCTGTCTCTGTTGACCTTGGATCGCTCTAGAGCTTTCAAAGATGGTTGGACTCACATCTGCCTCGGGCCTGGTGGGCTTCCTGTCGGAGCCCGACCCAGAGCTCAAGGTATTTGCGCTGAAGACCCTCGATGCCGAAGTCGATGTGCTTTGGACCGATATCGTCGATGCAATTACTCAAATGTACGCTTTTAGAGTTTTACTTTTCTACCGTGATGGGCTGTGGATGTCCACTGCGTTTAATGATGTCTTTTCGATACTGACTCGTATTGCAGAGAAGCGTTGTACGAAGACGAGACCTTCCCAGAGCGTGAACTCGCAGCCTTGGTCGCCTCGAAAGTATATTATCATCTACAGGAATATAACGAAAGCATGGTTTTCGCGCTTGGAGCTGGTAAACTTTTGGACTTGGACAAGGGTGGCGAGTTTGAACAGACCATTATTTGTAAGAACACGGAAAGGGTCACCAATTTACCACCAACATGGCTAATAATTTGTCTAGCGAAATGTGTCGATACGTTTATCGCACTCTCTGCCAGCCGCCGCCCGGCTGCCGGTGAAGCTCCAGTGCCACTCAACACAGCTTTCCCTTCCTCGTCTAACGGTGCCAACAATACGTCCGCCAGCCTCACATCCCCCATCACCCCATTCTCGCAGTCCGCCCTTCCTTCAAAATCGCTTCTCTCCCGAGAAGAGGACCCGAGTTTAGCCGCTCCCTACCCCGGCGGAGAGAGTGATGCTAAGCTTGAGGAGACCCCCCTGGTCGTTACCAGAGGTGTCCAGAAGCAGCTTCAAGCCGTTATTGAGCGTTTATTTGAGCAGTGCTTCCGTCAGCAACGCTATCGCCAAGTTGTCGGTATCGCAATTGAGGCTAAGAATCTGGATGTCCTTCGCACGGCAATTCTTCGTTGCAGCGAAGCCGAGAAGCAACAGCAGGGAGAGTCTTCAAGACATGGCGAGGAGTTGATGGAATATGTGTTGGACATTTGCATGGGAATTGTCCAAGAGCGCGGTTTCCGCAATGAGGTTTGTGCGACACTTGTATACGCAAGTCTTTCACCGCTAACAGATACTCGCCATAGATTTTGAAGCTCATTTTGGAGCTTTTGAACCACATCCCCTCACCCGATTATTTCTCGATCGCCAAATGTGTTGTCTACCTCAACGAACATTCCATGGCCACCGATATTCTTCGACAACTTGTTGACAAGGGCGATGCAAGGTCACTGGCAGTTGCGTACCAAATCTCATTCGACTTGTACGACAACAGTACACAGGAATTCCTGAACAAGGTTATCGGAGAAGTCTCCGAGCTTGTGCCAGAGGAGGGTGATAAGGAGGATTCGGGAGAAGGTGAGGCAACTGAATCGGATTCTTTACTTCAGAACCAGTCGACGTCACAAAGCAATCTTTCCAAGGAAGCACGTGATGCCTTCAAAGCCATCCGTGACATCTTAGATGGATTCAAGACTATTCAGTTGAACCTCGAATTCCTTTATCGCAGCAACAAGGCCGATATTGCCATTCTCAACAAGGTGCGAGATAGCCTCGAGGCAAGAAACTCGATTTTCCACAATGCTGTTACTTTCTCCAACGCGTTTATGCACGCCGGAACAACGCACGACAAATTTTTCCGTGACAACCTGGAGTGGCTTGGAAAGGCTGTCAACTGGTCAAAGTTCACTGCTACTGCTGCACTTGGTGTCATCCACCGAGGAAACCTGTCGCAGGGCCAGAAGCTTCTTGCTCCATACCTCCCCAAGGAACACATTTCTGGCGTTGGAAGCACGGGCTCTGTCTACAGTCAAGGTGGTTCTCTCTACGCATACGGTTTGATCTATGCCAACCATGGAGGCGACGCCGTTGAACTTATCCGTGACCACTTCAAGAAGGCAACAGAAGAAGTAGTCCAGCATGGTGGTGCTTTGGGACTTGGTGTAGCTGCTATGGCTACAGGCGATGAGGGAATCTGGGAGGATCTCAAATCCGTTCTGTGGACTGACTCGGCGCTCAATGGTGAGGCCGTAGGCTTGGCTATGGGTCTTGTCATGCTGGGAACTGGAAACATGAAGCTCTTGGAAGAGATGGTTCAATATGCGCATGAAACACAGCACGAGAAAATCGTCCGGGGTCTTGCACTGGGTGTGGCTCTTATCATGTACGGCCGACAAGAGGCTGCTGATGAGCTCATCAACGGGTTGTTGGGTGACCCCGACCCCTACCTCCGTTACGGTGGTATCATGACCATTGCACTGGCCTACTGCGGCACAGGAAGCAACAAGGCTGTTCGCAGGCTGCTTCATGTTGCCGTCAGTGACGTTAACGACGATGTTCGCCGAGTCGCTGTTATGAGTTTGGGATTCATCCTTTTCCGCAAGCACCAAAGCGTTCCTCGTATGGTTGAATTGCTCTCAGAGTCGTACAACCCACATGTTCGTTACGGTGCTGCCATGGCTCTTGGTATTTCTTGTGCTGGAACGGGACTTGATGAGGCCATTGACCTTCTTGAGCCCATGCTGAAAGACCCTACGGATTTCGTTAGGCAAGGAGCTCTGATTTCGCTTGCGATGGTACTGGTCCAGCAGAACGAGACCATGAACCCCAAGGTTGGTTCCATTCGCAAAGCCATGATGAAGATCATTGGAGACCGCCACGAAGACGCCATGGCCAAATTCGGATGCGCTCTCGCTCTGGGTATCATTGATGCCGGCGGCCGCAACTGTACGATCAGCCTTCAGACTCAAACTGGTAATCTCAACATGCCTGGTATTGTTGGAGCTGCGGTTTTCACACAATACTGGTACTGGTTCCCTCTTGCACACTTCCTGTCTCTCAGCTTCACGCCGACCGCGGTCATTGGTGTTGACCAGAAACTCGAGGTGCCTGTGTTCAAATTCCATAGCAACACACGGCCCAGTCTCTTTGATTACCCACCCGAGCAGCAAGTCAAGGCCGACGAGGCGCCCGAGAAGGTCAAGACGGCCGTTCTTTCGACGACTGTCCAGGCTAAGCGCCGCGCACAGCGCCGAGAGAAGCAACAACAACAGCGTGAGAGCATGGATATCGACCAAACTCCCACGACACCCAAGGTCTCAGGCCAGCTACCCGAGAAGATGGAAACAGATGAGGGCGCTGCAAAGGAGGGAGACGAAAGCAAGGCGGCTGACAAAGAAGAAGCCCCTGTAGAAGGGCAGAAGAAGAAGGCCGAAAAGGAGAAGGTTGGGTACGAGCTTGAAAATATGTCCCGAGTTCTTCCAGCGCAACTCAAGTACTTGACCTTCCCCGACCCTCGATATGAGCCTGTCAAAAGGGTACGTTTATATTTTACATCTAGACTAAACAAACTTTGTGCATACCTTGCTAACCTTTTACTAGCCTACTGGAGGTGTCGTTGTTGCTCTAGACAAGAAGCCAGACGAGGAACGGGAAACGATTGAGCTGCGCGCGAGCAAAGATGTCCGCCAGGCACCAAACACATTGCAAGATCTCCAAGATCGCCTGCAAGCTGCTGCCGCTGATATCTCAGCCCTCGAGACGCTACAACGAGGGTCTTCCGGCGCTGCCTTGGCGGCGGGAGTGCTGACTGCGGTGGACGAGGACGAGGAGGGCGCAGAAGATGCCCCTGTGCCGGATGAATTCAACTACGATACAGACAACATGGAAGAGGATTAGGGGCCCTCTCTCTGTGCCTCGGAGAGCTGCTGGATGCAGAAGCATATGGAGATGTATATGAGCTGCATGTATCACTACTATTACTATTACTTTATTACTCGAGTTCTCTCGCATGTATAAGCATTGGCAAACGCCGTTTTCTTTCACGCTGAGTTCAATAAACAATGTACTTCTGTAACTATAGATCGATGACCGACCTCGTGAATCACATGTGGAAGAATGCCCGAACAGGTGGTCACGTGGACAGCGGACACCGCGTGCCGGACCCAAACCAATCAGGAGCCGCAAATCGTTCAGCCTCGGTACTTTCCCGACCAGGCAAAGCGCGCCTATGACGCAGCAGGCCCCAGACAGCCAGCGCAACACCAATCAGAAACCGAGCAATGGCAAACTGCGCGCGCAGAGAGCGGCCGAATGACCAGATGTGGGCTGGCCTGATGGAACCGTGTCGGCTGCTTCTCGGCCTATTTTGCGACTGTGAGAATAATATTCATGGTTGGCGCATGTTTTGTATAGTAATTAGTTGGCTCGTTACTTACTGCTTGCGCCGGGATGACGCCGACGCGGAGGCTGGCCGGAAAAGCATGTGAAGACCCCAACTACTGACACACAAAACATTTCATCCGCCCCATGGGGAGTTCCTTTTCTGTTTGTAATTTAATTCCCATGATTATTTTGGAATCTTAAATACCTGGGGTTGTTCTCTTAGAAATTTGTCTATTTGACTCTGTTCGTGGAGATTTTGAAGTTTGTCTTTTCTTCTCCTGCTTACAACCCACTCGGGTAGCCTCTTTTTGTTTTCATCTTTCTTTTTGCATATACGCGAGCAACAACATGTCGCAAACATTCTCCAAGGACCAGGTGGCTTCGCACAGCAAGTCCGATAGCCTCTGGGTTGTTATTGACGAAGATGTGTACGACTTGACCAAGTTCCAAGATGACCATCCAGGTAAGTTGCGGAATGCGCGCTGTTTTCTCGGTCCTGGGACACTGGGCTAACGTTCTCTCTTTTTTCAGGTGGCAAGAAAAGTGAGTCTAAAGAATCATATTTCGCAACTGCTTTTGCAGTAGTTTCGAACTTGCAGTTACTGACTGCGTGCCGCGCAAAACAGTCCTCCAGCGCGTTGGTGGCAAGGACGCCTCCAAGCAGTTCTGGAAGTACCACAACGAAGGAATCCTGAAGAAGTACAAGGCCCAGCTACAGATTGGATCTCTGGATTCCAAAAAGGCTGCTGCTCCGGCTCCGGCTCCCAAGCCTGCTGCTCCAAAGGCTCCAGTTTCGTCTAATGCCCAGCCGGCCAAGTCCGAGGGGCCGTTGGAGCCTTACGGAGACCTCATTCCGTTCGCCGACCCATCGTGGTACCAAGGCGTAAGTTTTTTTCATAAGCAAAAATAAGATGAGAAAACGAATTGATCGCTAACAATGACTGCTTAATAGCACCACTCCCCCTACTACAACGAGACGCACGCTGCTCTTCGTGACGAAGTCCGCTCATGGGTTGAGGCCGAGATTGAGCCATATGTTACAGAATGGGAGGAGGGCAAAAAGGTGCCCGATAGTGTCTACAAGCAGATGGGCGAACGCGGCTACCTGGCCGGTCTTCTCGGAGTCAAGTTCCCAGCTGAATACACCAAGGCTCGCGTGCAGTCGGTTCCCCCGGAAAAGTGGGATCACTACCACGAACTCATTGTCACCGACGAACTGTCGCGTGCTGCTAGCGGTGGTCTTGTCTGGAACTTGATCGGTGGTTTCGGTATTGGATGCCCGCCTCTCGTCAAGTTTGGCAAGAAGCCTTTGCTCGACCGAATCCTGCCCGGCATCTTGGCTGGAGACAAGCGCATTTGCCTTGCTATCACCGAGCCTGATGCTGGCAGTGACGTGGCCAACTTGACCTGCGAGGCCAAGCTCAGTGAAGATGGCAAGCATTACATTGTCAACGGTGAGAAGAAGTGGATCACGAACGGTATCTGGTCCGACTACTTCACCGTTGCTGTTCGCACTGGTGGCGAGGGCATGAACGGTATCAGTGTCCTCCTTGTCGAGCGAGAGAATGGCGGTGTCAGCACTCGCCGCATGGACTGCCAGGGTGTCTGGAGCAGTGGTACTACCTACATCAACTTCGAGGACACCAAGGTCCCCGTTGAGAACTTGATTGGAAAGGAGAACCAAGGATTCAAGGGTGAGTCTCAACTAAATTGTTTATATTGCATACGAGCATGCACTAATTATCTATCTACAGTCATCATGATGAACTTCAACCACGAGCGTATTGGTATCATCATTCAGTGCATCCGATTCTCTCGTGTCTGCTACGAGCAATCTGTCAAATACGCCAATAAGCGTCGCACCTTTGGAAAGAAACTCATCGACCACCCTGTCATCCGCTTGAAGCTTGCAGACATGGCTCGTCAAATCGAGGCTGCCACCAACTGGCTCGAGAACGTTATCTACCAGGCCCAGTCCATGGACGAGACCGAGGCCATGCTGAAGATGGGCGGTCCCATTGCCGGTCTCAAAGCCCAGTCCACCAAGACCTTTGAGTTCTGCGCCCGTGAAGCCAGTCAGATCTTTGGCGGACTCAGCTACAGCCGTGGTGGCCAGGGTGGCAAGGTCGAGCGTCTGTACCGTGACGTGCGCGCCTATGCTATTCCCGGTGGTAGTGAGGAGATTATGCTTGATCTCAGCATCCGTCAGAGCTTGAGGGTTCACCAAATGTTCGGCATGAAATTGTAGAGTCTCTTCGTGATACCCTCTTAGATTTGATGAACTTCGCTTCTTTTTTCGCTGGTATGCACATGGCTCAGCCTTCTTGTATAATTTTTTGGCTCCTTTTTGCGTTTCAGGATTGATGCATAAATTGCGCCTCTGAATTTCTTTGGATTGTTCAACGTTGAGCTTTTGCTAGATATCCGCTTAGATGTTACCAATGGATGTACATATATTTGATTTTGACTTCTAAATGCACTACTAAATCATTCCAGGAATGGCTTCTAAACGACTTAGTGTTCGGCACTGGTTTATTATAATTGCTGTCTCCTTTTTAATTCACTGGACACTGATATTTATGACTTTGTTGTTGCATGGCCGTAAGAATGACTATGATTGGCGCCGTTGTCTATTTGGTATACCATACGGCCGGCCACACCGACCACAAGCGCAGCCGCCTTAGTCTCGCGCAGCTCAGGCTGAGCTTTTGGTTTCAACCAGATCTCGGCTCTCGCCACGCACGATCATTAACAACACCATTTCCCGCTTCGTTGCAATTTGAAGGGGGAACTTTCTGGTTAGATTGGTATTTTGTACCAGCTTTTCCCTCGAGAAAGAGCGAAGCCTCGCCGGTTGTCCGACAGATTGAGCGCCCTTCTCTGTCTACCGCTCAATTATCCGCAAAGGACATTGAACAAAGGGATCGACAATCAAATCAAAATCCATCGCTGAATCTACACTTCACGGTCTCAAGTCGCATTTATTTGCTCTTACTTGTTTCACTTTACTTTCCACACACGTTTCGTTTTCGACCGTTGCACGCAGCAACATTCGAGGCTACAAATATTTCGTCGATTTAATTTCGAGGTCTTCTCAAAGTCCATTCACACCGTTTTCGTCGCCTCTTAAAAGTTATATCTCTCTTTGTTGAATAAACACCTCTCACGAATCGCAACCATGTCGAACAACGTGCTCAACCAGGATTTTGGGTCGGACGATGAGGAGGAAGACTTCAACCCAGCCCCCGCTGTCGAGTCAGATGAGGAACCCACCGCGCCTAGTCGCCAGCGCGGTCGCGACCACGAGGCTAATGGCCACGCTGATGAAGACGATGAAGGAGCAGATGCCGAGGAAGGTGGAGAAGATGAGGAAGAAGAGGAAGGAGAAGGGGGCGCTGGGGAAGACGAAGAAGAGGAAGAGGAAGAGGAAGAGGACGAAGATGATGAAGATGCTGTTTCGGTAGGTCATTCCCTTTAAGAAGCTCTTTGCGTGCGAGTGCAACTGGCTAATACCATAAAATGTTTAGGGTCGACCCAAGAAGCGCAGAAGGCGAGGTGGCGTGAATGCTTTCTTCGAAGAGGAAGCTGGTGTCGACGACGATGACGAAGAAGCAGAAGACGAAGAGGATGATATGGGTGACGGATTTGGCGCCGAAGCACACCCCGACGATCTGGATGCCCTACCGGTTGGCGCCGAACTAGATGATGGCAGACACAGACAATTGGATCGCCAACGAGAGCTCGAGGCCCATATGGACGCCGAGAAGCAAGCCGCCGCGCTGAAAGAACGATATGGACGTAACCGTATGGCTGCCACGGACTCTGTCGTTGTGCCTAAACGACTTCTTTTGCCTAGTGTGGACGACCCAAGTATTTGGGGTGTTCGCTGCAAGCCTGGCAAGGAGAAGGAAGCCGTGTTTAATATCCAAAAACGTATCGAACAACGCCCTCCCGGTACCCGACATGGAGTGAAGATTATTTCGGCTTTTGAAAGGGGAAAGACGATGAGTGGCTATGTCTACGTTGAAGCTCGGAGACAAGCTGAGGTTCTAGAGGCCCTTGATGGCCTGTTGGACATATACCCCAAAACGAAAATGATCTTAGTGCCTGTCAAGGAAATGCCGGATCTCCTGCGTGTCAAAAAGTCTGCAGAGCTCAATCCAGGTGATTGGGTGAGGGTCAAGCGCGGTAAATACCAGAACGATCTTGCACAGATCGAAGAAGTCGAAACCAATGGTCTTGAAGTCACCGTCCGACTTATTCCTCGTCTTGACTATGGACTTAATGAAGACCACCAAGCCCCCATCGACGCTAAGCGGAAGAGATTCGGTGCTGCGAATCCCACAGCTGCTCGACCTCCGCAACGTCTCTTCAGCGAGGCGGAAGCGAGCAAGAAGCATGGCAGGCATCTGGTGGGAACTTCCAACTTAAGCGGCAAGTCATGGAATTATCTGGGAGATACTTACGTCGACGGTTTCCTCGTCAAAGAGATGAAAATTCAACATTTGATCACAACCAATGTGAACCCTCGATTGGAAGAAGTCACCATGTTTGCGCGTGGATCCGAAGATGGTGCCGCCAATCTCGACCTGGCATCATTAGCCAACACACTAAAGAATACGGTTTCGGAAGATGCATACCGACCCGGTGATATGGTTGAAGTGTTCAAGGGCGAGCAACAGGGTATAATCGGTCGTACTGTCACAACCCGTAACGATATCATTACGCTAGAGGTCACAGAAGGTGACATGAAAGGACAAAGAATCGATGCTCCGGTCAAAACACTGCGAAAGACATTCCGAGAAGGTGACCATGTCAAAGTCATTGGTGGTAGCCGATACCAAGACGAGCTGGGTATGGTGGTGCAAATCAATGGCGACAGCGTCACTATCCTCAGTGATATGAGCATGGAGGAAATTACTGTTTTCAGCAAAGATCTGCGACTTTCAACTGAGTCTGGCGTTGATGGTAAGCTTGGAACGTTTGATGTGCATGATCTGGTTCAACTTGAGTAAGTAAACAACTGATTGACGTTGAGAATCCGTCACTAACCTATTGGTAGTGCGACCACTGTTGCCTGTATTATTCAGGTCGACCGGGAGTCACTCCGTGTTATCGATCAAAATGGCTCCGTGCGCAATGTCCTACCATCAAGAATCGCGGCGAAGATTTCGATAAGAAAGGACGCTGTAGCTACAGACCGCAATGGTGCGGAGATTCGCCATGGCGACACAGTGCGCGAGATGTATGGCGAACAGCGAAGCGGAGTTATCATGCACATTCATCGTTCATTCCTTTTCTTGCACAATAAGACTCAAACCGAAAACACCGGTGTCATCGTGGCTCGCACCTCTAATGTCGTCACAGTGTCGGCCAAGGGAGGCCGCTCAACAGGCCCCGATCTCTCGCGAATGAACCCGGCCATGATGCAGCGGCCACCTCAAGGTTCTACTATGCCACCGCCGAGAACAGGTGGACGCGATCGTCTGATTGGCAAGACTGTGGGCATTACGAAAGGCAGTTACAAAGGTCTTATCGGCATCGTGAGAGAGACCACAGAAGACCTGGTGCGAGTTGAGTTGCACACGAAGGGAAGCAAAGTAATGATCCCACGGGCTGGCGTCGTTGTGAAGGAGTAAGTTCACAATCTAGATTCTTCTAGAACGTTTCCGTACTGATGTTTTTCTAGCCCTGTTACCGGACAAACCATTGACATGAACCGTGGCGGACGTCCTCGTGCGCCGGCCGGTGCTGGAGGTTTTCCCAGAGACCCAGCTTGGTCTGGCTCACGAACTCCCATGGCGGCCATGGACTCAAGAACTCCTGCATGGAGCGGCTCGCTGTCTTCCAGAAGTAAGCACGCCGTTTCTAAACTATCTGATCACATATGCTAACATCTTAATAGCTCCTGCTTGGGGTGGCTCTGCAGCCAGCGGCTCACGAACACCAGCTTGGAAAGCCGACGGATCACGTACATCTTATGGTGGAGGCACATCCTACGGCGGAGCTACAGCCTACGGTGGTGGTATGGGCGGAGGACGCACACCTGCATGGAACAGCGGAGCCCGGACTCCCTACGACTCGAGCGCGGGCAGTGGCTTCGACTCCTTCGGCGCAGGCTCTCGCACTCCAGCATGGGGCGCTGCTCCAAGCGGTGGACGCACACCTGCTTGGGGCAGCGGCAGTGGTGGTGGCTCGTCTGCGAGCAAGGGCTACGACGCGCCCACGCCCGGCGGCGACTATTCGGCACCCACGCCCGGTGCGTATCCAACTGCCCCTACGCCAGGCGCTTCAGGCTCAGCTGCGACTCCACGCTGGTCAGACAATGCTCCTACTCCGGGGGCATTGAATGCGCCAACGCCCGGTGCTTATGGTGGTTTACCACACGACGCCCCGACTCCGGCTATGGCTGCTACCCCTGGTGCTACTCTTGACGATAATCCGACCTATCTAGATGATTCGGAATAGTTGGTTCGGACTGTAATTTGTTCTTTTACTTACTACTCTTGCATAAATAGAACACATGTATTCTTTTCCTCTTGATCAAGATTAATAAATACACCTTATCTCAATTTCAAGTACATATATGAGATCCTCGAACTATGAAAAAGATACATGTAAGCGCACATTAGGGTCTAGATACTACAGCAGATCACTTGATGCTTCACTCAAGGCTGAGGTGCAGCATGTATTTTGTCATTATTTTCCGGTACGTTGTGGCCACATTTGGACCAAGTGAGTAAAAAGCACCCTTTTTTGTGGTCACACTTAACGAGACATTCTGGAATGTGCTGATTATCATTACAGCTAGTTGGGCTTGTCTCGCGCAATCAATGGAGAAGAAAGTTCACAGTCGAGAGGTTTGTCAAGACGTCCAGTCTGTTAATTTGCGCTCCTCTTTTTCCTTCATTTTCTTTTCCACAAGATTTTCTATCTCTTGCCTCTCTTCCGAAGTTAGTAATTGGAGACGATCATCGAGATTCCCATCGCCGAAGAACCTTCTGTCAATCTTCGCCCAGTATATCATGTCGAAAGCCCAACTTTTCCTTGCTGCATAGTTAACCCAAAAATCTCCACTCTGCCAGCTATCCCTCATATATATAGAGAGACGGTGTTCTTCGGCCAACAGTCCACGATCGAGTGCAGCTTTCTCTCTCTCTTCAAGTACCCTAAGAAATGTCACCAGACGTGTCTCATAGACATTGGTCCAGTCATCCAGCCCTTCCGGCCAGTATTCGGGAAATTCCAGAAGTAGCCACCATGGGGGGCTATAAACAAATTCAAGTGGCGCTGAATAGGTATATTCCCAATCTATTGCCCCAACGACCTTGAACTCTGAACTCGTCAAAACATTTGCAGGACGGAAGTCGTCACAGAATAGCTTGAACGGACCCCGGTCATTATACTTGCAAAACCGATTCTCCCTTGCAAGTTTTCTGAATAAAAACCTCGCGATACACTTTGATCTGCAGTCTTCTGGTGACTCAATGGCGTCATTGCGCTGAGTGATAAGGTGGGCTATGTGCATTTCAGCAAGGGCCTGGTAATAGGATGACGATGTCATGAAAGGACCGTTGGGGAGAAGATGAGGGGGGGAATTCCCCACTTGAACAAGCTCATTCATGTTCAGTGTCAATGGACGGTGTTTAACGACCCATAGGTCATCAAACTCATCTTCCTCATTTTGTCTCGCTATACAGCCAATTTCTGTGAATGTGTGCTTCGACAACTGAAGCATGATGTCGGCCATTTGACCATAAGCAAACGCAAGTCGTTCTTCCGTTATTTGGGTATCCAGAATTGGTCGTTTATCGTCTGGTATTCCTGGTGTGTTGAGAGCATCGACGAGATCGTATTCGTGTTCGATATACTTCATAATGATGAAAGGACCTAGCTCATCTGGACTCTCCTCGATCATGCCATAATGAAAAATTTGAGGCACTGGAATCGTGGTATGGCGCTCGAAGAAACGTATCACGGAGACTTCTCGTTGGACCTTTTCTCCTGGAAACATGGACATTCCATAGCAAGGAACTCGCATAATGGCAGAACCGCCATCGACAAACTTCAATCGCACCCAGACATTGAAAGAGCCTCGGCCAGGCGTCAGAAGTGTGTCGGGAACACCGCCTCTCCATTTATCTATCAGATTTCCCACGGCCACCAGATTTTCTCTTTTCAGGAGCTTTTCTTTTTTCCAGGTATCGAAAAGTTTCCCACTCCGCTCCCATGCTAAATCGTCGAATTCCATACACTTTTCAGTAAGAATGGGAAAAGACATGATAATGAAGGGGTGGGGGAATACGCAAGAGATGTCAAGTTATGTGCTTGTTGATATCTCTGATCTGGCAGTGCAACCTTACATGTAATTGACCAATCGGATTATCAAAGCAGGGTAAGTTGCACGTGATAAATTATCTGACAACATGCTATTTAACTAACCCATAAGAGTTCCCTTTTTGGTGTAGTTGTACAAGAGTATTGTATTACCACAACTTGATTGGCTGCCTCACGAAGTGGAAGGCGACAAGCTACGAAGTCTTTTATAGCCGGTCTTTCTTTCTGACTAATCTACTGTTTTACTGTAGTCCTTACACATCCCAGCGCTTACTAGCAAAATGCTGTCAGCTGTGATCGTTTCATGTTTGGATCCATGTTTGGAGCCGTCGCCGTCATCCAACGACACTGATACTGACGCGAGTTGGGATGCCTGTTTCCGCATTGGCGTAACCAAGTTCAATCTATTAAATTGACGTCTTGTAACAGGCACTTGCAACTACTTCTCAATCGGAGACATCACAAACGGTAAAAGACGCTCTTCATCTCTCTTTACGTCACCCGCCTTGTAAAAGTCACCAAGCAAGCTACTTCTACAATGAGCTTCGGTTTTAGTTTAGACAATTTGATTACAGTGATCCAGCTTGGAAACAAGGTTAGAGGGGTATTCGTCGATGCGCCGAAGCAATTCAAGGCTATATCTGAGGAGTACGTGTATTAACTTAGAATCTATTGTAAATTTGCTGACAATTTTGATGAAATAGGGTCAGAAGTCTCTCAATCTTTCTTCAAGATATCCAAATCCAGTGCTCCAACAACGACCTGCGAAATGAACAGAAAGTGCAGCTCACAGAAACCGTCTCCGGCTGCCAGAATGTTCTCCAAAGCCTAGAAGAAACACTACAGAAGTACAAGGAGCTGAAACCAGGACCTGTAGGTGTTGGCGGAAGATTCAAAAGGGCATGGAAAAAGACTTCAATGGGAGCCAGAAGATATCAAGGAGCTTCGGGGCCGCACCAGTACGAGTATTGGTTTATCGGGTACGTTCATTGTCCGTCTTACTCAAGACAATGTGTCTACGTTAGTACGGAACCAAGAACAGCAAGAAGGCCAGGAAATTCTTGAATGGCTTACTCCCATCGACTATGCTGTTCAGCAAAACGATTTTATAAGCCAGCGGCAAGAAGGAACTGGTAAATGGCTTCTCGAATCTCCACAGTTCCAGACCTTGGTAGAAAATAAGCAGCAAACGTTTTTTTGACCCGGCATTCCTGGAGCAGGAAAGAAAATTCTCATGTCAATCATTATAGATAATCTCACTTCAAGGTTCTCCAATGATTCAAGCGTTGGTATTGCGTATATCTACTGCAACTTTGGGCGCCAAGATGAGCAAAAAGCTGAAATTTTCATCGCATCTCTCCTGAAACAATTGATTCAAGGCCAATCTTCCCTGGTACATATCGCAAGATCTCTCTACGAAAAGCACAAGGACAAACGTACAAATCCATCAATAGGCGAGTTATCGAAAGCTCTCCAAACTGCAGTCGCTGCGTATTCGAAAGTCTTTATTCATATTGACGCCATCGATGAAATTCAAAGTCGTGATGGCCAACGAGAGAAATTGCTATCCACGTTATTTGATCTTCAGACAAATTGTGAGGTAAACCTGTTTTCAACTTCGAGGTCTATTCCAGATATTACCGAGAAGTTCAAGACAAGTTTGATATTGGAGATACGTGCGGACAATGAAGATGTCGGACGATATTTGGAAGGGCATATGTTCAAGCTACCGAGATTTGTCAATCAAAACCCGGAACTTCGAGAAGAAATAAAAACCGAAATCCTAAGTTTGGTTGATGGAATGTATGGCTTATATGCCCTTACCTGCTAACTGATGCTTGATGCTGATACATGTCTAGGTGTCTAGGTTTCTCCTCGCGCAGCTTCACCTGGATTCTCTCATCGGAAAAAGGTCACCTAGAGCTATCCGCACAGCTCTGAAAGCGCTACCAACTGGATCTAATGCATACGACCATGCATATAATGATGCAATGCAACGAATCGAAGGACAAGTGAAAGACCAGGTAATTCTCGCTAAGCAGGTTCTTTCATGGATCACTTGCGCCGCGACACCCCTCACTACGGTCGAACTTCGACATGCTCTTGCAGTAGAGCCCGGCGACGTAGAATTCGATGAGGAAGGTCTTGTAGAGATTGAGGATATAGTCTCTGCATGTGTTGAATTAGTCCGAATCGAGGAACAAAGTAAGATCATACGCTTGGTGCACTACACGACTCAAGAATACTTCGAACGAACGCAGAGTCATTGGTTTCCGAATACTGAGAATTACATTACAACAGCTTGCGTTACATATATGTCATTCAATGTATTTGGGAGTGCTTCTCACATAATCACTTTGCCAATTTTCATGATGGATGAGGTGTTCCGTGAGCGATCACGCCTATACCCACTATACTACTATGCTGCAGAATTCTGGGACCGTCATGCTGGCAAAGCTTCCACTTTAGGTCAATCGTTAAGATAGGCGGTTGTAGAATTTCTTCAGAGCGAAGCTAAAATTGAGGCATCGACCCAAATACGAGAATACAATGGGACGTTCCTCCCATTTCAGGGGCAACTACGGGGAGACGGTTCAGTTCTTTTAAATAATCGGGAGCAGATAGCGAGTTTACACATGGCAGCATTCTTTGGGATCGACGAAGCAATGAGCTTTTTGTGTACGACAGGTATGAAAGCCGACTCAAAGCACTCTCATGGTTCCACACCGCTGATGTATGCCGCCAAGGAAGGTCGTGAGTCCTCTGTAAAGTGGCTAATCGCACAGGACGATGTCAACATCAACTCAACGAATGGTAGTGGCAGTACTCCATTGTCTCTCGCAGTGGCAAATGGGAGACTCGAGGTCGTTAAACTGCTGCTAGAACAATGTGACATCAATGCTGACCCTATTGATAAAGACAAGAATACACCGCTCTCTATCGCAGCCGGATTTGAAAATTTGGAGATTGCGAAACTGCTGCTCGCAAGAAACGATGTCAATGCTGACCACAAGGATTACTTTGGGAACACGCCACTAGTTAGGGCATTCTCAAAGAAGAATGAAGATTTCATGAAAATAATACTCGCGAAAGACTACGTCAATGCTGAACATAAGGATTTTAAGGGTCGCACGGCACTAATGGAAGCATCCACATATGGGCATGAAGATATCGTAAAGCCTCTGCTTGCCAGAAATGAAGTCGATGTCAATTCTGAGGACTTGTATGGTCGCACGCCGCTATCTGAAGCATGCCATTTTGGAAAGGAAGAGGTTGTAAAGTTATTGCTGGCGAGAGGTAACATCAAAGCTGACCATAAGGATACCATGGGTCGTACGCCATTATTCGAAGCTTCCTGTTTTAGGCGTGAGAATATCGTAAAGCTGTTGCTCGCAAGAGGTGACGTCGATATAAATTCCAAGGACATTGATGGTCACACATCCTTGCATAAGGTATGTTTGCGTCGACATGGACATGAAGAGGTTATAGATCTGTTTCTTCAAAGAGATGACATCGAGATCAATTCAAACGTCATGAGGGGGTTGCTTGCACGTGGACATTTTCGACCTTTCGAGCGAAGACATATGAAGCACTTCCAGGCTTACTGGAAGACCAAGAGAGAAACCGAGGTATTTCCAGGTTTTATTCTATGAGACACATGCAGGAGTTGTTCAACCAGGCAGGATGAATTAGCTACGAAAATTGCACTAAAGATGTCCTTCTACCTACTAATGTTTTAACAAGGGTTGAGCATTATAAATCAGGCCTAACCCAGTTCATCAGATCTTACGAATATAAAGTTTTCTTCTTCGCTGGTTATTGAAAAGGTTGTCGGTTTGCTTTTGAACGCAATACTCTGGATCGATACAGAGGACACCAAAGGAGAGCCATCCATTGGTGGGGTGAGTCATTTTACTGGAACTACATGTACAGGTATTTATGAAAGAGTCCAATAGATTATCAGTACCAAACTAAAATGCGATGCTACCTATCCCAATGTAAAACGCCCTGCCTTGTAGGAAAAAAAAATAGAGCAGAAAAATAACAAATACTCAAACTCCATCTCATGGTCTTGCACAGCAGCCCCATCAAAGCTAACCCCCAAAAGCGAATTGCACATTTGTTGGGTATCAGGTATATACAATACATAAATCAATCAGCTCGGCGAAAAAGAGATACATGCACGTGTTTTTCTGGGTGATCATGCGGGCCATGGAGAACCAGAAACCGTAATCAAGAGAGAGCATACGCTAGAAAGACACACCCGGAGAATTGACATCGTAGCCCATCGGTGGCAGTGGCTGCTATCGATGGAGGAGTCAGGAGTCTCCTCGATCGAAGCAGCCACTACCACAGATGAGTTACCATGACTAACCCGGGCAGTCTCCTGTTATATGCCATACTCTTGTTTTTCTAAATCCATATTAAGTCCCCATGTCAAATTCATTAGGTGAATCACGAAGCATGTGGTGCTCCCGGCGGCGGCGGGAAATGCACATCCTGACCAGGTTGCTCCGGTTGCTTTTGCTGGCTCATGCGCTGTTGCTGGTAGTGTTGCAGTTCAGCCTCTTGTTGCGACAGACGTTGCGATAGCCCTGCCTGGTGTTGCTGGGCTGCGTAACCTTGATAAGGGACGTTGTCACTATACGGGAAAGCGTGTTGGTTTACCGATCCATCAGATTCCACAGGAGAGACGTAGTGCGTCGAGTAACCAGCCTCGTAATGCTTGCCGTCATGGTCAACGACTTGGAAACCACCTCCGGGAACAGCGAATGGGGCTGCTCCACCCATCATGTATTGCTGCGCAGGATCTGCCTGGAACATTTGACCCTGGTAGGGCGAAGCGCCGTCGCCCCACGTATTTTGCCAAGGGGTGCTAATAGTGGTGTCATTCCAGCGAGCGTGCAAATGTCCAGAGCCGTATCTGCGTCGTTTCTCGGCTTTGCGGCGGTGCTTCACGAGGCAAATACAGCAGAGAGCAGTTAACGCGGCTATTATGATGAAACCGACAATGGGCACAACAATGATCACAGTCAGAAATTTATGAACGGTCGATGTGCCTGTCGCCGTGGACGTGGATGTATAGGCTGTCGTAGTCTCTGGAAGCTCTGTTTCGTTGAATATGCGCGTTGGGCTGAGAGGAAAGGCTGTGCCGGCAGAAGTATGAAAGTGGCAATTGTATCGAATGGATTCCAAGACTGTTTTCTGAATTAGAGCTGAGAGCATATACATTACAGGGCAACGGAACTCACAGTTAGCGAGGAATGCTTGCTGAGATGTCAAGGAATAGCAAAATTCACATTTCGAAACGTCATTATCCGCAAAAGCAGCCTCGCTGCAAAAAGTGGTAAGCGAGTTGCCGATTGGGGTGGTTAATTGAAAGTCCAGCGCCGCACCGAGGGGGGTGCATGAGACGAGGCAAGGCGTCGAAACATTCGTCACTGGCTCTGGAAAATTATAAACACATGACGTAAAGGCGTATCGCAGATTGTCTATCCAGGGAAAAACGGTTAGTGTCATTGAAGTAGTGGCTAGCAGATGCAAGTACTCACAAAGCCCCCAGTTCACATCCGTCTCTCCCGTGCCTTGGTCTTGGAAGTCGCTCTGCAGGAGACACGATACACAACTCTGGAAGTCTTCGCCAGTTTTCGTGGAGTTATATTGGTCATCCAGACAGACAATTTCTTGGGATGTTGTATTTGTGGTTGTTCCGCAGAGATTTGTGCAAGGCGAGCCTGACGTTGTCCGTAAAGCGAGAATGCCTGGAGCGACGGCTGCCAGGCCAAAGACAGCTTTCCAAGACACCATCATGATGTCAAAAATCAGGTGTACCGGCTTCTCCCAGAGAAAATCCGAACTGGTCTTTCTTTGCGCAAAGAGAAGCGGTCCGCAGGCAGATTTTCAATTCGAAGTGGCACCGCTATTGACTCTAATACTCGAGTTCCAGCGAAGATGGTGTCGCGAGTGGGATCCTCGAAGAAAGAAGCTTTCCTGGCAGCACGAGACGATAGAAGTCCACTTGCTATAAGTCAGGATCCAAGACTGGCAGTGGGGAGATAGCTACGCTTTTCAACGCCAAGTGTGAAAAAGCGGCGCAGACTCCAGGTGAGACTGATCTGCGACTGTAAACTCATGCAAGTATCGGCACAGGCCCAACGGCAACGCATGCCGCAATCCACTCTGAGAAAGGCCAGAAAGACTACCACCAGATGTGAGGAGAGTGGAAAGCGTGCATGCTGACAAGCACCGCAGCTTTCTTCCTCGCCAATGAACCCTGCGACGACATTTTAGCAGGTACCCGGAGGCGGCAAATGAGGAACTGGAGGTGTTGTATCGAGCGGGGAAAAGAGGAGCACGGATCAAGCCCAGGCAAGCTTAGGCGTAGTCTCGGCGGCAAGATGGACGACTGGATAGGCTGGATGCGGGAGATGCACAGGACGAGATACTGCAGTTCCAGGACTAGCAGGACGAACTAGCAGGATGGGCCTCGTTCGCGAGATCAACATACGGGCGACGATTGGGTGGTGAGGATGTGACTGTGATGAGCGTCCTGCAGCCCGCAGCCTGGGAGGGGCGTCCGGGCGGTGAAGCCGTGCGCCCCGTGATTCGCCGGCGGCCCGGCGCGAAGAGCCATCCCCACATGGAGCTGTAATAACCAATAATCACTGAGTATTTTGGCGCCCGCCAAGCCCCAGCTGTGAGCCAATTATATACTCCACTCACTAGACCTGTCTATTGCCTAAAAGGGAAAGACGCGAGTTGGCTCACTACTACGAGAAGAACTGTAGGAAGCGGACTGTGTCATGCAGGTTGAAAGGTAATCATAGTATTTAGAGTTGATTCTCAACATATCGTGTTGGATCTAACAAAAGCCTCTTTACATGTTTAATTGGATTCTTCAGGTCGACTTAGGGTTAATGCTAAAGCTAAATTATACTATGCTAAAGGGATCAATTGATGAGTTGATAGCTCTTAAAACTGTGAATTTTCTCGTTGTTACTCCCAGAATAAAATAGAAGTCTGCACCAAACAAAAACAATGTCGCCAAGGAATTAGAAACAAATCAGTCATGAAAAAGAAATAGCAGACGTCCAGCCAGACACAACACGAAGCAAGCAGTCGTCAGTTCTAAGGAAAGATAAAAGTAGGTAGAATAAGGAGATAAAAGGTATATACGAAGAGAAAATAATATAGAAAAAAAGGGCATCAGTATCCCCAGAGCTCGTCGTGGGAAGGAACGAGCTCCTGTGGACCAATCGAGCTGCCTTTGCTCGAACCCTTTGCACGTGACTTCTTCGCCCAGCGCGCAGAGGAAGGAGCCATCGGGGGCACGGGTGGGATCTCTTCGGGCAGGCGCGGCGGGATCGAGTGCTGGTAATGGCCATGGCCATGAGACGCGGCCGAGGTCATGCTGGTGTGTTTCGAACTGAACGTCGCCGTCGACGGCGTCGAGTTGGTGACCGAGCTGTGCGCTGTGCTCTGGGAGCTGTATCGCCGCATCACGGCTGTCGATGAAAGCGGTGGCGATCGATGCTGCCGAGTGTCTCGGCGTGGTGCCTGGCCCATACGATGATGACGCTGAGACGAGGAGTCTTGCGACTGACTGCGCTGCCGAGGATGCCTCCTCACCTCTCGCTCATCTTCGTCTTCGTCGTCTCCATCGCAGCTGGAGCACGACGATGAATCCAGCATTTCGACAATGCTTCTCGGAGACCCAGTGTTGACAAGGGTTTGACCTGAAGCAGACCGTTGTCCCCCAGAGCCCCGACGCCCTTCTGCCGACATGGACCGTTTGTGGGCCTCGATATCAACCATCGGATGATGTGGTACCCGAACCTCTGCCCTTTCAGAGCGTACCACAGGAGCTGGCTGTTGTAGCGGCTGTTCTGCTGCTTTCGAACGAAACAGTGTTTTCAAACGCCCAGCCTTATTTGCTTCGTGCGGTTGCGGATGGATGTACTGCATATGCGCCATCTCGTTCCACGAACCTTCATTGGGAGCTGAGATAGACACATCTCCGAATCGTGAATCCATATCCGAGGACAGCTGTCGCCTTTTCCTCCATTTGAAGATATTCCCAGACATGTTGGTTAACAACAAGCACATATCTAGTGTCGATACATATACAACCTTCAGATGCGCAGTGAGAATGGGCCTCGAAAGAACAAGTAAGGTTGCGACGAAATCGGATCACAAAAAAGAAAACAAGACAGCCTTCAGAGAAGGGACTATGGAGGATACTCACAAAAGTGCCGCCAAGTCAAGACCGGGATTATACAAGCACGAATTACTGCACTCATGAGAGTACTAGCAAAATCTCATAGTGCTCCACGGTGGGCGGGGGTCACGACAAGGCGTCAAGGGAAGTAACACCTTCAAGCCTGCGACCTGAACGGTATCGATCGAGGTGTCAAGGATGAGAAGCAACCCGACTCAAGGGAAGCCGGTGGGAGTGTGGAAACCAGAAGTTTGGGTTGGGGAGTTGGCGACCTCGCTCCATTTTATCAAGTTGCCGCAAGAAAAGGGCAGGGAGAAGACAAAAGCAGGCAACCCTCCAGTACCAAACTGTCGGGATCGTAGGAGCAATTTGACAGGATATCAGAGAAGAAAAGAAGTCATTGACTTACTTAGTCCGGCGCTTGCTTGACGCAGAGCGAGGGGACCAGTTTTGGACGGGGAGGGGCGCGCCGACTTGTCTTTTTGCGGCGCAGACGACTCCCAGCGCGACACCTGCGCCGAGGCGCGCGCGAGTGGATATTGTGATTGACACTTTGAAAGCAGCTTTGGTAAAAGAACGACAAAAGCTATTCACTAATGAGGAGCTAGAGTGGGTAACAGCCCCCCCTCTACTGTGCTTGATGGCACTGCATGCACTGCCAGCGTCAAATGATAGCAACCGTTTTCTCATCTAAGCCTCCACCTGGGTGCCTCGCAGCAACCGACTATCCAGGGTCATAGTCATGGGGAACAGAAAAGAGTAAGGTCTCTAGGCAGTCTTTTCGTTAGTCCGGTTTTTGCCAATGGCGATACAACGGCAGGCATGATCACATCTTTCAGGGATGAGTCAAAAAGATTACACCTGCACCAACAACATCCAATCATGAATGGCCGCAGATTAAAAGATACGGACAAGGGGGTAGCTGCCGTCGTTGGTCGACGGTCATTATCTGTTGCCCAGGTTGATCTACACGGTGGATGAGAACCCTGGCCGATTTCTTTGTTCGTCGAAGCGCCTTGGAAAACCTGAGCTCTGCGAATCCAACGCGACTCCACGAGTACACGCACTACCAGATCGACTATTTCTTTTGTGGAGTAGTGTCGTGCGGGGTGGAGCACTGGAGTCACGCCGAAATTGCAAATCATATGCGCATAACAATAATTGATCGTTCATAACTACCTCTCCGAGGTATATTGGAACCAAGGCTCAGTTGTCGGGCAGTGTTTTCTTGCAAAGCCGAAGCACACCAGGGGAAATATCAAAGCCCTCTACCACAAATATACCGGGCAGAAAGCCAGCTGTGATGCCAGGTTGAAACCGAAGAGCCTCCAAGGCGAAGTCGATCTCAGCCGCGAAAAGTGACAGCGCCGCACGGTATTGCCAATCAGATCAGTGGCTAATCGCCAACGGATGCAGGACAGAGCTTGGAGGGAGGGCCACTATGGCTTGATGTCAGGAGCCAAGGCAGACTTGGACAATGGTGATCGCCAGCCCCGCTTTTGAAGCATCGCCCGCCCAAAAGTCTCACGATGATTGACAGTTCTAGTGGTGATAAATTGTCGATTGGGCCTATCGGACGGAGGCCGCCCCTAAGGCATCTTTTAGTCTTTTACGATAACAACGGAGTCGCTATTTTATCAATGCGTTCACTGCGTTGTAGCCTGTTCAGTGTTGGGCGGCAAGATGGCGGCGGCCTAGCCCTAAGACTAACGCAATAGCGGCGCTTTCTTGCCTGTGCGACTGCGTCTGGCCGTTTACAGCCCAGAGCTGCTCCCCACGGGCCTCGCCAGCAGATCCTTCTCAATTAAGTCTTGACCTTCGGCGTCTAATTCCTAGCGACGTGGCGCCCCAAAAGACGATCTCCTTTTGTTTTGCGCAAGTTTTGTCCAATTCTTTTCCAGTGCTTTTTCTTGCAAACGCCAGGATTCGGGACTAGGGAAATATCGCATACACACACACACCCAGCCTGACCCGGGTCCATTATTCCCATCACCGTTAGTGACCACCGACCAGATTAGATGATCAGCGGACCAAGCCGGGATTCGCCCGTTTAGCCTAGGTGCCATCAGAATGCAAGGCTAGCCAGGGATCTCGGCGGTTACCGGTGACTGTGAGCACGCTTATTGACTGTCACCCTCCTGCCACCTACGCCACGGGCTGTTGAACATCTCGTTTTTTTTTCCTTTCTCCGATCTTGCGAGAGCGAACCCTTTTCACCCAATTTTTTGGCAGGGATATATTAGTTTCCTTCTCGCGCATCTTCCTGCTTGTGAGTGATGATGACGAATGTGGATTCAAGGCACGTCCGAAACGGGGTAAAAGATCATCTGATGGGTTCGATCCAAAATCCTGGTGATTGGCTTTTTTTCTCGAGCGGGGTAATTAGTTGATTGTTATGTTCTAAGAAGGATGTCCGTACTCGAAATTTTGCGAGTTATTTCCGACGGATGACAACCATAGTTCATCCTAAGGACCGTGACAGCGGCTCGGCAGATCCACGTCGAAGCTTGAATCAAACCAAGCGATGCCTAGAAATTTACTGAGTAAATATTGTAGATACCTAATTAATGAGTAAGGCTATTTTTCGCTAGGTTGGTTTCCTCTCTTGTGTAAGGTTCTGCGGAATCCTTACCATACATTGACGGTATTGGTCGAGGTAATGCCCGGTCTCCGCGTGCATACAAGATGTGTGTATGCACTCACGTGGCAGCGATCTCGATTGTATGTATCATGTTAGATCTATGTGTCAGATTCACATACCTCATGCATGGCACGATACGAACTAGGAATCGTTCGAATTCGAAAATTCACGCTTCCTTGACATCGAGATGATATGGAGTTGTCAAACCACACGGTATCGTTCATTCCAGTGGATATAATTCAATACTCAAACACAGCTTATTTTCATCATTTATGGTAAGTAAGATATCAATTTTTATTAATATCTATACCAATGATATATACCTAGTATATCGATAAATGCCTTTCCCAAATACGTGAATTCCCATAAAAAACCGTCCACCGTCCAATCCGTCATGTAACCATAAAAACAACAAAAACCAAAACCAAAAATAATAACAAACTCCTCGCTAGCGACCAATTCGGATTCTAAAACAGTACAACATAAAATAACATCCAGAAAACGCCCATGCTGGTATTGATCGGAAAATCGAGTGGAAAAAAAGGGTCGTGCGGTTCGTAAGGTTGTATGAGTTCTGAGAATATTCCATATCTGAAGATATTCAATCATTGCATTGTGTGAATTTTTAACACGACAGTCTCATCTCAGATGACTGTAATTGTGTTTGTTCAAACTTGAAGATTATTTCAGAGATTGGTGATCAGACGAGTCAAGACAGGCTTGGGCTTCTTCGGGCTCTTGAAGGTCCCTCTGATTCCTCCTCGGACACCACCACCCTGAAGCATTGGAGTCGGCGAGTCGGTATTGGAATGATCAGCTCCCTCAGTGGGCGAGGCCCCGCGACTCATATCCAGCGGACTCGTCATCTCCATTGACGTGCTTCCTCGACCTGGAGCCGGACCCGGAGGTGGAGGAGGCACGATACCCGAGAACTGCGACGAATTTCTTTGATGTTGATATCGATTATTTTCCATAAACGAGTGCCGAGCCAAATCGATCGACAGTCCGCGCGTCGAGTCAATGCTGTACCCGTTCTTGTGGTGTTGAAAACTCGACGGGTCGTATTTGGGCAGTTCGGGCTCCGAGGTCTCGATTTTATTGTTGCTGCCTTGTTCGAGATCTCGATCTCGATCTCGTCGACGACGACGCTGTGACCGAAGAGACATCTCGTTTTGTCGACGGGACTTGCGAAAGGCGTTTATGGTTTCGTAGCGTTTGGTTTGCTCGTCCCACTTTCGTTTTTTGCGAAGGAAGAACCAGATACCGAGACCAACTGCAGAGACAAGAAGGTCAGAACGTGCTGACAAGAGCACAACAGAGTCAATTCATTTTATACATACTCGCTGAAAGGCAAACCACGCCCACTACCACGCCGATGACAATCTGGGCCGTTTTTGATAACCCTCCATTACTTCCAGACGCCCCAGCGGCACTGTCCGCAGTGTCGTCGCCAGACGACGAAGTGCCGGGAGTATCAGGTGCATCGGTTCCATGGGGGTTATCTGCTCGGACTCCGAACGAAAGTAATAAGCTGACAACCAGCGCCAGAGCCGGACGTGACGGCGATATTCGAAGAAGTTGCGACATATTTATTTTGTTGATGCAGAATTTCAGAAACAAACAATTCAAAAGGACGTCTAGCGTGTTATTTGCTCGTCGTTGTGTCAGTGCTCCATCATAACCTGGACGAGGCAGACGAGGGGGGACCAGCCAAGGGTGGGAGTAGCACAACTCAGTTGCTGTTCCACCCAACCCGTCCTATACAGCGAGTCCACTAGGACCCTGATGGACGTAGAGATGTATGTATGTATCACACAGTGCGGAGAGACAAGAAGAAAAGAGAGAGGAGCAGCGGAGAATAATGGAGCGGCCTCGCTCGCCTAAGTACTACTGAAGAACCAGGTGGCCGGTCCTCTCTGCAGGCTTAGTTTCATCTCGCGCGGAGAGTTATTTTGAGGCACTCCCAAAACCGCGCTATTCGCTTTTCTGCAGACGAAAATGGAGCCAACGAGCAGGGCATGGGGATGGGATTCCGCATAGTATGCATACAAGATGAGCCAGTAGGACGCGCTGGGCGAGCCAAACAAGCAACTGCCGGCGTCGCTTGAGCTGTTGAACAGCATGCTATTGGTCATAGCCAGCGTAGCGAGCTGCAGGAGTAAAAATAAACTCGTCTACTAAACTGCTTTGAGTTGTGAAGAATCCAAAATAGCAACTGGCGCAGAAAGGCGATTGGGTGCGGCCGGACATGCAAGCGCTGGCCTGCCCGATCCAGCTACGCCCGGCAAATTAGGGCTTGCCAGCGGTTGGCCGACAGCGCTCGAAAATCTCACCGTCTGTGCTGCTAGGTTGTTAGTAAGTGGGCCATGACTCGGTTGTTCTTTCTTTGGCTTCATTTCGTCGTCTTTTTGTTTCTTCTTAAGCGTGCCAACTTATATACCCTCTCCGGGTGCGCTTGCAATGGCCGGTGGCTTGCAATTGACTAAATCTAGCAGCTGAAATATATTTGAGTTGGTTTCCTGACTCGCAAGGCAGATATCAGTTGATACAGTCGGTCAAAAGTGTTTCAAGGCGGAAACTCGTGGTTGTAAAAATATACGATAAGCCATCAGTGGCAGACGCTGTCTACAGGCACCGAAACGTTTGAATTAAAAATTCGCATAGAAATTGGCATAGCAACTCTAGATCAAACAACCTATCTACATGGTGACTATCGTAGCAAAATGACTTTGTTGGTGGTGGTATTTAACGCAAGAGCGGTCCAGCAATTGATGTACGCTGCACACCTCTACTCCATGACTCGACGCATACGATACATATGAGAATAGAACCCAACAATATCAGCTGCCGTCATTTTGGCATCACCATCCCTGTATTGTCAATCCCTCCATTTGTGCCGTGTTGTTTCAAGCAGTGCTTCTCTACATCATCTCTATGACTGCGTCCAATTAGAATAGCAGTTGCTATGTAGCAGTCAATTTGAGCGCGATGATCGTCTTCCATAATTTAACAGAAAAGGCCAACTATTGGCGAGGCAAGACGTAGAGACTTGAAACGGCGGATTTGATCCATATTTAGATACCACCACAGTTCAAATATAGAGCGTCTTCCATGAAGCTTGAGGTATTAATAGACACTAATAGTAGCAATTTTTTACCTTTTTCACTTTCGGAGAATGTAGTTGTGGGATCAGCAAGCTACCTTTTTATATCCCGCATGACCGTATTCCTACAAAGATGGCATATGTTTCTAATTATGGACCAGTTGACTACGAGAAGATTGAAACTAACCTCGATGCTACGCTGCAAACTACGTTTCACCTACATTGGTCAATCGCAAGTCGGGTCACCAGATGTGTATTTACTGAGATATACGTTGAGAACATAAACAAAGTCATTAACACATGCCTCGTTCCGACATGATTTTCACACTTATAGCATTTGCGGCCAGCAACCACAAGAATCTCCTTGCATGGTAGAGCTAGCACTTGATGCTACATACATGTAAATGATATGTGGTTAAGGAAGTTGAAACAACTGCTTTACGATACCACACTTCTCCCTCCATGGCAAATCATTAATAAACGGTTCCGGATAATCAATATTCATAGAATTCCGCCCATTAAACTCCGGCCAGTGAAACCTCTCAAACAGCGCCAAGCTGTCTGTATAACCTCGCGCTCGAAGGTAATTCTTTGAAGGATTGGGATCCCCCGTGCGAGCAAACGCCCCCCACATGTCCTGCTGGAGATTTGTGTGACCAATGTCGGCGGCTGTACGGATTGGTTGATTAAAAATGTAGTATGTGCCAAATACTTGGTAAAGATCGCCCGAGTGGCAGCGGTAGTAAGGGGTGTCGGGCTTGCCGACTGGAAATGTGCATGAAGTATATGGGTCATAGTATGAAAGAGCGTAAGCGCACAGGTTATAATAATAGTAGCTGAATATGTTAGTGAAAATAGAACTTCGATAAGATGGTAAACTTACTATGACTTGAATGCGTTTGCTTCATGTGCGGCCTGGATAAATTGCTCGCCGGGGCATGTAAGATGTACCGTTGTATAGGCGTTGATAGTATTGTTATCTAAAGTCAGCATTAGTTTCAACAAGCCGAGTTTGATTGCTTTACTTACACGCATTTATCGGGCTGGTGCCATTATTCCACAGACCGTACTTCTCCACCAGCGGCGGCCAAGCTTCAGGGATATCAGGACCAACAATAGAGTACAGTGTTGCATTAAAATCTGTAGCATTCTGAGCGATAGCTGTGCCCAAAAGTCTGGTTCTTTTAGTGTGCAAGTCAAGATGTTCCGAGAGAGAAAGACTTACGATTCTCCTTCTTCCGGCATTGATCCAGCCATGTAATTGACCCGATTCAGTTGACCATTCCGAGCAGCAGCCACGGCCTGATTGGCAATCCAGATGCCGTCAATAATAGCACCACTGACAGAATTGGCATATTCGTGGCCAATGGTCCAAGTAATATTGTTCATGAATTCATCGAGGCTCAAGTTTCGAAGGCACGAAAGACGTGTAGCTCCGGTAGCGTCTCCGCAAACCGCTGCTGCGGCGGGCACTGGAATATGATGAGAATATGTAGCATATTAGAATAGCGAAAATCACATACCGGTAACGTTTGCAACTTCTTCTTGTGTATATGCGGGTCCCAGAGCTCCGCTCTGAACAATTGCCCCAGAAAAGAGACCAGCAGCCTTTGGTGGCCGGATCATATTGACGACGCTCTCTCCGCCGGCGCTCTGTCCAAAGATTGTGACCCTGGTAGGATCGCCACCAAAGGATTTGATGTGATCTTGAACCTATTGCAAGCCAGCGACGATGTCGGCGATTCCGTAGTTTCCGTCAACATAGCCGTCGTTGAACGACAGAGTGCCTTTTATCAATTATAATAGGAGTATGAGAAACAGCGTCCGGAATAGAAGCAGAGAACCATACCAAAGTTTCCACCGCGCCAATTTATGATAACAAGAACTACATCGGAACGCGAAGCCAGGCTAACACCGTCATAGGTGGCATCCATTGCTGTACTTCCACCGCCGTGCAGCCAGAACAAAACAGGTTTCAGATTCTTATTAGACTTCAGGTTTTCGTCGCCGGGCAGATAAGGAGTGAAAATATTCATCAAAATACTAGCACTTCGATTAAAATGGCGTAAAAAATTGAATAAATAAAGGAAAGGAATACGCACCACGCCTTGGAGTTTCCCCAGGGATTCAATCCATACGAGTTTCCGCCATAATAACCACCATTTGCGGGGCAAGTCGGGCCGTCTAAAATTGGTTCAATAGTTAAACACTTAAAGCGACTGGAAGAAACTTACAGGTTGTAGCATTGAGGACATAGTCCGTCTCGTTCGTGTACCATTGAACAGGATACGTGAGACGGAGATCACCCACGGGTTGAAGTATGTAGGGTATGCCGAGAAACCGATACGCAATGTGATCCTGGACACCCATGTAGGTAGTGCCATTGCTGGATACATTGGCCTTGGGGAAGAGATAAAAGGGCGTCTCGACTTTATCAACTAATGGTGCGGTATTGGTGCAAATAAATGGACGAGCCTTAGAATCTCTGTGGTCTGATGATGAAGCAGTCCAAAATTCCGAGTTGGGTCCAGTGTTGCCTAGATAGGTTTGGTATTGTAGTAGAATTTTAAATCTACGATATTAGGACCAATATAACGCAGTATAGTATAGTACTGACTTCTTAAGATCTGATGCATGAATCAGAGCTTCACTATTCTCGGCACATATTTGCCGCCTTTCAGAAAGCGATACGGGGTTGAAAAATAGGATAGAGCTCGGGGTTTCTGCGTGAGTCTAGATTAAACACCGTCAATATGCAATTTACTTTCAAATGGCATGGAAAATATCCCACCGTCCAATTGCCATCGTTTTGGAACAGCACAGCCGATCGTCTGGTCACTGTAGAAGCTTCATGTTTGATATTTATGGTTGTAGCGTGAGCAGCCAGCGCGAGAGTCAGCTGCAGAAGGCAGTGGGCTAGCATTTTTGATGTCGGTAAGCATTGAATTGTCCGGAGGATGATCAATCATTATGCTCAAAACCACAGGTAGGATGGTCGTTTTATGGTACAACGAGATTATCGATGTAACTTGACAATTTCCGGGGAGAACGCCGTAGTTTCGTTATAGCGTAGACTAAATACAGTCTAGAGAATTTTTAGTAGCTATTCCGTGAAGATGTTGCTGGCATACGTAATGTTGGATGAGCTAGCGGGCTCGTGGCATTGTACCTAAATCAGAATATTGTTGTGGGGGAGTGCTGCTTAGGGCAAAACCAATCTCCGAAGCGTAAGCATTACTCTCACTATCCACTCCCTTTTGCATTTCAAGAAAAAATACGCCAGGGCTATATCTATACCCGGTACTACAGTACTTGGACTACGAAGCTTCTGCTAAGCATTGTTAGCGTGGGGATTTGTTCGAATTCGTCATGCGGAGAGAGGCTTGATTGAAACCCGCAAAAGAGAAAGAAGCTTTGGTTAAGTTTTGGGTAGATGCATGTTATTAGTATGACATGCTAGACATGACTCTTGCTAGATTGCTGAGAAATTAAACTCGCTATGCTATCTTCAGTGCGGTGGTTGGTGCCTGGATAGGAGCTATCTTGAAAGAGGAAATCACAAAATCATTCTGAAAAACCTACATGATACGCATTTCTAGAAGTTTGCTACTCGTGGGGAATTTATTAATAGTTAGGATTCATTAAAGCACATCTTAAGCGTCGGAGTAGCTAAGCACTCCGAACATATCTTCAAGATTGGGCCGTCGAACTCCGAATTCCGAACAAGTCAAGCAAACACCTTTATCGTCCCCAATGTCGCTTTATCACCCTTGCATCAACACTTCTAACTACGAATATGGGCGAGAAGTGTGTATTGCCAGATTATACAGCGCAGGGGTTCAAACAGCGTAGATCAGCTGCGCTACCCACGAATCGCGTCGTTGTGTCACTGATATTGATCTGCGCCGTGCTGGTTTTCAAGACTTTGCCACTATTCCAGCTGCCAGATACCCAACAGCAATTATCCAAATATGATGGAGAACACATAACATGGCAGCCATGCGGAAGTCTGAACGACAAACCACTCGAGTGCAGCAGCATTCAGGTCCCCATGGACCAGTTCAACAACAACAGCAACAACAACTCATTCACAATCCCCCTAATCCGCATGCGCGGTAAAAACGCAACGAAAAACTTACTTTTGAATCCAGGCGGTCCTGGAGGGGGCGGATTCGACTTCATCTACCGCCGCGGCGAGCAGCTCAAGACGTTAGTCGGGGAGGGCTTCCATCTACTCTCCTTCGACCCGCGCGGGGTCAATAGCTCGATGCCCTCGGCTTCATGTTATCCTGATGTTGAGACTCGAAAAAAGTCCTCTAGCGTACCATTTCAGCACGTCGTAGAGAACAGCGCTGAAGTCTATGCGTGGACTGAGAACTTTGTCAGGGCGTGTCCGGATACGATGGGCGAGTATGCCGGTTATATCAACACGCCGCAGACGGCCGCGGATATGAACAGCATTTTGGATGCGGTAGGCCAGGAAGATATGTTTTATTGGGGATTTAGTTATGGCACGTTACTCGGCCAGACGTATGCGACCATGTTCCCGGAGCGCTCGAAGCGCGTCGTCATAGATGGCGTCGTCGACCAGTTTGAGTGGTATCAGGGGCTTTACGAGTCCGAGTCCTTGGTGGATGCAGACAGTGTTTTGGGTGGTTTTTTTGATACGTGCATCACTGAGAACTGCTCGTTGTCGGCTCTTGCGACATCCAAAGACGAGTTGCGAGATACCGTACTCGCGTACATGGACAAGTTGGAAGAACAGCCAATTAGCGTATACATCAACGAGAGCACTTATGGGCTACTCCATTTTGAGCAGGTATGGTACGATGGCGTTTTTGCCTCCATGCTCAGTCCGTCGAAGTGGTCCGTGTTGGCAGATAATCTATACAGCCTCATCCAAGGGAATGCAACCGATGCCTTCCTGGCCTACGGCGGCGAGGATATGAACTGGGGTCTCGGAAACGAAGCATATGAAGTGGTCACGCTCAACGACGGCCTCACCGGGCCGGACCACTGGCCGCAGAATAGGAAATCAATATTGGATGAGCTGCTACCATTGCGCAACCAGAGCCTGTTCGGCGCGGCCCATAGCAAGATATACTACATGAAACAGAAGTGGACGGTGCCAAAGAGACATACATATGTACCACGCAGAGGAGTCAAGTCGGCCCATCCATTGCTGATTCTCTCAACTACTTACGACCCTGTGTGCCCTCTCGTGGCTGCACGTTCGGCAAACGAAGCATTTGAGGGCTCGCGGATTGTCGAGGTTGAAGGCTACGGGCACTGTTCTGTTGCAGTCTCGTCGGCTTGTGTTGCGAGGCATCTGCGCGAGTTTTTGTATGAAGGGAAGCTGCCTTCAGATTATACGAAATGTGATGTTGATTCTCCTTACTTTGTGAGGGAGGACCAGAATATCGGAGTGTAATCGCAGATACAGCCTGAAGACCTAGAGGGGTAGAAGGTCTACCTTGCGCGGGTGAAGCTTTCTAGACAGCTTATTCTTTAAGCTCTATAAATTTTTCTCTAGTCGAACTGGCGTTGGGGCCCCTGAAATGTAGCGAAAAAGGAATTTTATTGAAGATATCCGTGCAGTCCGTAATGTCCCCAGACCACTGATCCGTATACATACGTAGCTTTGACCCAAAGATTCTTTTACGAGGTGAACAAGCGTGAACGCCCTTAGAGCCCGGAACACTTGCCTAATCTCTACAAGCCGAACGAAGCAGAAGTAAGGAGTCAAAACCATTCTAACCCCAAAATTGCGACACTATTATTGGTAACTCATATATAACATTTTCAGACAGGAAATCTACTGAGTAAGCTACCAATCCAGTTAGATTTTTATTTTGCAAAGTGTTTCTTAGTAATAATCGCTACACTGTGTTCCGCGATTAGGATGATTCTTTAATTTCATTGGGAAAAATCAGGGCATTCTTATCGCAAAAAGTGTCTCTTTTCAGTTACACTACACCTGTTACACTCTTCTGTAATTAATTTGTCTCACGTCGGAGCAGATTAGCTATCAGTGCACCACAGAGGATGAATACACCCGCTCCTCGCGATCCGCCTAAATCCGAGACCCTTGCAGGGACATATTCGTTGTAGTAAGGTAGCCTCGGTCGATGGAAAAATGAAGAAATTAAAACAATAATAACCAAATGTGAACCAGCGGACCTGGAATCAATATATGTACATATGTAGAACAAGGATCTTGGTTGCATTTCCAAGAGTCACACAGCGGACGCGTAGACAGGATTCATTCCTTCGGTTTAAGCGACAGTGCGAGCTCCACGCTAAAATATTACTTTTAATATTAATACAGGGGGGACGCCTACTGATGAAATTTCGTCCAGCGCAGCACATGCCGATTCGGCCGACGGCACAACGTATATAAGAAAAGGATTGGAGTTCTTGTTTGGAATCATGTAGATTATCATCGACTGATTTGAATAAGCTACAATACCAATAAAGATCATTGCGATCAAATATGAAAGTATAGCTTTGGAAGTGAAGAGCCAAAAAAATATCGATCGATTTTCTTATTACGATGATGAGTGCGAAAAAAATCGTGGAGCGCATTGTAGCGTCGGTCAAAGCAGACCCTCTCTACCCAGGAATTGCTGCTGCTGCACTTTTCTTGGGATGGTACGATAGCAACTTTCTAAGGCCGGCAGCTGATCTGAGCTAACCATAAATTTCTTTGACAGGCTTATAAGTGATTATAAGGCATGGAAAGCCTTTGGTACAGGCGGTACGCCACCGAACGTGCTGTAAGTTGCTTCCCGGTTGTTTCCCGTGTTTAAGATTGTGTCTGATTGTATTGAATAGTGGTTATTGTCGCATGTCTTTCTTGCGCATTGCATTCGCCTACCACATTCCTCGCCAGACAAATTACAAAACGATAAGCCCTGAAGGGCAGTCCTATCTAAAGGATATCCCACCGCGCGCAGGTGGCCGCGCAAAGATTATGCCACGCATTCTGCCACAAAGACAGTATATCGAAGAAATCGACCCATCAACTCGCAACCGGCTCATGAATCTGGTGCACGGCCTAGCCGATAATCACCCAGAGCTTTTCGAACTGAAGCCTTCAAAGACTGAAGGCGGTACTGCCAATGGATTGTACATCCGTGATGAGGTTGCAACGATGAATGCTGAGGTGCGCAGTAACTCAAGGATCGACAAGGAAATTGCACATGCACACCCGTCTGAGAACAGTTTGCATGTTTGGCTGAGCAACCCAGATGCGCGCAAAGTTATTGAGGCTGGCTGGGGCCAGCGATTCTGTTTGCCCACAGCCCCGAGAGGTTGGCTCATGGTGTATGCGCCGAGAAACAGTTCGGAGATGGACGTGGTTGAAAATATTGTAAGAGCAAGCGCCCAATGGGCGACGGGTGTTGAAATTTAGGAGGGTTTCTCTTTTTTGCTACATACTAGGCTTACGATAATGATTATTTAATGAGTTCACGAATAATTTGATATAACTGATCAGATGGATGATATGCGGCGCTGATTGCGAACCCTAATTTCCTAATTCGGTAAATCGTCATCCACACGGCGACCATACATTCAGGATCCATGACTACTCTGCGTACGGACGGTAAACGTCCATTTTTTCACTGGACGCCTCGAGCTCCAACTCCACTCCACATCCTACAAAATAGACATATCCCTCCTTCAGATCATGGCTCTTCCCCTCACTCGCCTTGGCTAGCATCCGACCCTGTCCACTTGTGACAACCAAAATACTCGGCCCGTTGATCGGTCTGATTTTTTCCTTTTCACCAGCACTCAAATGTGTCGCAAGCACCTTGAACTCAGAAATAGGCGGCGCATATTCAATGGTTTTCTCATTAAGGCATTTATCAGACGGATGTCTCCCCAGAAGCGCCTCGTCTGGCTCATGTGGCCAGAAGCTGAGAGCTTCACAGAAAAGAGGAATACTATCACGCTCTGGTCGCGGACAGAATCCCGTGTTGAGCACATTGTCTGATCGTGCCATGCACTCCATGATATTACCAGACAGATACGCATGCATCCCGTCCGCAGGCACATACACTGACTCCCCAGGATGCAGGAGAAAGTAATTCATACATACGACCGCCAGCAAGTTCCCGTTATCAAACTCCAAGTACTGCGATCTCAGTCTTTCCAGCATTTTGGGAATGTACGAGTACTTCCCAAACGCCTTTTCCGGCATTACGGTTAGCTCGGCCAGTGTCTCCGCCACCGTTTTCTCGTCTGCTTCGAGCAAGTTTTGCGCAACGCGTTTGAGACTTGCATCATTGAAGTGGGTTTCGGGCGATGGCAAGAACTTTTGCAGTGGTTTGTGCTGGAATAGCTGTGTTAAATCGTTGAGCGGTTTCCAGCCGGCAAACAACTCGAATTGCGACAGCGCAATGGCGATCTCGGGCTTGTGGTTTGTGTCGGAGAACTTTTCGGGGTCTTGCTTGTTTAACTGTTTGGCAAGATCGCGGTCTGGGTGGATTTGGAGAGGCAGAGCTTTGTCCATGGATAGGATCTGTATGTGATAAGTATTTTTTCATCCCGCATAGAGGGAATGTGAAATCCTCGCGAACCTTGGGCAAAAACGGTAGACCCCCGCCGAATTTTTCAACAATCTTGTTGCCGACTAACTCAGGATGCTTGTTCAAGTGCTCCTCCAACGTGTCGCCAGTGGCTATTACATACGACGGTACGGAGGGATATGTGCCCATCCACATCTATTCATGGTCAGCAGCCATCCACGACAAATACAAACAACATTTGAACCGGCACAAACCTCGGAATAGGTCTGATTATCGTCAATCTTGATATCACTTCCTGGCTGCTGCGATGCAAGCTTAGCAGCCAGAGAGTCGCGGCCTTTTTTGCCCCAGGCATCGTACTATACAAGTGTTAGTAGATGAATAGAGGCGACGTGTTTCACGAAAGGTATGTACCTTGCATTTGCAGCGAAGTTGAAGTACTGAGTCTGTGCCCATAATGAATAAGTAGTAAAAATAAGAATCTATTTATGGATATTTTATGAAATAAGATAATATAATCGAATTCACGAAATCAGCGTCGAGTTTGATGTCTATTTAGTGCTCGGAGTGGATCCGACTAGCCATACATACGTTTTGATGCCGTCATGCGTGGCGAGCAAGATAGAGGATTGTAATGATGAGCGGGAACCGGGAATATTGTTAACAGCTATATTTATATCCATAATGGTTTAATTGCATGATGGGTTTTCAGTCATGCCCAGCTCGCATTTCGGTAATAAACTATCAATGCATTATTACGCATGTATGGGTGATAAATGGTTATGCGGGTTATGTAAACATTTTCGGATGGAAAATCCTCTATTAAAATTTCCAAGCCTTAGTTAAAATTGACGTAAGTTTTACATGCATTACCTCAACTCAAAGCTAATCTAACCGTGACTCTCTTTCCACCTCTTCTACCAAATGTTCTTCTTCCATTTGTTTCCAATCAACATCAGGAAACTCATGTTTCAGCTCTTCCAGATCCTGTTGTTGACCCATCTTTCTCAGGCAAAACCCGTAATGCCAAACGGTTTTATATAAACTTGCCAGACTTATTACGGGCTTTTCCTTATTCTGCGCCTGGCAGATCTGACGCCACAGATCGGCTGATGATGACCAATCTTTCGCGCGAATTTCGTAGTAAAGCGCCAAAGAACATTTCACGTACAAAAGCTTTGGATCAGCGGAGCCCCATAATTTCTCTCGGGTCTGAATGCTCTCATGGGCTTTGGCTAGGAGATCGGACAACTGGGTCATGGACATCGCAGAACTATCCCCAAAAATCTCAAGTATTATTTCTTGGACATTGTGCCAAGTAACGCACGGATTGCTGTCAGGTAGATTTTGTGCAAAGTCATGGAACATCGAAGCCCAAAGGTATTGGTAAAATGAAGATAGCGCGCTAAAGTCCTTTACCTTTTTAAGAAGCTCTAACTGCGAGAAAAGTGTCCGGTGCTCATGAAAATAATCCATGGGGTCTGCACGGGAACACCGCTCATCTTGAGGGATAAGTGACTGATATAAAAGCCTTAACGTACCACTAATTTCCAAAAAGGCGTCGGAAGACATATCAGTATAGTTTGCATGTAATTGAGCTGCGATTCCGAGTATGGTGTATAGTCTCAGTTGCTGCTCAATACGACTCATGTCCGTCGGCTCTTCAAAGGTAACCCACTGAACGCAGTCCTCGAAGACAGCCAGAGCGTCGCTGCCACATTTATCTATCATTTTCAATAGATCAGAATGGAATTTTATAAGATATCGGAAACTGTTTTTGGTAATCAAAAGATGCAATTGGGATGCCAAATGATTTGCCAAAAATTGGCGATTTGGCTCGAGATCTTTCTCAAATAGACTGGGCGAAAAAGTCCAGTCGTAAAATATTCCCATGTATGACTTGACATCATCAAGGTGCGGATGAACATCGCTTGCTCGAGAACACGGTAGAAGATAGTCTTGGAAAAGTGACAGACATAGCTGCGTAGCCTTCTTTGAAGAATGTTTGTGTAAATATATCGAAATCAATTGGTTCACGGCAAAAGTCACTGTGGGAGATGAACCTTTGGCATACGTGATTTTGGAGGCCAGTGCTGCGCAAAAATATTTTTCGGCTTCCGCCAGATCGTGACGCAGCATCCATATAATCCCCAAATTTATAGATAGGGACTGGCTACCGTAGCCTCCTGAATCATATAATGTTGATACTGAATTTCGCAAAACCTTTTCGATGTCTTCTAATCTTGAATGATCATGCAAGAACTTGAAAATTGAATTGATTGAATAGAAATATTTTTCCTCGTCAAATGCCATCTCGGCGCTCAGTTCAAGATTTTCTAATAATCTTAGGCACTGTAGGATATGACCAAAGACTTCATAGTCTATCTGTTGGGATAACTCAGACTCGCAGAAAAACGTCGAGATGCCATATATGGCTCGTTCAATATGTAGCTGAAGCGTCTCATGTGATAGCCTTCTCCAGAGCCACTCGGTAATCAACGGATGAAGGGAAAACGATGTACCATTGGCGTCGTGGGTCACATTCTCAACGAGAGAAAGATCCGATGCATCAGCAACAAAGTTTAGAAACCTATCTGTCGTGTTTTGTTTCCATGGGACGACGTATAATGAAAAGATGGGTTCAAAAACTGCTTGAGAAATGTTGCGGTTGTTCAAGAACCCGGCTATAGTGAGAAATACTTCTTTAAGAGCACCGAAGTCACTTGATTTAAGCAAATCCAGCGACATTTCCCATGTAGTCCATATACCAACATTTACTTCGGTCGGCGATCCTTTCGCGGCTTTTTTGTAATTCCAGAGCTTTGGCAAATCGAAGTCGGAAAGTATTTGGCGACGTTTGTAAAATAACTCCAAGAAAGCTCGGTAAGAGAGTCTTGTCCAGTGAATATAAGCTGCAGCCTGGTTGACTCCCAGAGGTAAACACCCAAGAGTCCTGACGATTTCAAGTGAGTCCTCCATCTTCTCGTCGGTTTTTAAAGCGCGTAGGTTAAGTAGTGCAATAGCATCTTTCTCTGCTAATGGCTCCACAGTGAGAAATCTACCCAATTCAATCGTCTGCTTATGACGGCTAACAAGAAGATCAATTATTATCTCATCAGTCCAGTCATGAAGGGGATACGCGTAGATAGTATTCATACCTTGTGATTAAAATGCATCCCGTATCACTGAAGGGTAAAAAGGACCGGATATCTGAAATTTCGTCCAGGTTATCAAGGTTATCAATAACCATTAAAAATCTCCGATTTTTCAATTTTGCCTTCACAAATTCGACACTCGGATTCTCTGTGGTTTCGGCTGGAGTCTCCAGAGCCATATAACCAAGCTTTCTAGCGAAGCCCTTGAAGCTAGTTTCCAAACTAGACCGTGTTTCTGCATTTGCCCAAAATATATGTGTATAGTCCTCTGGGGCTTGAACGCATACTCTTAAAGCGATTTGAGTTTTCCCTAGTCCACCCATACCCGCAAGACAATAGTCTGTGGCGATTTACTTGTTAAGATACTGTGTATCTTGGACAACATTCTGTCTCTGCCCAAAAAATGCGAAGCTGCAATTGACGGGGTGCCGTACTCAAGGCGGCTGGTGATTTTACTGGTTTCCTTGCATTCTCTCTTCCTGTTTTCAGTCACAGGGATCCCCGAAAGTATGGCCTTTGCATAGGCTGCTGCGGTTAGAGCTGCATATGGTTGCCAAACTTTGTTCTTGTGGGAATTGCAGTAGTCACAGATCCCTCGTATGACCAGTGATGAAAGCTCATCCATAATTCCGGCAGCTTCCATTTCAAAACAAATAATCCCATTGCCTTTGGCGATTGAATCTCGGACACTAGCGTCTTTCATGACTTGATCTGCCGAGGCTATTATTCCATAATGAGCCAAAGAATCGTAGCTTGTGCGTTGATCGCGTTTCACGAGCCTTTTTTGATCGCATGTTGAACAATTCGCATTCTCGTTTTCGTGAGTATAGCCCGACTCAAAGAGCAGGTCATGGTGTGGTCGGGAGATCATCTCGTTGATTCTTGGATTCGTTCTTGGCGTGTGAAGTAGAATATCGCTTGCCAGCTTCTTCCCAATCATGAGGTCGCTGTTCAGCTGAGACATTGCTTTTAGAATCACTTGAGGTGGTTTGTTCAGAGAACCAGTCCGCTCAAACCGTCCGTTGGAAAGAGTTTTGCCATAGTCGTACTGAATAACACCCCCAGAGGTAGAAGTTGGCGTGCTAACCGCTACATCACCAAGACGAATATCAGAATTTGGACCAGGAACGCCTCCTCCAATGCCGACCATCAATCCAAACTCGATGCCCGGAAAGGTGGACTTCAAGTGCGACACTGTAGTTGCTGCTTCAACCTTCCCATACACGCCGGACGGCAAGCATACTACAACGATATTGTGATTACCAATTTTTCCAGGTCTGTACACATTGTGATCTGTCGAAGACTGAGGAAGCGAGTCGTGGATTTCGTCAAGCATGACCTTTGCCGCAGCCATTTCTACTTCCAGCGCGCATATCCACGCGACTGTGTAGTCACGGTGAGACTTTTTCGAAGTCATCTGCGCGATCGTTTTGGAGGTTTTGTTCGCATGAGATGTTTATCAATAAGACGAAAACTGTTGACCCGTAAGCTTACGGGAAGGAGAAAAAAGTTTTCTCCTTCAAATTTTGTAACTTCATGTTTTCACCGCTGCTGAGGCTTAGGCGCTAACATCCCCTCAATCTTAGTACAAGGCTGTGGCCTGCAGTCGACATGGGCACAGCCTCTTATTAGGGCGAGTGTTCCCATTCAAGCCATTTAGAGCTCATAGACAATTGGATGGGGGTCTTTTTTCCATTATCCAATAACCGGTCCTGTCTGTTTGGCTAATTATAGTGAAGCCGTCGGTAGGAACTTGGCTATCGCATCGCAAGTGCTTGCGAAAATGGAAAGACGAACTATTTAATTTTTAAGATTTTCAGTCTCGGAGGCGACGAAAGTAAAAAAATAAACAGTTCCATTGAGTCGTTACCGAGTAAAGTCTGCCTGGGTGAGCCGATATTTACCAGGCTGTCTGTGCTGAAAACCATTCCCACGTAGGTATACCAGAATAATGGGTCTCTGGTTTCTAGATTGGAGCCCTTTGTGTATGTATTCAGTAATCTCGAAGCATGATGAAAAATAGCTTCTAATATATCTGGACCTCATCTATATCCAGATGTCATTAATTGAGATTCATCTGGTCATATATCTCGGAATTAGACTTATTATTTTCTATGCTTCCTTCGCTTTTTCAAAACCATTAGATGAATATTTTTGATTAATTCATGACCTTCTAGGTATTCAATTTTCTCCATGCTGCAATCGGTTGTAGATTCCAGACTTAAACCAGGACTTTTTCTCATAGACTACAATTGATATTGAGGCTCTTTTTGCAACGCCATAATCCTTCAAGACAGATACATGTAGTATGACCAAAGAGCGTGCATTATATGTATACATATATTTTCCCAGCCTCATAGGGCAATCTTCCCAAATAGCCAATGGAGATGCGAAGTGCCCCTCTAAATTCCTCGCTTCTTGTCTTCCCGCCAACTATTCGGTATTGCCGTTCGGTACTATTATTGTTCGGAGGGGCTTCGAAATGATAACTTTCGCCGTCCGTTTCGGAGAAAGACTTACTCAGCATCAGTTAACGCCACCAGCGCCCTTTTGTATTGCGTTTGATCAATTGGCCCAACTTTCTCGACTCTGATGTATTTCGTATGCTCAACAGCTGCGTAAGTGATATCATTTTCGGGATTTGTGGGTCGAGCATTTCCCTCTGAGGATATGTGTATTTGAATTCCGAGTTTACAGAGAAAGATGCATCATGGTCGAGCTCGAAGTGCCGTGAAAGAACCTCATATAGGATACCCGCGCTTTTGCTGTGGGGATTTTCAATCATTTGTTGGACACATATGGTAAGAGTAATTATCCACAAGGATATCCTGCTTTCTTTGTCTCTCATATATGCGGTGAGCTTAGTATGTGGCGACACACCTTTCTGTAAAAGCATTCGCAGCAGATCTCTATGACCATACATAACTGATAGGACAAAGAGTTGCAAATAGAAATGGGGGTCTCCTAAGATATTAACCGCCGAATCAAGCTTATTTAGAACAAAGTGGTCGTAACCATGGCATATTAACCACCCCAAATAATGAAACTTGGTCAAATGGCGGTCGTTGGTGAACTCACCCACACACAGGGACATCTCAAGGATCATGACAGGCTTGTAGACCCCTGCTTCAATCGGATGACAAAAAACGAACAAGGAGTTTCAAATGGGTTGAAATCTCTCGATATGATAGGACGACATGGGCGAGTAACTTAGATAGCGGAAGAGTCCCTGAAGTACAACCTGCAAATAGCACCCGCCATCGAAGTCTCGACCCTGGTCGTGCTTCATGTATCCAAATACGAAGTATCCGAGAAGTAAACGACAGCATCCTTCGTTGATATCGAAATTCGGGTTACGGTTCTCCATCTGCTTGAGCCTCCGCTCACAGATATACTCTCGAGCAGTACGATGAAAATATCCCACCACTGACTTGCCTTCCTTATTGGTGTGAAGTTCAAGCAGTCCTTTTGATAGCGAGTCGAGCCTGCATCTGACGGTTTCGACTCTATCTCTTACCTCACGTTCGGAATATCTCAGTGCCTGAGAGTGGTATGGAAAGGTCGAGTCTTGAAGATTATCGAGCCATGAATATATGATGACAGGACAATCTATCTCGAGAGCTGAGAGCTTGGTAGAGATAAGCAGTAGCTTATCCGAATCTTCACTAGAGGAAGAGTCTACTTCTTCTAACATGTTGTCGAAAAGATTTTTCATGCCATTGGGTATTGCATTCAATTTGTTTTGAAGCATTTGAGGGGAATCGTGGTAGCCAACACCTGCAAGGAAGGTTCGTGTGGCTAGTCTCGCGCACAGGAAAACACCATTTGCTCTGCGTACAATCTTTTCTGATAGTTCATGATAAGTCTCTTTGATTAGATCAAAGTTTCGATCTTTCTCCATCATGGCCAGACAATATCTGCGGATATCTGACTCCGTAAGCTGGTGTAGCCGTATTTGCTGACCAGGAAGGGTATTAAACGAATTCATAAATTCAGTATATGGTCGACTAGTCACACAAATCTTGATATTTTGTGAGGTTGTCCATGATTCCAGGTCTCTGGAAATTGACCAATAATCTAGGCTGTCTCCTTCATACTCATCAAGGCCATCAATAAAAAGACAAATTCGGTGATCTGGGGTCGCAGACACTGCAACAAGATTCATAAAAGCTATTTTAACTTCTTCGAGCCGAAATTCTGGTAGGTTCACGCCGTGCCGCAGCGATTGAGAATTCTATGATGGATTTGGGAAGACTTGAGAGATGAGGTTGGGAAACCTTTTCAAAACCTCAAAAAGTATACTTCGATAAAGACCTTCAATCGAAAGTTGCCATTTATCACCGGAATTTCAGAAGAAAAACTTAGCAAACACCAGTTCATGTGGTTCAGCCCAGGACCGAAGCTCTTCTTGGACGCGCGAGCTATTGCAAAGAAGCTTCATCAAGGTTGACTTTCCGGACCCTGCCTTGCCCGGATATATGATATATTCCGGTGCCATTGCGTAACCAGTGAAGGAAAGATTCTCAAGGTTCTCTCTTCTTGGGTTCTAGCTCCTGCTCTTCTGATGTGTCGCCCGTCATCCACTGGAACGTTTTAGCCTCTGCGTGTTCGACCGAATTCACCCTATAGTACATGGATGGAAAGCTCAAACGGCCAAGTATTTCATTTTCGCTTAGCATGCAAGCTGACAGGTCTTTGATATGGCATAAAGAAGCGGACACATTGTTCGAAGATGTTTGTCTATAAGGTCTGTCTAAGCATTTGTCTTCCCTTTTCTATCCCTCTTGATCGTGAGATAATCGTAAGCGCTCTAGTGCGTCCAAGATCTCTTTACGTAGAGTTTGAAGTTCTTTGGAGTGTTGATTTTGAAGCCGTTTTGCTTCGTTTTCAATAGAGCCAAGACGACCTTTTGTTGACGATTGCTGGTTTCTATTCCTTCTGATCAGCTATCTCGTCTAGACCCAACTTTCGGATACAGCGGTTCACCTTACTGAAGATGGAGAAGAATTTCTGACTTGTAGTTGGATAATCTGGACTCAAGAGATGTGATGTCCTTTTCCTTGCGCATGCTAGCCCACTTGACCTTGACACTTGCTCATTTAGAATCATTGTCAATTTTTCTTTTCAATTTTGTCAAAATACTAGATAGTTGTTGAGAAAGCTTGAAACATTCATCCGCCAACCGGAGTAAGGCGATTTCATTCTGCGTTGTTCCTTTGATATCGACAAGGAGGTCCTGCGAAACTTGCTCTAAATCAGCCACGATGATCCCAAGTGTTGCATTTTCGAGCGTTGTGCCATTTGCTAATTTGTAGACGCTCTGGGCACCTCTGATTAATTCCCAAGAGAAATCGATGAAGGAGATGATGTTAGAAGCCAAGCCAATAATAGTCAAGGGATCCATTCTCAATGTGGCGACAGAAGCTTCGATATGAACATAAATCTTCAATAAAATACTTAGACATAAACGTTGATTTTCATTTGATTGACAAGATGGCGAGGAAGCCTCTTTACCCTTCGTTCAAGATTTAGGGGGTTGGCGAGGCTGGCTGCAGACCCCTCTCGCTGTGCGACCATACAGAGCCATTCTCAACGAAAACAACGAGGCTGGCTGGCAAAGTGTGTTTACGAATGCGTAACACGAGTGCTACCTAGCCAGGCAGCTTTGTAATTATCATTAAGGTCTAACAAATATGAATGAAGAGCGTTCATTTCACAATTTTGGGGTATCGAGAGCATAATTTCCAGAATAGGAAATAAGTTTAGGACGCGGGCTGAATATTCACCCGCATCATCATTGACCGTGTAGTGGCTTCTGATCCTGCCTAGTCAAAATAACAGAATAAAATTAAAAAAAAATAGGCCTTGCGCAGTGAGAGATGCTAAAACAAGCGGTGAAGCCGTTCTGTGTGACCAGAGCCTTCGAGCGAAGACACTGCCACAATCGCGTGACCAAACTAATCGCGTAACCAAACTCATCGAGTAACCAAACACATCGAGTAACTTTGAAGAAGACAGGCCTTATTCTTCCTGCGATTAAGACAATACGAGATATAGCAGCTCAGGAAAATGAGTTGGTCTGATCATTGCCTATATGTCGTTAAAATTGCTGGGGATTATTTATGCCATCTTGACGCCTACTTGAGAATGAAAGTTCTCAGACAAGTTATGAGAGCTTTCAAATTTGATAACCAAACGCTGAAATGACCGATATGCATTAAATAAAGTATCAAGAGCTATTATTCGTTGAATAGATCAATTTAGGATATTCATATGCTAATACCCAGCCCTGCCCTAACCCAACGCCGTGATAGATAAACACACCGGAACACCATACATAATGAAATAACGCTAGGAAAAATAAAAAAAGAAATAGAGATGTTAATCATTATGTTGGAACGTAATTTCGTTCACTTTCATCACCACAGGTCCTCTTGATCGCCAACCATATCCAGAGTCATTGTGCGTCGACGTGACTGGCGGACCGCTGCTGACTGTGATCTCTGAACGTCGGGTTTCTGCTGACTCGGCATAAACCGTCCGCGGCTTTGGTCAGAAGTGTCCTTCTGATGGTTGTGTTTGCGGGAAGATGTTATGGTTGACTTTCGATGCATTGTGATTGTGTTTGAGGGCAGCGTCCCTGGTATAGCTTCCTTCTTTTCAACGACAAGAATATCGCTGACAACGCAAGGATCACAAGACTGGCTACGTTGCGGAACTGGCTTTCTTCGGATTATATTCTTCTTGACAACCTCATCTCTTCCATGTGCAGTAGCATCCTGTAACTCCCGAAAAAACGCCTCGCTGGCCGGGACATAGCGGAAATTCGGGCGCGCCTCTATATCGCGCTTCTCGGCGAGTTCTTGCGCATAGTCTGGATGGACTGGCTTGTATTCAAACTCGATGGGCTTTTCCTCGGCTTTTTTCGTTTGCGTGTTGGCGTTGGTAGACGGGAGGAGGATGCGAGTTAGACGACGGGTTTTGGAATTTCGTTTTCTTTTCTTCTCTTCGTCCTCTCTTTCTCCTTCTTCTGATTTTCGCTCTTCTACCTGCTGATACTGCTGTTCTTCTTCGTCATCGGAGGAAAAGCTGTCGTCGAGGAGAAGCACTTCTTTATTCTCGACCGCCGTCACGCCGGGGACAAACCCGGGTCCGTATAGCTTCTTCCCTTTCAAATGTGGGTTTTTGTACTGTGACCAGGCGCCGTCAATAGGCGCGGTGATAGCCACGTCGCCCCAGCGGGAATGCAGTTGCGGTCGTCGGTTTTGTTTGTGTCGAAGGATGATGTCGAGTGATGTGTTGACAAAGGACGCCATGGTTGTAGTTGTTCGGTTTTCGTGTTGTATTTGGCGAGTGTTCCTTTGCGTCGGCTTGTAGAGATGGGGCTCGTTTCATCGGTTGATGTTGTGATAAGTGTGGGTGGTGTAGGAAGATTCGTAGTATAGACGCGTTCAAGCAAGAACCAATCAAGGTCTCACAGCACGTAGAAGAATGACAGAGTAAAGCAAGACAAGAACAAGCACGCCAAAAATAAAGCAAACAAATCAGCATATAACCCTCACTATAAACGCGAGAGCAAATAACTAATTCGCAAACAATATCGAAACAGCCCGGCGAACAGCCCTCTAGATATAGACCAGTTGACAGCGCGGCACAGATTGTGGCACGTTCAACCCTGGTACACACTAACAACAGAAATAAGCAACACAAGGAATCGAAAATAGATCAACGTGTGTCAGACTAGTGTCTGAACCCTGCATCTGCATGTCGATGCTGGCCGTGACCCCCCTCTTCCTTCGCGGCAGCGACACAAATTTAGAAGTACGTAGTCCACACCTAACGACATATGCATAAAGTTTGCCAACGCTGAAACCACCTAGCCTGTTAGTACGGAGTACTATCACTGTTCTATGTTTGGACCGGCGATCATTAACAGCCAGAAATCCAGACTAAAGACAAAAACTCAGTGTGACTCGTCCGGCCTCATCGACATTACTTTTTGCTTTTTCTCAGTGGGTTCTTTGACAGGCAGATTAGCGCTGAGGGTAGTTTATTTTTGTATCATTTCTCCACTTTATCCCTGACCACTCGCTGTCCTGCTGAGAGCGTGAGAGACACATGATTCGGTGTGAGAACATGTATGTAAGCGCCGGGGCGCTGAAGGCTTGAAGCCGGTGCTGCACATCCCCCTGCTTAGGGCAAGGAGCTAGCCCTAATGAGCCCTAATCTATCCGCTCTGGATCGCTGGGCCAGCCCAATAGTAATGCATCGACTGCGTATCTGTTGGTCGATCGACACAGGACGATCGCGCCGCGCTGCTATTACTATAATTAATTAATCAATTCATGTCGTAATATTTTGACCTGTGATTCACTTGATGTGGTTACATATAGTTTTGCCGTTCCCGGACTAGCGCCCCAATGCACCGTTTTATCACCTCTCCCCGCATATATAGCTTCACAATCGTTGATAGGAGATCAATAGTTGCATTTTGTTTGGCGTGAGAGATTAAAAGGTCTGAAATTGTTTCGATTTACAAGATTGATTTTCCCGGGCGACCAGCAAACATGAGTCTATAGTATTGGTCACGCGGGACTAAGTATTCCCTTCTCCAACGGCAGAAAATCGGCGTGGGTATTCTTCCCTCTACTTCAGCTCATATATTCGGTCGGTCAAGTTTATATGTTATGCTGAGCTCTGTGGCCTGACATTGTGCACTTTTCTACCAATGTTTTGGATCGAAGATATGAATATAAAATATTTCGAGTATCGAGTTATAACATGAATTGCTTTTTCGTTTCGAGTACTACACATTGGACCTCATTAATCCGGAAGACGCGAAAATCAGAAAATTAGCTACGAACAGAAACGAGGGGACAAGTACTAGTTAGTTAAGAATTCATCTGCAAAACACCCAACATCGTGATACCATTAATCGATCATACTACCTGCAAAGCTTGCAGATCCTTTCCATGAGAAGAGTAGTGAGACGTCACTCATCAACGTCGCGAGGATAGGCCTCCCAGTATTCACCCAATTCCGCGTCAGTCATTCCAGGGACAGCGTCATAACGGGTGAGAGGAGCCAAATCGATATTGTGCTGCTTGAATTGCGACAACTTCAACTGAGTGAGCGTTCGTGTTTTGTTGACACTATACACCTTGATACGATGGGCCGACGACGTGACGTGAAGCCCCCAGTTCCATGCCGCTCGCACATTCAATGGCTGTGTGTTGAGAGAATTATCCCAACATCTGCAAACGATCTCAATCCACCCTTCCACGTCGCAGGGAAGATCAATTTCCCACGTTCGCCAGGTCCATTTACCCTTTTTGGATAACTGGTCTTCCGGTACGGCGTACCAATTGAAACCTCCGTCAGCAGAGAGCTCGACACGTTCCGGCCATCTTCCGCCACCGGAATACGCCCAGCCCTTGCAATGGATTTTGCCATCATGCATAATCACTTGCTTTGTCCATGGAGACATGATCGCTGAACTGACAGGCATCTCCTGAATTTGGATACCGTCTATAGGACGCAGGTTGTACTTGCCGACCTGCTGGTTGAAGTAGAGGTATTCCCTGGATTGGACAGGCGCGAGGGTTGGACTTTTGATGGCTTTGATACGGTATAGCCACTTCACACTCCGAGCCCCGATATACCCCATCACAATAACTCGCAGCGGATAACCATGGATCTTAGGGAGCACCTCGCCATTCATTTCCCAGGCAAGGATAACCTCGTTAGCCTTAACCTTGGACCAAGGTACGCTAACAACATAATTACCCACTTCGAGGTCCTTAACGTAGGTCTCGGCGCCATAGAGTTCGAGGTGCTTCGCATGATCGATCAGACCGCCACAATCTTTAATCACCTTCTTTAGGCTAATGCCCTTATACCGTGCGGTACCAATAGCTCCCTCGGCCCAAGGAGCTTGTGGTACTTCGTCACCCTGGCCAGCATATAACGCAATTTGTTCGATACGGCGGGTTCCGGAACATTGCATAGTGATTGTCTTTTCCATGCGTGGGAACTTAGTCTCATCCATCAAATCCTCCATTGTATATGATTTAGGTGATTTCACGAGTCCGTCTAGCTTCAACTCAAATTTGTCCGCATCGATGATCGGAATACCGCCATGGTTGCGCACGAAATGAAGAGAGTTTGGAGTTATTGCCTTTGCGGTCACCAGTCGCTTTGGTGGCTCCCCATTGTAAGGGAACTGCAATAAGTGAAGCATCTCAGGATGTTTCTCTTCCAGCACCGTCTTCCAAGAATCATCCGCAACAGGGGCAAGCTCTCCACCTAGGGCTGCATGCCAGGCTTTGAAATCATCGCCGGTGAGAACGGGATTGGTCCCGGGGATTGGTCCCCATTGATAATCGGGACAAGGTGCAAATGTTTGCGAAGTCAAGATTTTGTGGGCTTGAGCCTTCTTTTTAGGGTAATTCTCCCATTCGACGTAGCTATAGTTTAGTTGAATGACATATCAGCTTTACTGTTCTGATTTCAAAAAACCAATTGATTACGGGACACATACCCGACCCAGCCTTCTCTTTCACGGGCAAAAAGCTTCTTACGATTACCCACTGCTTGGATAGCCTTCTTATTTTGCACTATTTCGGACGGTTTCGGGGGAAACACTTTGACGACCGTCTTTCCGGTTTGGTCAAGGATAGGCAGCACATGGCCTGCCATGCCCTGCTCGATCATCCATTGATCAGGTCTGTCCAGAGCCGTTAAGCTTGATCTTCTTCTTGATTCCATGTTGTATGAAAGGTTTATCAGATTTCTTGGAGTGGGCAGCTTAAAGAATACGTTAACTAGTTATCGGAAGTGTTATAGTTATATAATTCGAGGCGCACGACCCCGCTCGGTGTCATTGTCATGATCTCAACCGTGTCTCAACTAGGCAATACTTCTAAGCCAATCGTAAATAAGCTCTTCTCTTTCCTTATTTGCTAGAATTCGTACTGCAGTACGATGTATCACATTTACGCGGGGCTGTGATTGTAGATCCACTGTACGGTGACCGATAGCGACCGGTAGCGACCATCCTTTAGCAATGTTCGTTTCGCCTGTTACACCGTCTGCTTCATCCCTTACTGATCGGGCATAAATATGTCCGAATGAGGTAATATTCTATAAAGACAGTTACTTAAATCGAATCACACCTCCACCGCATCGTTGTGAGCAAGGTTATGCGATTATGAAGAGGAATAGATTATTAGGCAGTGTGAAGTGATTGAGTTGCTTATATAAATTACATAGATAGAAAACTGTAGAGTATTTGTGACTGGGTTCATGCTGTTTTTTAAGCGGAAAATCGGTTGATTATATGGATTCTGATTGATTTGGATAGTATCCCATATCATGGTTGTAAGATCAATTATATGAGCGATTTAAAATTAATAAGGCTTCCCAGTAATCCTGGGAGCCATCTTTTAGCCACATAGCGTCAATTGTTGGATAGGTTGATTAACTAATCTGATTAAAAGTATATTTCATAATATGACTTCATTGACTTGATATTATTATGATTTCAAGGCACTGCCATTCCCTTCCTAGCTATGTGGACTTCCGTAGTTATCTAAGGCAGACTATTTTGGAGTGGCCATTATTGCGGTTAGTTCTGTCTAAAATCGGTCTCTGCTCACTGCAAGACTCCTGGCGATTAGACCTATTCAACTCCGGTTTCACCTATCCGTTCTAATGCGGTCCCAATTTTTTCGGCAATCAGGACTATAAAGACCTTCTATTCAGCAAGTGGCTGATTTGATCCGATATTCGGTAGATATAAATAATTAGATCCAGGCATAGTGGTTGATGGGAAACGTGTGTCAAAAACTGACCGCTAGGTATCTAAACATGAGATATCGTTACAGAAACTCGCCCCGCAAGGGGTCCGTAACAATCGTAATTTCTGTAAGGGGCCGCTTATGTATTGATCCTAGTTTAGTCTATAACTTGCAACAAACTATCAAAGGTAGCAAGATACAGACCCTACCTTACAGAAAGGGCTGATGCGTTCTCAATCACTCCCTTACATACGCACGTCCTCCATCTTCCAATCATCGATATACATTGCATCTCGCTATGTAGTCTCACTCGAATTATCACTACTTAGCATGCATCTACTTTCACTAGTTTTGGTTCGATAATGCGCAGGCATGTTTTTCTTCGTTATACATCCTTAATATAAGACGATTGTAATATGTATTAACTAGTTGTTCTGTTAAAGCTGCTGCAGCAAGAAATACTGACTGCTGTCTTATATATTATATCTCTAAGTGCAACTTTATGTTTTCTGAAGAGTAGAAAACAGTCTCTCTAGTTTTACTTCCAAGATAAGAAGTCAATTTAGGATAAATAAGGATAGTGATAGTCAGGTATTAGGGTATACAAAAGTTCCAGCGGTCTAGACCGCCAACCCACGCCGATTCCTTCGTGATGCCTAAGTACTTCGCCACAAGGCGATATTATCTCATAAAACATTGACTATACTTCTGGAAAACGTACCTATTAAGGGGAAAGTGAATTTCAAAGCCAATTTTATGATTCACGGTGGCACCACTTACTGTACCGGGTTGACGAAGTGCTCCGGGTAGAAGCGCCCGAGGGAGGATTTCTGGCGGGCACAGATATGCGCTTATCCAATTCGTGAACATCCAAGAGGCCGATCCGCAATGCACGCCGCTATCTCTCCAAGAGCACACAGTGGCCACGAGTTGGATAGAGGAACGTTATTTGGGTCACTGGCTAGACCCAGAGCTAGAAATCGATCACCAGCGCGAAAAGGCAATCGCAAATGCAGACGTCTCTCCAAGCATTTTGGAGTCGGAGGTATCTCTACAGTTATTGATAGCTATGACTGTAGGAAGTAGCTAGATCGTCGCACTAGATCTACAGTCCTAGTCCTTATTTTTCTGACGATGCGTTTGTTCAGGTAGGTAGGGGGAGGTTTAAGACAGCCTAGTGCATTGAAAGTGCGTTGAAAAGCCCTACCTGTCTCCTTCATCGCCAAATTTATCAAAGCCTACGTGTCTAGTGCTATCGAGAATTGCCTATCTATATATATACTTACACCTACGCCTATAGTCAGGTAGTTAACAGAACGAAGGCGGATAATAGTCCTGGTTGGATGCGGAATGGTTGCAGTTAAACGGCTCGGTGGCTAAAGTTACGAGTGGAAAGGAGGCCGTTTCTGGCGCCAGAGATTGTCATGTTCGGCGTCGATTTCAACAGGTCCCTGTATTCTAGTTGTAACAGCGAGGGATTTCGGGTGGCATGACCTATTAAAAAACTAGGCAGTAGGCCTACTCACAGGTAGCACTGCAGGTAATAGTGCTTGACCGACTGGTGAAACGACCGACCGACAAAAAGCCTGCCGTTCTCCGAGACTGCGCCGCATGGAAAATACTTAACATGGCACTACCTCTACTTTATTTCACTTTGTAGGTCTTTCGACCAGTCTAGTCCGTCCCCTGTTTTTTTTTTTTTTTTTTTTTTTTTTTTTGAGAAGGTGGAGAGGATTATTATTCTTGCTCACTTGAGCGACTGCCGTTTTGAGATGGGATCGGCCCTGTTCGCGGAGATTGTTCGGCGTTTGCTTGAACTATGAGTGACCATCCTGGAGGCTCAGTGTTGTTGCTACTGGATGATGTGTAGAACGTGACCAGTTTGTGTATTTACAGTCTCTATATCTATGTACATGTATAACCAAAATTAACGATATCCCAGCAAAGCAATATAAGACCCTATCACTCCCATGGACATCATACCAAAAAGCACCACCAAACACTGTTGACATCCATAATCAGGACTTGACTACCCCTCTTCTCTCAGTCACTCCCACTCTGCTGATCAAATGCCACATCAGTGAGTGGAAACCCAATAGTACTCCAATAGGAAGACATCCTTTGCCGCCGACCCGGACAGTCGGTATCGAATAAGATAGCGAAACACAAGCCAACGCATACAAATCGCTGAAAACAAGCTGGCAAGGGTGGGCTGGCCTTTTGTACAAATAAGGATTGTCCCGTGCCATCCGGTCTTTGTGTGTGTCTCTGGGCGTTTTGTTGATTGTTGCTGGAAAGGATGGTGTAACCCATAAATGAGAAAAAGGTGTCACATGGATGCTGTCCGCAGGTGCATAAATCCTGTTCTGAGTCTTTTCTAATTTTATTTGCAGTGTGACTAGGTCTGGAAGATGCGATGTGTCAAGCCATATGAGTGACATGGCATGATATTGGAGGGGAGGTTATCTCCTCACTCTGTTGTAGATCTATTCCTCGTGGTCTAACCGTCTAAGTCCTCCAATTATTTGTGTTGCGTCTTGTATGAAGCATTTCATCTCTTAGTCGCTTCATATCGTGCAAAGTAGTGCAGTCGTATAGCACCCATGTCGCTCCTCCTACCAGTCGCGAGAAACTTGCAAATACCAGGGGGTGATGAGGTGAGATGCAGTAAGAGTCCACAAGACCCCTGCACAAATTTAAGGGCAGACCCCTTTTTCACTGAGCTATAGAAGCTCGCTCAATATATTTGAGACAGATGCACCGCACCGTCCGGACCACTCGTGATTTAAGGGTCTGTATCTCGACCAGTCGCTATTCGTTCTGGCAACTTTATGATCGTCAAAAAGAGAGAAGAAAATCACACGCCGAGTGAATGTGACTTCTTTACTGCAGATTGAGATGGCGAAGACGGGATTGATGCCATCTTGGCCACAGAAGATCGTCGCGAAGCTGCAGGGCTCGTCCTCCTTGACCGAGGCGAGCTGGGTCGTATTGACGCATTGTTGTTATTATTATTAGTATTAGTATTATTATTCTGCGAGTGCTGTATTCCTGCATACAATGACTCATCGTCACTATCGGTTCCGACAGTAAAGAATTTATTATTGCCTGGATTGGCGGAATGCGCGTGAGTTGTTGCTGTCGCCGATCTTCTATGCTGCTTTTGACGAGGAGCGACAGGACTGACTGGTCTCGATAATTCAATGCAGCCCACAGACAATGAACTGCGAGCTTTGGCACCCAAGTCGACACTGGCTCGACTGTTCGACGCATTTCGTCCGCTGCCGCCGCCGCCCCTGCTTTTTCCAGACTCGTGGCTGTATGAGCTTCGTCTATGTGCTGCTCGCCGGCTGGCTTCTCGGTGCTCGTCAGCGGATGCTTGGTTTTGGGTAGATTGATTTGTTGTGCCTAAAGGAGCAGCAACCGGAGGACTTAGAACCACTCTCGCGCGCATGGTTCGCACGGCAGAGTCTAGAGCCAACTCAATGGCGAGATGATTTCGAACCCTCGAGATCTTGGGCCATGTAGCTCGCTCACCGCTCAGGCAGGTCTCCAAGATAAAATCCGCGGTTGGATTTTGCAAGATGCGCGGGAAATGAGAGTACGGAATCTCCGGAAAGATGTTGATGTCACCAGAGTACTTCTGGCTCATAACAGACGCCGTCTTCATGAATACGTTTGGGAAGATGCCCATGTCAGACAGCACGGTCATTCGATGCAGGGCCTCTTCGCGGGCGAGATTGGTCATGGCGTTTAGCCACGGGGAGCTCAGCCAGGGCTGCCGGCTCGCTACGGCTCCTAGTCCTTCTTCCTTGGCCAAAAAGGGTACGACATGAGGGTTCACTTGGGATACGATGAAGTGGTTGACATTGAACATCTCAGATAATCGAGTCATGGGCAAGTCGCCGTCAACGGATCCATCAATCCAACTGCGACGGTCATCGTGCCACGGGACTCTCTGTCCGGTGAGCGGGTCTTTTGCCATCAACACTGTCGACGAAAACACGCCAGGGACCGAGCAAGATACAGTTCTAACGACTCGTTAGCTTGTTGAAGAATCTACAGGGCGAATCAAGCTTACATGGCAGACCAGATCAGCACATTTGGCGCGGTAATGTAGTTCAATAGTCGAGGGAGCTCGTAAAGACCGGCACTTGATATGCAGATGTTCAGAATCTTTCGTGTGCGATTGTAAGCTTCATGAAAAGTCATATCGCCTAACCAACCGCTCATGACTCTTTCCATGTGACAAGGATCATATATGGACCCATACTTGAGAAACCGAGCGACTTTTTGCAGCGGAGGAAGCTCATGTCCTTCTCTCTCAAAGACATCCAGTTCCCCGTAAGGAAACGCCTCCAGCACTGCGGGCAGCTCGTCCTCGGTGTGCGCGCAGTAGATCGCTGCAACAATACTACCGGCCGATGCGCCAGATATAATCCTCGGAGCGAGCTTCGCTTCCCAGAGTGCCTTGGCGACACCGACATGGTTCATGCCAAAGGTTCCTCCTCCGGACAGCAGCACGGCGCTGCGGCCAAATGCCTGTCGCGCCGATAGCAACTGGTCCAGAATATACTGCATCTCGGCGAGATCGCAGCGGTCGCTTGTCGACAAATCAAGTAGCGTGGAAATTGTATCCACAGCCGTGCTGATGTACCGATCAATCAGGTTTTTCGTGCCGACATGCGTATGCTGATACAGGCTGGCTTCGCTCATGCTGCCGAGGTCTCTGCTCAGGGAAGTTCGGATCAAGAACAGCATGCGCGGCACATCGCAGCTGATGCGCGCGTCCTCCAGCTGCTTCATGCGCTCGTAGACCAGGGTCGGGTTGTATTCGGTTGATTCAAAGGTTTCCTTCCACGTGTTGTTCCCCTCGAGTTCGTCGAGTTCGCAGGCGCACGTGCGCCACTCATCGAAAGACACGGCCTGGCAGAAACGACGATTTAGTTCTCAGAACTATGGCCTAATACAAAGCTAATAACTTACATTTCGCATCTTCAAATAGAGGAGCTGTTTCCGATCATCGTCGCGCAGCTTCTTCTCGCGCTCCTCTTTGGACAGACCGTCTCGGTATGTGTTGAGAGTGTCTCCGGCCCACGAAACGGTGTCGCGCACCACCGACGAAAAGGCAGCGAACGAGGCGCGCTTGCCCAGGCGTGAAGACGACGACGGCGCATCTTGTTTGCGATCAACGACCTGCTGCAGGCTCTTTTTGCGGTGCAGTTGTGAGTGGATAGCGGCGGGATCGCGGAGAGTCGTCATGATCGTAGTAGGATGAGTTGCTGGCTCGTCTGCGGAGCCGAGACCTGGAGATGGCCGGTCATGTAGAAGCAGTGATGCGTCAAAAATCTATGGTTGAAAAATAGAGGAAGCTGGAAGAGTTGAGGTTTAATTCAGGCAGAAGGAAATTAAAGCACATTCATGACCAAGTCACGAGGCCCGCCGGGGCAATGCGTAGTGGTGAATAAGAAGCCAGCACTATTCTTAGTTAGCACCCGTAATTTTAAGAGAAGCCGCCCGCGGGGAAATTATAATTAATCTCTTTCTTTCTCCATAATTATCTTATTAATGCTCTTTGCTATTTGTTCATGTCATGCGGCCTTGGCTGGCTCGCAGATCGCAGTACGTACTACGTATTATTATGACAGTACGTACCTGTGCAACACTGAAGCAAGATCTTGGCCGCTGTCAGATGGCCACTTGTTAGCAGTGATGTGGCTCCTGCACGAGATCACGAACTGCCGGGGTGGTGGAAATTAATCCCTGCATTTAAGAAATTATCTTAAATGATTATTATGGACCTGCGATGTTCTCTCAAGACCGTCATGTCTATGAGTCCGTAGTATGTTTTACACGTCATCCATACAAGTGGACCGCGGGTCCGGAAGTATACAGGAATTCGTCATATGCATTACTGCGACTTTACTTAGCAGTCGACTGCATAGCACTAGTAATTGTTCTCTCTTGGCCTGCTTCAAAATGTTGACCGCTCATGTGCAATGTTTTTCTCATGCTGTATCTGCCTAGTCTATCCGATTCGTCTCTCGTTGCGCAGCCAGCTGAGTAAGTCTGTTGCTTACAATAATTTCTCAAAGTGGAATGAAAATTGATACATGCTCAATTTCTTAATTCTGGTAAAATGCCATTCCCAATCTCCCTGGAGTAAATAACCCTCCTTGATGCAGTTGCAAGTCAAAAAAAAAAGTATAAGTATAAATACAACAGGAGAACGTGTAGTCTCTTTCTTACGCCTTTGTCGCAATCGCGAGCGGCGCAACCTTCACAGGCTTGGAAGGAATATCCTCCTCATCTTCAGAAAATTCATCGGCATCCTCGTCCTCTGGCTCGCCCATGATTCTCCGCCACAGGCCGTCCCATACCCCCTTCTTAGTTGCAAGTCCGCCAATGAGGAAGATGGGTAGTTGCCAGACACTGGCCCAGAACAGACCTCGAGCGGTGCCCTTGGCTCCCTGGTGCTTCCAGAACCCATAGGCTTCCCTGACCATCCACCCATTGGCAAGGCTGCTACTGACCAGGAACCAATTATTCACAAAGCCGCATGCCCAGAAGCCGATCGAGATGGGGAACATGAGAATCGAATACCGGAGTGCCACACGCGCGTTTCGCGCAGGGTTCACCCAAGCCATCATCTGGTGGCCTGCGCGTTTGTATTCATCTTTGATAAGATGAGAGAGTGAGTTGAAATGCGGGAACTGCCATGCAAATAGCATCGAGGCGAGGAACCATCCTCCAATACTGCCTTCGCTAAACAGCATGTCTTTCCATGTGTCGTGGCCCGTTGTGGCTGTTTGACCCGCTGCTGCAACCCAGCCCATCATCGGAGGAATGGCGCCCACTATGGCTCCGACCCATGTGTTTATAACGTGAATTCTTTTCATCGGAGTGTATACAAACCCGTAGAGAATAATGTTGGCTGCCGACAAGCCCGCGACGGTCGGGTTGGTGCCCACGTAGAGCATGCCGACGCCCGCAATGCCACTCAGCACGGCAAATATCAAAGCGCCGCGCCGAGACACCAGGCCTCGTACCAGGGGTCTGTTCCGCGTTCGCTGCATGAGAGCATCATACTTGGGCTCAAAAAACATATTAAAGGTGTTTGCACTGGCGCATGATATGAACGTGCCTGCCGTCAAGTACAGAAATGTGAGAGTCGAGGTGGACAAAGTGGGAAGTTGAACGATCGACGGATCAAGTGTGAGGAGCGAGGATATCGGGTATAGTCCGTAAGCAGACGTCGTCGAGAGAAGAATCAAAACGGATAATCGAGGCTTCGCGAGAGCCAGGTATGCAGCGAGTTTGCGGCGAAGGGAGGACGTCGGGAGCGAGGAGGAAACGGCCGACAGTCGAGCAGAGGCATCGGGGGGCAATTGCTCTTCGGCGGCATTTTCATTTGCTTTGGCTTCTTCTTTTAACCTCTTCCGTCTCCTGTGAGGCCGTTCTTCTGTGTTTTCCGAGGCAATTGTGTTGCTGATATTGTCTGCGGGTGGTTCGTTGTGTATCGACGTCGTGTGGTTGCTTTGAGTTGACGAGAGCGACGACAGCACTCCTTCCGTCGTCTTCGATTTGGACGGCTCGCGAGAAAAGAAATACTCCTTTTGAAGCGCACCAGAGGGCCCCTCAGCAGCGCTGGACTTTTGATATCGCGAGACCGTGAAGCTCCGCCGGGCAGCTGCGCGGCCTGCATTGGACAGGCATTGCGAGCACACGGCGACCGAGCCCCCGGCCAAGCGAGGCCGCAACAATGCAGATCGTAGTATCATGGCCGATCAGGGTGTTCAGAGCTTTGCCGGTTCATTGTGGCCGCAGGATTGCTCTGGAGATAGAAGAAAAGACAGACGAAAACAGGCGATGCTCAAGTTCTCTCGGGATCGCTGGGGCCTGCCGGCCAATCGCAGCCGCCGCGTTGTGTCAGCCGGTCCTCCGCATACTTTTTCGTTCTTTCTGAAAGCTGAACGTCATCAACGTTTTCTTAACGCCCTGACAAGAACGTCAACTCTTTCCATCTAGCTGTTGCGCCTGCAATCTACAGCAACCATGGACACCATCCAAACCGCCATCGTCGAGCCGCTCAAGCCCGTTCTCAAGCCCATCAGCGACGCCCTGCCCGAGCCTGTCCACGATGCGATCATCTCGCTGGTCGGCTCGACATGCCACAGCGCGCTTCTGCTGGACCTGGACGTGAGCAAGGACCCCGAATGCACGTCGCTGGCCATCTCCAAGGCCCTGGGTCTTGCCATCGTCGGCGCCAGCGCTATCGTCAAGGTGCCCCAGATCCTCAAGCTCATCAACTCGCGCTCGTCGGCCGGTGTTTCGTTTATCTCGTACGCCATGGAGACGGCCAGTCTGCTCATCACACTCTCCTACAACGTTCGCCAGCAGTTCCCATTTAGCACATTTGGCGAGTCTGCTTTGATCGCTGTGCAGGATGTGGCTATTGGAGTTTTGGTCTTGACCTTCGCTGGCAAGCCCGCCGCTGCCGCAACCTTTGTCGCGGTAGTTGCTGCAAGCATCTACGCTCTTCTCTTTGACCAAAACTTGGTGGACGCTCACACGCTGTCGCTCCTACAAGCTGGCGCTGGCGCTCTCGGCGTGGCTAGCAAGCTTCCTCAGATTGTTGCTATCTGGAGTGAAGGCAGCACTGGACAGTTGAGCGCTTTTGCGGTATGTTCCACGTTTACTTCCCACGATCTTAAGTTTGGAAAATTGTAAAGCTGAAACTGATCATTTCTAGGTTTTCAACTACCTCTTCGGCTCCCTGTCTCGCATCTTTACCACCCTTCAAGAAGTGGACGACAAGCTCATCCTGTACAGCTTCGTGGCCGGATTCGCGCTCAACGCCGTCCTCGCTCTTCAAATGCTCTATTACTGGAACAGCCCAGCGCCTAAGAAGGCTTCCACCAAATCCAAGGGGCCCAAAAAGCCTATTGTCAACACCCCGGCTGCCGCAGCAAGCACTGGCGTGCCTCCCAAATCCGCTGGGAAGACTCCTTCTACTCGCAGGAGAGGTTGAGTTGTCGTTTCTGTTTGGGAAGAATACTACTTTTAATTTTGGATTCATCTTTTTTCTTTCTGAATTGGTCATGAGGTCGTATTTTTATCGTATAATCGCTAGCGAACGTTAGTAAACCATGACAAATTGTAAGGTGAATCGTTCGTACTTGTAACCTCTCGCAAACTCAAATGGACGTAAATTTTGGTCGGTACACACATATATTCGCATGTAGCAGTCCACCAAAGTATTTCATTTGTCCGGCTTAGTTCCGGTCATCATATAGCGAAAGACATCGGTGAGTGGCATGGCCGGCGACGGGGCAGCACCTGCTCGATGCTTCTCGCTGGTAATATCAAATTCAACACCAGACGCTCCCGGCCGGCGATGAACCCCGACTATCTCCATCTTGTCGTCATCAACATCCTCGTCTTCGTCTTCTTCCTCGTCCGAATCTTCGCTCTCGTCATCGTCTAGCTGTCGACTCAGGCCAGTCACCACGTTTTGGATACCGGTTTCTCTTTCTTCGAGAGTGTAATTGCCGCCCCAATTGCGCCGTCGCGCTTCTTGATTTGCTTCAATCGGAGCCCACGCCCATAGTTCTTCTAGTTCTGCCTCTGAGAGCCCTTTGTTTTCTTCCGCAGACTTGGCGCCGGCCTTCAGACCTTTTTCCACCCAGTCTTGAACACGAGGGTCTAGTTTCGTTCGTAGCAGTTGTTCTAGCACGCCCTGTTGTGTGGTTCCTGGGAAAGACGGCGCGGGATAGGCAACTAGCGACGACAGGAGCTCATGGTGCTCGGAGATCTGCGTCGAGATGTTGATGAGGTTGTTTGAGATAATACTAGCTTGGGACTGCAAAGAGTTCCTGCATGACTGTCAGCAACTTGGCTTAACGAAAAGAGCTGCTGTCTCGTCCATACCATGAAGGCAGCGGGTCGCTTTGTTGCAAGCTGCCTGTGAGAGAGCCCAGCGAATGCGTCAGCTGCAGCAGGCGCTGTCGGGTCTGCTCGAGCACTTTGATCTGGCCCTCGTTGACGGCAGTCATTTGAAAGGTTCGAGGATGCTGTACAATTTTCAAGTGTTCAATATGGCATATGCCAATCTTATCGCGTGAGGTCCGGAGGTGAGAGAAAGAAAGAGCAGCGGACTCCAATCAAGCTCGCACGCTTCGGCAGCTGTGCCCCACCGCTTGCGACAAGCTAACCCCATAGCTTTCGACAATTTTTTTCTTTCTTCTTCTTCTCTTTATTTCTTTCTCGTTTTTTATTCACTAAGTAGTTTGATTTCTTTCACCTTACAGCTCTATTACCATGGCAAAGCCTACGCACGAGTTCTACATGCCGTCGCTGTACGATGGCATCCGACTGAGCAGCCGTATCTACCACCCCAGCGAAGTCGATCTGCAACAGCCCACGATCAAAGGCGCCATTATTGCTCACCCATATGCCTCACTCGGAGGAAGCAATGACGATCCGGTCGTATGCTCTACTGCCGCCGAGCTTGTGCGGAAAGGATACGTTGTATTGACCCTGAATTTTCGGTATGCCCGCTTGTCTCCTCGCTATTGAGTTGGACTCACATTAATGTGTCTATCTGATAGCGGTGCGAGCGATTCCGGCGGTCAAACAAGCTGGACGGGGAAGCCGGAGCTCTGTGACTACACCACTGTCTATGGATTCATGCTCAAGTACCTCCAGCTACTTGGACCTTCCAAGTCCGTTGAACTGGTGCTCTGCGGGTATTCATATGGATCGATAATGGTATACCATCAACCCAAGGTGGAAGACGTCGTCAGCCTCTTTGCCTCGCCAAAAAGCAAATCTCTTGCCAATGAGATTTTCGCAAAGGCTAGAGAGTTAATCCAGGGGGAAACCAAGGACCAAAACGACCAAGATGATGAAACCGAGTTACCACTGGCAAAAATCTCATACCTCATCCTATCTCCGGTCCTCTCAATAGCCTCTGGATTCATCACCCTCTGGTCGAATTTATCACGAGTTTCCATTCAGGGCACGCAATTAACGACACCGGCCCCCGAAGAGCAACTTCCCAAGCACCGCACATTGATTGTGTACGGGACTGATGATATGTTCACATCAGTGAAGAGCTTTCAACAGTGGACCACACAATTAAGAAATGTACCAGACAGTGAAGTCAGGAGCGTCGAAATTCCGTTCGCGGGGCATTTCTGGTTAGAGCAAAACTTTCACGCACAGCTACGGAAAACTATCAGCACGTGGCTAGACGATGCGCAATGATATTGAATGAGCCGAAAGAAGAATATATTAATTTTATTTCGGCGGTATGGGTCCACATTCAAATGGGACAATGTCTACCGCTCACTACCAGCTGGGCCGTCTTCGGCTAGGAAATCGTCACGCCGGGCAATTTCATGGTCATGTTAATTCAAACTAAACATGACAAAGTCCAATCTACAAACCCTGTCGTGAGCTGTCCAGCATGCAAAAGTAGCGCATTCGTCGCGAGGAACTCGGTCTCATTAGAAGAACAGTATGCCCAGTCAAGGATGTAGCGCATGACACCATCCGCGAAGCATTCTTCCCTTGTGGACGGGGCAATTGGGCTCATTTGTTATTATTTGGAAATCACGTGGCGATGGAACCAAATCCTTCACTACCAGTATGGGATTTCTACGTAATACATGTATTCTTTTTCTCTACATGGCCTTTGTTGCGTGGACTACCTATGTAGCTGTTTCTCCTTGTATGTACTTCAAGAAGGGCTTCGGACCAAAAATTATAGGAATATTGCTAGGTTTTCACAAACCTGCTGTGTATTACGAGCAACGTTGTTATTCTGAAATCGAGTACTCTTATTTCAGGGCTCTCGCAGAAACAGAAGACCAGGTTAACACATGTAGCCCAAACATGAGGTTCTTTAGCATCAATGCTACTCAGCTACTTTGCGGAAGAAAAACGAGCAGTATATTCCTCTTTATAAGCCTTCAGCTGCTCCATCTTTATCTGCGTAAATGATTCCATCTCTGCACGTGTCTTCTCATCAAGCAACTCAACACCCGCACCGTCTTCATGAAGTGCAGCCCAATAGACAATGTCCACGTCGAAGCTCTTTCTCGCTGCATAATCGAACCAGAAACGGCCTGTCGTCCACGAGTCGCGCATGCGAGCAGAAAGACAAGGCCCACTACATTGCTTCCTTGACTCTAGCGCTGTTTCCTTTTCAACTTGTTCCAAAGCTCGCAGGAACTGATTCATTCTGGGCTCATAGAGAGCCAAAAACTCATCCATGGAATCGCGTTCTAGCCACATCTCTGGCCCAGACAGCAACAACCACCAAGGCGGATCGTACGTGAACTGCGCCGGCATTGCATTTGTAAACTCAAAATCAAGTACGGCGGTGATAGTGAGTGTTTCCGGGTTTACAAGCATATTCGATGGCCGCATATCGTCGCAGAAGGGTATAAATGGGCCAGCATCCTCAACACAGCAGTACTTTGGGATAAGCTGTGAGAACCGATGACGGGCAATGAATCGCTTCTGTGCGATTTCAGGATTTTCAGCGAGGTTACGCTGGGTCCAAAGATGGTTCAAGTGTTCGTTCGCGAGCGATTGCAGGTAATCGCTTGCGCGGTCAAATGGTGCGATGGGAAATTGATCACAAGGGTAGCCGGCAACAGTGGCCAACTCGTTCATGTTGTATGTTAGAGGTCGTTCAGCAACATGCCATGTACCAGAAGCGCTGTCTTTTGAAATAGCCCCGATGCGAGGAAACGTAAGGTGGGAAAGTTGAAGCATGTAATGAGCGATTTGATAATAGATCTTATCCAATTTGTTGTTGTCGATATCTGGGTTGAGAATCATGTCTTCTTGATCCGGTTGCTTCAAGATGCTTGATAAAAGCACCCCTTCAACATAATCCATGATGATAAATGGGCCAAGATTTTGTGGGCTGTCGGCATCTAAGCCCCAGCTGTGAACACGAGGAATAGGTATATCCGTCTGTTGGCGAAGGTATTCCATGACCTGGACCTCATTTTTTACCTTTTCGTCTCTATACGCTGTAGCCGTGTGTCCCGGTTTTGGAAACCTAATAATGGCGTCCGGCCCTCCATCGTTGAAGCTGAAGCGAAAGCTGAAGTTGAAGGAGCCTTTGAGAAAACCGACGTACTTCCCACTTCCCTTTCCTGTCCGGTGCGAAGCAACAAAAGTTGCTAATTCAGCTTTCAAGTCAAAAATTCTATTTAACCAAGCTTTACATTCTTCGTCACCGTTGGTCTCCTCTATCTCGTCAAAATAGGTATTGAGCGGGGATGTCTTTTGTTGAGGCATCGGGCACGGATAATACATGTAATGGACGAGAAGCACCTCCAGGCTAGACAGAGTGAGAATAAAAAGATCTGGGTTTAGTGCTCTTTGGATCACAAAGCAATAAATTTTGATTCTGTCAAACAAAACAATCTAGGTGAAATGTGTAATGTAGGAAAGGGAAGAATGGTAGAGGTATAGATTAGTAGCCTTAAGTGTGGGGCCTGAACTTGGTACTACAGCCTTGTTTCAACGTTGATTTCAAAAGATGCATGCGATAAACGTAAGTCATACACAAAAATAAGGCTCACATATATATAAATATTTTCATTAGAGGAGCTGATGTGATATCTGCAACCTTCAAATGTTCTCTTATCAGGCACACATGAAATGTCTTCAAGAAATACAATGTGTTTGGCTCAGCCGCCATACTACGGGAATATATGTCTTGAAGTGCCCACAGGCGCTCCCCGCATCTTTTGGGATTAATTAAACTTCCTAGGGCACTGGATTCACGCCGTATCGCTGCTTATGGGTGCTCCATCCCATGTTGCGGTCTTTGTCATTCGTTCGTCGGCTATGCGTCCTCGAGCAATACAATCTCGTCAGTCCATTCGAGACGAAACCGGGAATTTTGATGTCAGGTAAAGATGGAGTTTTCGGTCTAGAAAGTAGAACGCTTGGCTGAAGTTGACTAGTTTTCCCTTTGCGTCCTGAACTTCCCGCTTGTAGAGTCTCCTGTGGACAGTTGCCGATAGTAGTCGAAAGTTGAGCAATTTTTGCGTTCCCCTACGAAAAGTGGTTCAACGATCTGCATAATCATGTGTGCATTTGGCGTCACCTCAGGTTGGAGCAGATCCCCACCCGGAGTAATGTATCTTATACTCTCTTTCAATGTTTTCTATTGTCGTGTTAGTATTGATGTATATCACCTTACTAGGAAGCCATACTTTGAATTTGACCTGGGCCACTGATCCAGCTGTAACCATGTCTTGAATTGTTCCCCAGATAGTGTCGTATGTCCTTTGACGTCGCTGGATTCAAAGATATATCGGTCTTTCAGGTGAGTCAACCGGTATTTGTGCTCATTATACCATAAAGGGACGGCTCATGTTACGGATACAGTCCGGAATATAGGATAGTGAAGAGTAGCGAAGAGCTCAGCTTTGTGAATTAATCACTGGAAGAAGCCATTGGATAGCGTGCGGACCAACAGCGAAAGAATCAGCACAAAAGAACCAGTAGCGAGAGGACCAGTAGCACCGAGCTGATCAGCAGTAGGGAGCCCACCACCAACAAAAGAACAAGCAGCGAGAGGACCAGCAGCAGTGAGGAGAGGGGTTGCAAGCTCACAAGCAGTAGGGAAACCCTCTCATCGTAATGTATTGAACTCCCAGAATGATAGGCTAACTACCAGGTGATAGTCAGTTCGAGCGGCACCTCTTCTATATGTGGTTACTCATGCTATCCACGAGACGGTTATGAATGATATGTGCATGCTGGTAGACATGCCACTTTCGTTTCCCTCCCCAACAAATCTTGCAAGCTTTCTGATGGTGTCGCCGTCTCGTAACCAGAAGAATTTTAGGACCAACTTTTTCCGTCTTGAGAGCGAAATATTTCCTTTAGAGCAAAATCGCAGTCACCGAATATGTGATGCGCATTGTAAACCAAGGAAACAATGTTGTGAGAGCCATGGTGATAGCCATCCTGATGGCCACCACCATTGGGAAATAGAGCCTTCTCCCCAGTGCCAGCTGCTCAACGCTTCTCCGAAAATAAAAGTACGTATCAGGTTCCAAAATTTGTCTGCAGTGGAATCTGGACGCATCCCTCTCATGGCGAGACCGAAGAAATGGCAAACTTCCACCTTGTAAACCTTTGTGATTTGGCACATGGTGTTGTCCCTATCTCTGCACTAGTAACCCTGAGTGAGCAAGGATTGGCCTATTCATAAAAGCGGATTTGGGTACTAATAGCAAATGTACCTCACTTTTCTTTCCTTCTGATAGCTTCCGATTTTGAACCGCAAATAGGGAATGTGAGGCTGCGGAGGACGAAGTCCATGGGTGCCATATATTGCGCTTATTAGCTATTTTTCACTGTAATTCATTCAATAAAGACCCAGTAAACTGCTAGCCATCTGCTACTAACAGCGGCAAAGGTTTTTTTTTTTTTTTCTAGGGCCTTTTGTCGATAGCCGCCTTCGATATCGAAGACCGGGAGAGAGATGAGGACATGGTTTGGTATTCCTCCAGTGTTGTCTAGATGAGCGAACACAGTCTATCGCGGGTGTTGGGTAAATTCAAGATATCCTCTCCACATGCCACGTCTTTCCTAGGTTTTGTAGGCATCACATAGAGTGGAAAGATGAAAGGTGCCTCATTTTAGACTATCCGCCTGTGACAATAGCCACGCTCACTTTGTCCGAAAGACTCTTGATCACTTTGTGACTATATGTCGTTTTTTGGGGGGTGATATTTCTCCTGACGACTCGTCATCGGGAGTTTCAGTCCAGTCAAGGATGGATGTTTGTGCTATTCGTGCGATCCTGTCTGGTTGCTATTCCTGGGCTCGCTCTACAATAGGTTTACAGAGCTGGCCACAGTACTCGCATTGAAGAATGAGCAAGCGTAGCAAGACACTGTAACAACCAGTAACTCGGATCATCCCGGTTCTCCAAAATTGGAGGAGGTGAAATTCCCGTCAAAAACAACCGCCCGTTCTGTTTTGGACCCAGAAGTAGATTCAGCATTCCACGAATATCTTCGATAACTTTATCAATTGATATCAACATGTTGTTTTCCGATGATTCTGAAATAGCTGTCGTCGATATAGTTGTATAGAATCGTAGTAGTCGATCCCCCTGAAAGCGTCTACTAAACGATTCTTACATTCTGTAGCATATTCTCTTTTCACTGATAAGACCCTTAGTTCACCTATATGGCGTGGAAGCTTCCGTGTATGTAGGGAAACGGTGATCGCAACCGTCCAACGAAGCAGTTTGTTTGATGCTGTATAAAAGTGTCATCAAGATGCCCGAAATAAGGAGACAAGAGTAGGAAGGCGAGTTATCCGGCATCTCTCGCGCCAGTTTGCGACTTTCTGTCAAACGTTGGACTCCCGTACCGTCACGCGTGGAACTTCTATGAGCCGCTCTTTTGCCGTAGAACAGAATATCGGGTTTAGGCGAGTCGCATATGAAGGCTAGCGCACGTCTGAAATCCGACGTGCTGCGGACGTGCTGCGGACGTACTGCCGTTCGGATGTAAAACGATCGCTCTTGTAGAAAATTTCGATGTTGAAGCGTAGTTTAGCAGGGAGATTTCGTCTGGCAAGGCAGTAATTGATGAGCTTTTGAGGGAAAGGTGCGTGTGGATTTTTAGATGTGCCCTTAGGAAGCTTGAAGTGTTCTTTGGTAAGCGTAATGAACATAGTGTTCGCGTAATTCTCTTCGGTAGTGTTGGTCTCCAGGTTATTCTCTTCGGCAGTCGTTGTAGTCGAAGTCATAGTAATCGTTTTAGATGTATCTTGGGTCATATGCTCAAGTCGTGCGATATCATAATCAAACTGCGCTCCCACGTTGCTTTCGTTGATGGTATCTTTTCCATAAGCGAGTAATTCGTTCGATGCTTCTGGATTTGAAGTGTACATATCACGAATCCACTCTTGATCCTCTAACCGGTATTGTGATAGCCATGTTTCATCCTCTGCATTCAAGGAACCCCCTGCTTGCGCTGCACGGGGATCAGCTGGCAGATGGTGGCTGTGAGAAACGGGAAGGGTGATCGAGCCGTGAGAATTCGACAGCGGAGGGCGCTGTTGAGGAACTCGTCGTCTTGGGCAATCTCTTGTATTTTTTCTGCAAATGCCAGTCCTGAGGCGTTTAAGTCAGCGAGAAGCCCGGCAAAAAACTTTTTAATCTCTGTGATCACATTTAAGTTGTATTTGGACCTCGATGATCCGTCGATGGCATCGGTCGAATCTTTAACATTCATCCATAGCATTGGGTGTCCACCCTCAAAACATTCCTTTTTCCAGCGGAGTAATCCCCATGGCCCGGACGGACGAATTCTGTATGTCGCTGGCGTTATGTCGTATTTGGCGTAATAAGGATAAGAGATGAGTTTCCATTCACCGTCTGGTCGCAAAGACGCATATATAGCCCAGTAGAGCGGGTCCTCATCAACTGTTGACATAGACTATGGTACATGAACCTCAACCACTCATGGTTCTCTCGCCCGCCCACATGACGAAGGTGCCAGTCGTAGAGATCGAACTCCTGATCGAAAATCTCCATTAGGCCGGCTTCCTTCCACCAGTGCATTGCCCCGTCGTAAGATGTCGTTCCCAACTTCTACCAATTGTTGTACGTCTCCATGGCCTGCTTTTGCGTTAGATTTATGCCAACAAGAGCAGCAACCCGTTTCTGCCTAGCCGCCAGATAGAGCCTATTGATAGATCTCAATTCAAAGAAGTACTAGTATCCGAACGATAACGGTAAATAATGGCGATATCATTGCATCTTCGAAGAAATCCCTCCGAGCCTCTTCACCAGGCTCTCCATACAAGGGTGTCATTGGTCGTTTGTGATTCCCATCGGCGTGTATTATGGAGGTGAAAAGTGACCATGTGGTAACATAGCGTCTCGGACGCCAGCCTGTGCACTGCTCGGAGGCAAAAAGCATCTCCACGTCGGCAATGTGGAGTACAGTTTTTAATATTAAAAGAATCAGCTGAACCTTCCATACTACACGTCGAAACTTGTAATCCTCATCAGGATTGCCATAGTTGTTCTCATGCATCAACAGAGTTTCAATCCCCTCAAATTCACCCCAAAGAGGAAGAACAGCACGTTTCTGGTGATTTTTGGTATACTTTCCACTTTCAAGCCATAGAAAATTTTCACCTTTGCGAAGAGGGAGTCTGCGATATCTCTAGTGAATTTTATATAACATGTTCCCACGCCATCGGGATTCTCGTCTCCCTCTGTCGTCCTTGACTCATAACTTCGTCAAGGAAATTGATTATAGAGGAAAGTGCTCGGTGTAGGCGTTGTTGACCACCATTGCAATGCAGCCATTGGTCGGATCTCCTGTTTCGGAATCGTACAAATGTTCTGATGATAAAGATGGCTGGTTAAGTCATCAAAAAATCTATCCTGGGCGTGGTTTCACAGAGGTCAAGTCAAGTCCTTGTAGCATTATTATTTGTCCGGTGGCCACCCACGCACGTCCAGTGACGGTTTTTTACGGAGCGACGATTCATCGGGGTCGCCTTGCCATAACCCAAAAGAATTCAGGACCAATTTTCTTCCGTCTTCGGAGCGAGAGAGTTCTTGAAAACAAAAACACATTGATCGAATACGGTATGCGCAATACCTCCCAAGCAAATCATATTGTGATAGCCATCTTGATAGCCACCACAGTCGGGAAACAGAGCATTCTCCCACCACCTGACACGCTCCGCTGAAAAAAAGGTACGCAATAGAGTCCACAGATTATCCGATGTAAGATCTGGACACTTCCCTGTCATGGCGAGCGCGAACCAATGGCAAAGGTGCAATGCGTCGCCAATCTCCTGGAATTGGCACAAGGAGTCCCTATCTCTGCACTAGTAGCCCTGAGGTATGCGGCGCACTGTGATCGCTGTGCAACAACACCGCGTTGTATGCACGGTAAAGGCGAAATCGTTGGTGTAAGCGCGTCATCTTAACCTCTGTCAAGAACGCAAACACTTTATCTTTGAAAGCAACACGTGTGAAAAGAGTCTCAAATGAGTCTCGGAACATGCCCTGAAGGGATTGCTTTTCACCCTTGACCGAGCTTCTCCCGTCTCGTAGTCGCCCATTTTCATGCCAAGCCCTGATTTTTCGAAGACTTCATTTATAGCCTGGCTCACAAATGTGACAAAGGCTGCTTGCACCCCCATTTCGTTGCCTGTGGGATGGTGCATGATTTTCTTCATGGAAATGCGAGAAGAGATATAAAATTTTCTTTGTCTCAGTCAAATATGGCTGCAGGGATACATAGTATATTGATCATCCCGAAAGCTTGCAGTGAATACTGGCAAGAGACGCATCTCGGTCTTAATGTAAGTCCTCCCGACCGAATTATTGGTGCTGCTAGAACTGCCGAGCTGGACGTCTGTCCTGTTGAGTCGACAAAACATGACAGGGAATAGCACCTCCAGCTTCACGGGAAACAACTTTCCTCCTGGTAATCGATCATAGAGATTTGACCGAATGATGCTGACAATGGGAACACAGTTCTCATCCGGTGGGAGAAGATTAAAATGGCCACAGGCCATGCCTAATCTCCTTTCTTCAAATAGATCATATCGAGGGCGCCCCTCTGTTACTGGAGGGATATCTGGCGACATAATAGTGTAATTTTCTCCTGATTATAGAAGCATTATATCGTCGATAAGATCGTATATCACCAGGGAGCGAAGCAAAGACGCGCTGGTGGCAAATGTCCATATAATAGCAATGGGTTTCTTGTCCATGGTTCCGAATGGGCAGGCAGCAGAGAGCTATACAAAGTTCCAGAACTCACTGCAAACCACGAAAAGTCACGAAACGAGGCAAAGTCGTCGGGACATCCGCGACGGCGCTATAAGCGCGAAGCAAGTCAGAGTTCGAGGAGATAAGTGACAGCACCTCAATGGAATCGAGGCGGTCTGAGATAAGCGCCGAAGTTGACAAGAACTATCAGTAGTAGCCAACGATAGGTCGTGCTTGAAGTGTGACAGGAATTCACTGATGCTTTTCCGGCACCTGGGGGTAATCGTATCGAACATTTTCGAACAGTTGTGCTGTTTGACCAGATACCATTGATTTATCTTTTGTCATTAATTAATTTCCGACAATGAGTGATCCTTTGCACCATCTTCTCCTGATAGCCCACTCTCGCCGAAGTTCATCTTTATCGTGAAGCATCTCAGTAAACTCTTCGCCTGACATCCTGATATCGTCATACAAAGAGGCTCCTTCCATTTTGTACCCTTGCCATAATGGAAGGACCACATTCAGACCTGCTCTTTCCAGACTCGTGGGATACCTTTAGGCGACCACTGTTCAAGATCAGGGAATGATCTAAGGCAAAAATGTATTGCTCAGCCAAAGGACATGGAAATCTCTCCTCGGAGCGCTCATGTAAGTGTCTGTCTGCACCCTTTCTTCTGAGTATGTTTTCGAGCAATTGTACTCCTCGGCTATGTGGGAGTTCCCAAGGGCAGATTCCGAGCGTGTGTTGTTGAAATTATGTCGCATGTCCGGTCGAGCTTTAATAGATTTGGTGCTATGTAAAATGGTTCCATTGCTAGCACATGGAGCTTCATTTTCGATGCGGCCCAGACGATAGAGGCATAATTTCACAGTATCATTTCAAAAAGAAGTTTATTGTAGGTTTTGCGGGGTCACGATAAGGGCAGAAGGGCACCACGAGCAGGAAAAGGTGGTCCGTATCACTTCGGCAAAGATGCACTAAGTTCTGTTTCTGTAAGTTAATTAGCATCTGATAACAAAATCCAGAGCATAAATTCCCTCACATGGTGATACTGAGTCGAAAAACACATCGGGTACTGGCCTGATACCGCATGCCGCAGAGACATCGATGTCAGTCCTTGGTCCCCGTATTCAAGGCCAAAGTTGCTAAGAAAAAGAAGAAGAGAAAAGGAAAGGCAAAATTGCCGTTGGAACACCAACTCTCCCTAGAGGAAGTTATACGAGAGGGAAGAAGAAGAGTGGGAGCGAGGGCGAAGATGTGTGTATAAATAGCCCGGAGGTGCAAAACGGGGCCATTCTGCATTTCCTAAATAGGATTCCGGTCATCATCATGGAAGACGAGTCAACTTTTTTCATTCAATAGTCTCTATCAATGCTCGATATCCGGTCCACACACTCTGTCGGTGGGCGCAAGTCACCGGGCGTGCAAGCGGGGCAAACCCCTGCGATTTACTCAAAGAACATCCATATTTGGGTTCCGCCTGCACAATTCTGGCAATCGGAGAGTCCTTTATGGGAATCGGAGAGCAAACAATGAAGCCAACGGGAGTACACCGCCGTAATCCTTCCCGATGTCGGGGGAGTACTAAAGCAAACAAATCATCGGAAGCGGTCCTCAGAGAAACCGCCTCTGCATGATTGGTAGAAATGGAAAGCATACAAACGGGCAAATTTTATAGTACGACCTGGCTCGATAGACAAAAGACTTGCCTTTCAGCTTCTGCAGGTCGATCGATGGTCGGAGCCCCAAACAGGGGTTGGGATGCCAGTGTGGAGCCGCGGAGACGGTTATAATACAGACTGTCTTATTGGCAAAAGCTACTCTTTGATAAAAACGCCCTTTTCCTAAATTCCTACTTCTATTGTTAACCTTGGTATCTAGTCTTCGGGATCTAGGCAAATCATTCCCAATGGCGGCCACTAACATAGTGCTGTCAAGAAGTGGGTATGAGCTAACGCCATTAAAGTAACAAGCTCTTGGATTGTATCACATTCGGGTTGCCATTTCGTATTTATCCCGAAGTGGGCGAAGCAAACGGGGCTTCAGTTTGTGTCACCGCGGCCTGATACACCACCGCATGTACAACTTTTCGCCTTGCTTTCTTTCCTGACAGATACTTAGTACCATTTTTGGCTTTCATTTGAGCCTTTTTTTCATTCACACGCCTTGCTACTACTGCCGGCTAAATATCCCAATTAGCCTGTTTTCAAGTGTGACGTTGGCATTGAATTAGGGCAAGTGAACGGATTTCTTGGCAAAATTACCGGATTTGGAAATGATCTTAAAAGAGGCAGCTAAAGGCAAAATTCAGGAAAAATAAGAGAAGAACTGACATGAAACTAAGTATAAGTCTTGTGAGGAATAAATTAGTCTCTTAAGTGGAAGAATATCATGAATGGGTTTCTTTAGGCTCTTTCACCTCATCTCTGTAAGTGTTCCTTATCATGGCTAGCGCCATCCATTGTTTCCTGTTGTCTTCTTCACCCTTCTCTTTCCCCTCGTGGCTGCCTTATATCCGCTTTTACATTTTATATGGTGCAATCTGCTAAGTTCGTTCTGAGAATTCGATGCATTCGTCCTATCGCATCGCCCAGCCAAAATCTCTCACCGTCGACGATTAGAGAGACAGAATAAGATGAAGTATTACACATTTCCTCCCCGTAGAAGCATGTGTTCACAGTTTAAACTGACTTTTTGTGTAATATGACACAGGACCAGAAGCGGAAGCCTCGATCCTGCAGCTAGATTGCAGAAGGATCGAGGGAGAAACGTTGCCCGCAGTGCAAAGAAATATACCACACGAAATGACAAGATCGAACGGGTTTGGGGCGAAGATGGCAAAAATCTCAAGGAATTTCTCAGAAAGGGGGGCAAAGACTCTCTCATACAAAGGTCCAATATTTGTCTGCATTATCGTCATTGTGCCCTGATTGGACGGAGGCAAGGAGTTTCATCAACAAGGCTGTGTACATGCGGTCAATCGTCAGTGGCTCAATTAGCGCAAATAGCCTTACTCCTAGAAATGTTGACTTGATGACTGCTCGGACGATGGCTGTAACTGCTCAGCAGGATCCCACCAGGGGCCGACCAACCATCTCGAAGCGTGAATTGGATGACCTTGCCAAAAAGCATGGCGTCGACTCGATCGGCTATGGATATTTAGGCCTTCTGGAATATGATCCTCAGGAAATGATAGAAGATTCTACACTCGCGATACCTTCGGTTTCAAGTGCCTATCATACCTCATGTCCCAGTAGTTCAAACGCTATGCCTAGTGAAGAAAGTAATCCTGCACTCAGAGTTTCAAGACCGGAATTGGAAGAGCCTGTGAAGCCCCCTGCAGAATTGATCTCTGCCCGTGAGAACGAAAGAATTAACCAGCCAACTTCTACTTGCTCTTGTTATCAAATCTTCCCAACAGTGTCTATTACAAAGCTAACAGCTTTACGGCCGTACTCGAAATCCCGGCATAATAATGAAGACGATGCTATCCAGTTCTTCGCGAGTAACACCGTCGTTATGCATATCGCCAGCAACGACGGTTTGCAGATGTGTCCAAAACACATGAAACAATTGGCCGAATCAGTCAACATGCATGTCAATATCGACAGTCGTCGATTGATGAAAAGGTTCGCCCGGGTGTCATTGAACGCTGAAACCCGGGGAAAGTGGTCAAAGAAGAATGTCAAGTCTGCAAGTCGCGCGCATTACTTTAAACATGGACAGGAGCCTCTAGAGAATCCCCTTCGTTACCCCGTGCTTGAACATGACTTTGACCCCCAATTGGACAAATCAATCATGCCATTCGTCCTCGCGGACATACTAAAGCGAGTTTCCAACAGCCTTCCCTCGACTCTAAAAAAACAGCGACACCATCAACCGATTGACATCCCAGCTATTTTTGACTGGTGGTTCGATGGTAGCATGGGAACTCCACTGGCAGAACTAGCTCAGTTGGAAATTGACATCTACAACCATCACCTGTCTTCAAAGGGCTATCAGAATAAAACGGGTCTTATGCCCTACTTCGGCTACGGGCTTTTCCAACAGCTGTTTGACAGCGATCCAGTTGTTTATATCATCCAACAATGTCTGCGAAATCTCGACTGGGGCGACGGTGACCCGATTGATCTAAAGCTACTCGCATTTCCTCAGCCAATACTGTTGGCTCAAGGAGCCTTTCGGACCCCCTACCGACTAACAGAGTTATCCAGTATGTTCTGTGCTTACCTGCCCCTATCATCAGAGACAACGGATGTGTGCGCCCACTATCTCACCGGTGTCGGTAGTGAGGATGCACACGCCGAACTACTGCGACAATATCATTCCCTCCTCGCGGAAAACCTCACACACTCGTCTCGCTACTATGAAACATTCATGACTCTAGAGCATCGGCACATTGGCGAGGTCACGAAGGATGGAAATCATTATTCCGAAAAGGCGGCACCATGTGCAAGTGGCGCATTACGCCTATGGCGATCACATATTCCAGTCGCCATGCACGTTTCCTCTGATAGCCAGGCTGTTCGAAAGGGTTTACAGTCCATTCTTGTCAGCACCGACGATAATACAGGCTACAGCTTCGTTTCCCTTCGAGACCTCCGAAGCAGGCTAACGCCCATCGATTATACGGATGGAAATATTCACTTTTCTAGCCACTATCCACAATTGCCTCTTGTACAACACCTGAGCGCTCCAACTGCGTTATCACGGGCCATTCTGGGTCAGGATTTATGGGGAAGTCTCGCATTGAAAGAGGCTTCTCTTTTACTTGGATACATGAAGGCGACAGAACGCAAACTCTACAAGGAGGATTCTTTTTTTGAGCAGCATAAAAAAGACATAGCCATTTCTGGTACCGGAGTGTTAGATTTGGAATCGCGCGAGCTGTCCCCATCTGTGTTATCTGACGATGCCGAGGCGTGTATTGATGCCTCGAGCGAGAGCGATGTCAACATGGAAGAAGGAAGTGACTCTTGGTCAGAAACTTCGAGCACAGAGGATAGTAGCGATGTCGAGATGGAAGGAAATGATGAGTGCAGTGAGGTGTCTCAAGAGGATTCTATCAAAGAAGAATATTCCGCGGACGAAGATTTTTAAGGATTGTTTTTTATGTTTTTTTCACAGCAAGTACGAAAATTGATTGTTGGTTCAAGCTTAAAGTAAATATATTTGTGTTCAAATGTCTCTTCTCAAGTGCTCAAGTGCTCAAGTGCTCAAGTGCTGTCTCTTACGATTGACTCCTACTGGCTACGAAATTTATGAAATTATCAATCTGTCTTTTTGACCACCAGGTTCATTGGTAAACTACGTGTAGTTCTACTACATAAGTTTTTGGAATCACTCGAGCATGAATGGCTCCAAATCTCCCTCGCCTTTGGATTTCGCTTCACACGCATCAAAATAGTCCTTCATATAAGGACCGCCCTCAATCGACAACTCAAAAAACACTTGATTTGCCAAATGTTCATCAACGGACGTTTGCGCACACATCTTCCAGATACAGTACCTACGCAGTAGATCATTTTCCTGTTGCGTGCGTTCATAAACATACCTAACGTGGTCCAACGTAAGCAAATTCGAACGGAAAAAGTCTTGAATCTTGCCCAAAATAAACTCCTTGAAGGTGGGCGCTTGAAGGTCGAGGGCTAGTATGTAGCATCTGAGTAACAGATGGTTCTCTGAGGTATTAAAGTCCCCTATATTCTCAGTGTCGAGTTTGTTTTTGACATGTAACATCCAATCAATAAACACGGAAAGGGTAGCCATATGATGGTCTGGTAGTCGAAAGAGTCGAGTCTGGCTCTCGGGAGAAGTTTCGTCCATCAGCACACTGTCGAATAATTGTGAATGCTGGCGAGCAAGATCTTCATATAGAAGAAACCTACGCTCACCGTGGCCAGCTATCACAGAGACAAAGCCGAAGTGGTTTGTTCGCGAAGTCATTTTTTTTGTATGTGTGTGTGTATGTGTGTGTGTGACTGTGAGAGTAATTGTAAACTTGAGGTGATACTAAAGAATACTTTGCAATTAACAAGAGTAGCAATAAATCAGAGTAGAAAGTGGTCTTATTTATAAACTGTCGAGGACCTCTTTTGTTGGCCAGGGAGACGGTAAATGCCATGCGGTATCAAAGAGTCAAATACGTCTCACAAAGGCAACTTTTAAAAAAAAATATCTTTTACAAAGCCATAGTCTGTTTCTTTGCTTAGTACAAGCCTTGAAAGAAAGTCGATAAAGTAATTGTAAATATATTGCTGCAGTAGGCATAAATATCTGTTCATCTGTATGTTTGTCTCGGCAATGTCCAGCATGGAGACAACAGCCCAGTATTAAATTCCTCCGCCCAGTCCAATAACTCCATTAAACTCCAATCAACAAAACCATGCATGTAAACCCAAATAAAATGCGTTGATGTTTCAACAATGCAATGAAGACAAAAAAGGGCCAGTATCTAAAGTAGAACTGGGAAGAATGTTGTAAATATTCGTGACGTTCAAACCACCAGACCAAAATAATGCGTTGGAACTAATTGTAGACTTTTCAAAAGGCCCTTTTTTTCATTTAATGACCATCACGGGACCGTCTAGGCGGGTTGTAAGCTGGGGCTGGCGCAAATACAGGCGGCGGACGATTTACATGCGCCATTGGAGGAGGCATGATCGTTGCAGCCGCGATCTCGGGCCCTGTTTGAGGGTGCTCGATTTGTGGGTAATGAATAGAAGAGATGCTATTTCGATAATGACTTCGGAATGAAGATGCTCGTGATCGAGAGAACATGGATGATCCGCAATTAGAATATGGTGGTGGTGGAGTGTCTCTAGTCTCGGTGGAAGTATGCCCAAAGCTGCTGGGGAACGAGTACGCCGACGAGGCATCATCCATGGTTGCCGTTGTCGTGGCCGTTACGGTTGCACTGCTACTTCCGGTACTATTTAACTGGACATGCGGCGCTCCAAATGCTTGTCTGTCTTTCTCATCGGCGATACTGAACGAGCCAGTCCTCGTAGCACGCGGGTTGTTCTCGAGGGTCTTTTCATGGATGCTCATTGGCCGCGCAGTGTATCGAGGAAGAGGCACCACGGGGGTATACCCAGCATCTACAGAGTCATACCGAGGTGGTTGCTGGCTATCTGACTCCCTCGCAAAGCCAGCTCCCGGGTCTGCAGCGACTTGAGTAGCGACGTGTGACTCGGAGGAACCCAGACAACCGCAAAGTTCGGGCATGATGGATTTCGAGTATTTGAGTGCTGAATGGGTGTGCTTGGTGGCTATCAAAGAAGAAATAAGATAGAGTTGTCTCTATGAGTCCCAACTCTGAATATTGGTTGAATAAAGGATTCCAAGGCTGGTAGTAATAAAAGGCAATCAATCTAGACAGCAAGACCAAGTCCCATCCCGGTGAGTGCCCCTATATGACAGTGTCCAGGATTATTTGGACGAAGCCAACCGGTGAGAACCACAAGAGGAGGGAATGGGAGAGAAGAGAGAGAAGAGGGACAGATCACCGGAGGAGGTGAGAGCTATTCTGGTGCTGATTGAGGCTGAGCGGGCGAGTTCACGTCCTCAGGCACCAGCATTCTCGTAATTCTGCGCGCCGCTATTGGTCAGGCGTCGCCAAAGTGGGTCTCCCCCGCCCTTATCGATACGGCCCTGGACTATTCCTAGGTAGGTATAGCGCGATTTATTTTTCCTTCGAATCCCCCGCCTCGAGTGTCACTTTTTTACTTGTCTTCCTCCCAACGAGACATTACAGATTGGCCGATTGTGGTACCGGAAACCTTTGTTGATTTGTTCTCTACCCCCCTCTTGACCGGCACCATGCCGGCCCTCCCCGAAGATGGCGACTACGTAACAATCGCCCAACTGGTGCAACCGCCGACTGTGCCCGCCTCCGGAGACAAAACGCGCGAGATGGTCAAGCGAGTAGACCCCTTCATGTTCGGCCAGCGATATCTCGAAGAAGGGAATGACATCTTCAAATATAATGCGTGGGACCACGTCGAGACGGACGACGATTACAAGAACTACGCCGAACTGCAATACAACAAGCAACGCGAGAACCCCGCTTCGGATTTCCACAAGAACCTATACAATTCGAACCCGGCAAAATTCTGGGACCGATTCTACAAAAACCATAACCAAAACTTCTTCAAGAATCGAAAATGGCTACAGCAGGAGTTTCCGATTCTGGCCGAAGTGACAAAAAAGGACGCGGGTCGCAAAGTCGTGCTGGAAGTCGGCGCCGGCGCGGGCAATACGGCGTTTCCGTTGGTTAAGAATAATGAAAACGAGGAATTGATGGTGCATGCGTGCGATTATTCGAAGAACGCAGTCAATGTTATGCGCGAAAGCGAGCACTACAATGAAAAACATGTGCGCGCCGACGTGTGGGACGTCACGGCCGAAGGAGAGGACTCGCTACCCCCCGGCTTGGAAGAAGGATCGGTCGATGTCATTATTCTCATTTTCATTATATCTGCGCTCGCGCCAGACCAGTGGAACGCCGCGTTGCAAAACGTATACAGACTGCTGAAACCGGGCGGATACGTTTTATTCCGTGACTACGGACGAGGCGACCTTGCGCAAGTGCGGTTCAAAAAGGAAAGATACCTCGACGAAAACTTTTATTGCCGCGGCGATGGAACACGTGTTTATTTTTTCGATCCAGAAGAGCTGAGGAATATCTGGAGTCGCTGGACTCCTGAAGGGGGTCTGCAGTTGGGCGATCCAGAAAAACAAGAAGGCAACGAACAACCCCAAGAAGATAGCAACGAAGAAAACCAACCGGCACAATCAGCACCAGCCTCGGGGAATAGATTCGAAGTAGTCAACTTGGCCAAGGACCAGAGACTTCTTGTCAACCGCCAGAAAAAACTCAAAATGTATCGCTGCTGGCTGCAAGCTCGGTTTCGAAAACGGGTTGCAGGTGACCAGCTGGACGACATCACGCCTGAAAAGTTGGCGGAAGATATTGAGACTACGCTATAGACTTTGAAAGAATGGAAGATTAGCTTTCAGATGTCTTTTTATTGATATACCGATTTTTGACTATCATTTGCTGTGCAGGTGCATACAGGCGTTCAAATAATTATATACTACTATTATTACATACACAGTCCAAGTCCATCAACTTAAGCTATAAGGAGCTCAAAGATGCCGAGAAAATGCTCTCTTGTACTGAAAATCCTCTTCAATAACCTCCCAATCTCCCAGCATATCGTCCAACGACGAAAAGAAGACATCATCCCATCTCCTTGGACGCCTGCAAACCACCTTGCCATGCCCATTCAGCCCATCCTCCAGGGATACCGAAACACTCTGAAATCGATACGACTCTGCAAGCGGCATATTCTCTGCTTGCGAAAACTCTGACAATGTTTGAAAGCTTGTTGATGGCGGAGAATAATTCGTCAAGTAAAAATCCGCTTCTTCCAGCTCAATGACCTTTTTGGCAGCAGCAGCAACAGCAGACCCATCCCAGACAACTTCACGATGAGGCGCGACAGTTAACAGGCGAACGGCTTCCCTTCGGAGAGTGGGTGTTCGGCATTTGAGTGCTGTGTAGTATAGTGGAGCAATAAGGCCGATATCAGCGCAGAAATTGAGAGGCCCAAGACGACAGTTTCCATTGTCAAAGTTATATTTGACAGGAAGATTCCTCATATGAATCAAGTCGGAAGCTTTGTCGATCAGTTCGAAAAAGAGATCATGGTATTTATCATAAACCATCTCACTCCAAGGCCCGTCAAATGATGGGCTTGTGCCGATCATGATCTTAGCCATGATATAGTATATGGGCAGAATGCCGAGGCCCATGCCTCGGCGAACGTCGAGATTTGGCAAAAACGTGGAGACGGCCCTTTGGTAAACCTTTCCCCAGCTGTCCAGCCCTTGTTGCAAATCCTTTCGCTGATCCAAAATCGATGCAATTCTGTCTAGAGACAGGTCACTCATATGAGACTCCTCGGTGAGGCTGATAGTGTCATTCAACAGCACCTCCAAATGCTGACGGGCCTCTTCCAAAGTAGCGAAGCGATTAGGGATTTCGTATCTTTGTCTGTTTCTCGCGTTTTTGCCTGTGGTATGCAAGAACCGAGAGGGGTATCCAAATAAAACAGACTGAATGTTCATTCGCGCCAATGTTTCGAGCAGGTGGTCGTCCACAGTAGTGAGATCCGGTGTACGAAGCACCGTACTTGACAAACTCGGATCGTCGTTGTCAATTTGCTGCCGTTTCAAATTCTGAAGCACTTTGATTCCGTGGTCGATATGTATGTTTGCGGCGCTGTAAGTGCCCCTCATCAGTTCAATGCAAGTAAACAGAATACATGCAGTTAGCGCAATCTGCACGGATTGGTGGTTTCTGCTCTGGAAGTGGTCCTGTAATTGCGAAATAGCTTTATTATAATTCATCAAAGCAAACCGATCCCATTTTCTCATTTCAGAATCGCAGTCTAAGAATTTGGAATCCCACGCGTTGCGCATGCTAACATGCAATTCTTGACTGCGTTGAGTGGCTGCCAAGGCGACAGTAGCGTGGAACACCGCTGGCTCAGTAGAAGAAATCTGCAGCACAACGCGATCCCAAAAGCCAGAATTGAAAAATCCAGGGATCTTCAACATTGTGCGCACACTATAGAACTCAAAGCAACTGGATTCGTCAATCGAAGCCTTGGAACGTAGGAACTTCAGACTATCGGCATCGGGCAGATATAGGCGGATGCAGCCTGTATCAGTAGCTTTTCTAGACGCAGGTAAAGACTCCTTTGCTATGAGAGATTGGCGGGAGCCATAGTAATTGCCTCCGGTGCCCCAGACACCATAGCCCTCGCACGTACGGCCAGTCGAGACGCATCGATCGCAAACCGGTCGCTTCTCGTCGCATTTGACTCTGCGTGCTCTACGAAGGGCTAATCAATACCAAGAAGATAGTATACTATCAGCAGGTGTCTTATGCGATCAACTTACTTGCAGGTTTTGCATCCCGACTTGACGCGTTTGATTCCTTGCCTCCTGCTTCTTGGGGGGGCATCAGGCGAGTCGCCCGAGCTTGAGACCATGATGATAAGGGTGTCGTATTTTTGTAGGCTTTGCGCGCTAATTCAATTTATAATCATACAATGCGCGTCTGCTGTATTGTAATTTATTTCAGGCAAGGGGAGCAAATGATCAATAAGAATAATCAAAGTAGAAACAAGCAGTCGGAACCACGACCAGGATGTCATGCCCGATATATACGAGCGCGCAGTGGGCCCTACCACATAGAGTATCCAGGGCTCTCCATTGGCCAGCTCGCAAAATGCTGCCGTCCATTGGTTGAGCCAATTAGTCTTGTGGGTCGCATATTAGCTTATTCTCTCTGGCGAATCATATCGTACTTGATGTGGGCCTTGTTCGCATCTGATTTCGCCGCATCGGTCTTGCATACGAGTTTGAACAGATAAAATTGAGCACTAATGAGGTTAAACAGACTATTAACCAGTACTAATTGACGATCACAGATAGTTTGGATAGTTTGTGGGAGGAGAACATCGAATTGTTTTTGGGCATTTTTTAAGTTGAGGTCAAACGGACAGCACCAGTTGACGAAATATATCATCCAGTTACAAGTTATATCACGTCTTCGAACACAGTAAATTGCTGGCTATTGTATCTTGAAATTCCCGTGTATTTGCTCCTGTCTTGTGTAGAATACAGATAACTAATTTTATCACCACAATGACACGTTTATGTAATATCAATTGCGTACCAGTTGACAGCCGATCTCAACTGTTGCGGTGGACGGACCCACTCTGAGCTGCCAGACGATCCAGACGTCAATTTGATAATTTGATGCTTCAAGCTCAGACTTTCCTCCATCAATCGTTGACCAATTGCTTGCACATTCACTTCTTTCCCTTCGGGGTTTGTTCATTAATACAATTTTGTCTTTTTTTTTTCTCTTTGCACAAAATCATTTAATCTACAATATAGACTTTGATTCGTCTAAAATCTTCACGATGCGGAGTTTCCTGCGACCTCAAATCCTGAGAAACCTCAGTCGCCAATGCGACAACACAGCCTGCATCGCACCAGCCACTGCGCAAAAGCTGATCACTCAACGTTGTCATTCCACATCCACCTCTCTCTCGACAAAATCTCGCACATGGTCACTTCGCTCATCCCAAAACTCCGCACAAATCCCGCCATCTCGCCGCTCATTCATCAACCTCTCCGACATCCTCCAAAACGCCAACAATGGCAACAACAACAATAATCAAGAAATCCGCACCTTGCGCGCCACCCGCACACTGCCTTTCCCTCCTTCACCGCTCTACGAAATTATCTCATCCGTCGAGTCGTACGCCGAATTCCTGCCGTTCCTAGCTGCCTCGACGGTGACAGCACGCGATCCGGACTCCGGGTATCCATCACAAGCCTTTCTGACCGTGGGCTACGGACCCTTTAAAGAAACTTTTACCTCGCGAGTGACATGCGACCGGGAACACTGGATTGTTGAAGCACGGAGCGGTGGAGGGGTAGGAGACGACGGAAGACCGGTGCCGGGGGCGGATGAGGGTCTGTTCAGCCATCTGAGCACAAAGTGGCAGCTTGTGCCCGAATCATCCAGGGAAGATGCGAATCAGCAGGTTACTCATGTTCAATTGGAGATTCGCTTTCGGTTTCAGAATGCAATGCACACGGCCATGATGGGGGCGGTGGAGGACAAGGTTGCTGCGGTCATGATCGAGGCGTTTGAGCGGCGGATAAAAGAGCAAATGGTGCCGAAGTTGTAGATATATAAATGCATGCAAAGCGCTCGTGTATCATAGAACATTTTGTAAAAATACCATTACTATATAATACAGTGACATTTGTATTGTATATGGTGACATTATAGAAAAGACAGCGTCCCAGTGCCCGATGCAGAATTTATTGTACATGGAAAAGAACCGCAAAAACCGATTTAAAAAGTCCTCGAGTTCAGCCGGGCGTTGTATCCCGGGGTCTGTTTGTGGGTGCTTTCGACCAAGTTCCAATCAACCCTATCCCACCACTTCTCGAGATATTCATCCTTGCCGTCGAACCCGTAATCGTACAGCCAGGCATGTTCCCACGTGTTGACACAGAGCAGTGGTGTGACTTGTATTCCTCCCGGGGCGACATTCACATGCCCTCCCTGGTCAGGAAAGGAAGCCGGGTCGTACCAGCCGCCAGCCTTTTTGACGGGTTCCGTGTTCATGTCGACGGGCTGCTGGCGGGCAAAGGCTTCCGAGTACGGGGTGCCGGCATTGTAGGTGCAGACGATTTTGAAAAGGCCTCTCTGGTGCTGGGAAACGAGCCAGACAAAACCGCCGCCGAATTGGGCACTGGCAGCGGCCAGGAAGTCTTGTTTCATTGACTCGGGAGACGATCCACTTTCAGCCAAATCGGCCGCCAGGCTTTTGGGCATTTGAACTTCGACGGGGGACTAGTGGAGAAATTGTCAGATACTTAATCCTATATAAATAAATATATATTATCAAGGCAATGTAAGCTCACAAGGCCGTTGAAGAAAAAGTGGTTGTTGTGAGCCATTGAGGCATAGTTGAACACGGGGGCCATTCTTCGCTCTTTGGCGTATGTTTTCACGAGGGTGAGTGTGTCCATTGTCGCAAAGGTGGAATCTATCGTGCCAGGCTTGATTAGTTGCGACGTCTGGAGGGCTTGCTGCTTTTCAGTCTCACTCACCTTCAGTCAATAAATTTAGCTTGTTGATTAAGAACCTCTGGTAGTCCAGCCACGACAGCTTGAAAACATCTGGCGACATGAACCCGGGAATGCCGTTCTCTTCGAATTGACGGCCGAACCTCAACTGAGGCATCGAATGGATGCTGCGATACCGCATTCCCTGACTTGGGTTAGCGGAACGAAAGGAAGCACATGCGCGATGCAGACGCGTCTCACATTGGAAATTGAAGCAGCGGCGCGCAGAGTGCTCTGCGGCCGTCGCAGGAGTGGCTGTAACATTGTGGCTGCGGTGAGGTTGGGCGTGGACAAGACAATCGATCTTCAGAGAAACACTGTTGGAGCTTTGCTTGGGGAGAATTTCTGCCGCTTTTTGCTTGTTTGGGACTAGTGCGAGCGGAGAGCGCAGAAGCCAATGGGGATGCGCAGAGCTGCCGACGCCAAGAGCTCGCAGCTTCCCCGTCGAGCAACCTCCGCCAAACAATCCACTGTCACTAGGAAAGGCCCAGCGCTTCGCTCCCGGTCTACTGTTTCATGTCTCGACAAAAATAGCTCGCCATGGCCTGTGGTCGTGAAGAGTCATCGCTTTCTCCGACAGATAGCTCTGTCTCCTGACCTGGGACCCTCTCTGTGTTTCGTGCCTCTCGCCAGTCCCGCCGTCGCGATGGATGCCCCAGGGCTATTCTGGGACTTGGGCGCGTACGGCAGCGATGCGACGTCTTCGCGCCCAGGTGGAGAGTTTCTTCAGGACATATAGCCTGGCGTGCATGCCCATTGCCTGAAGATTCTGTCTCGTTCATTTTTGTCCATACAAAGCTTTTCTCTGCGTTGTTTGTTTGTTCACACGCGCAGTCTTAGTGCATATTCTTGAATATATTTGTTGATCTCCACACAAAAGCCAACGTATTTTTGCATCTCCCTCATTGGCATCTTCTCATCCAAAACCACCTGGCAGTACTCGCTATGGTGAGATACACAGTCTCTGCTGTGGTCGCCTTGCAACTGGGCTGGTCCTCGTTGGCGGCGGCTGCATCTGCTCACGCTCTTCACCTCAGCGACTTCTTCTCTAGGTCAGATTCCTGTGCGAGCGGCTACAACTCTTGTGGAAGCTCGTACCCCTCGGACTTTTGCTGTCCGTCAAGTGCAACATGTCTTGGGCTAGACAACGGCTCATCGGTGCTTTGTTGCCCAACCGGCTCCGACTGCTCTTTCATCATGCCGATAACTTGCGATATCCAAGCACAGAATGCCACCGCTGATTCATCTGCCAATGTCAAGACTACCCGGCTATCTGATCAGCTGTCGACGTGTGGTAGTGCTTGCTGTCCGTTTGGTTATTCCTGTGTGAAGAATAGCACTTGCGTACTCGACAAGTCTACTTCGTCAGAAGCATCAACTACGGTTTCTGGAACTGGTGCTACCACAGTCCCGCCTTCTACGTCAACTACTTCACCCACGGCTACTGCTACTGTTTCACTATCGGCACCAACATCAACAACGGCGGCAACGGTTTCTTCTGCTCTCTCGTCAACTACCACAGAAGCACAGGTGTCAGCGACATGTCAAGAGTTTCCCGCCAAGGCTGTCGTTGCCGGTTTCTTTCCTGGGTTGATAAGCGGCGCCCTCGCAGCTGCAATCATTTTCCTGTGCAGAAGAAAGAGCAAATCCGAAGAGATGGTAAAGCAAAAAGCACAACACATCTCTCCCCGACCACCCCCTATAGAGATTTCGGATCCAATTCCGGCCGATGAAAACAGCTTCTGCCGGACGGATTTCCTCCTTCAGCGGTTTAGCGGGCGGTATCCCAGTAACCCGCGCTCCAAATCAGTGCTTCAAAGAACTGGAACCAGAGTCAAAAGCTTCTTTGGCTCGAGCGAAAGTCCGCAGTGGAACAGTGCCAGCCCTCCTCCAATGCCTACGCACATCCCAGTCACGCCACCGCAGCAGACTGGTCGGCCTACTGGGCGGCAGCCCAGTATGGAGAGTATTAAAGTATATTCTCCTCCGAATATGCTAAGCACCAGTCCCGCTCTACGCCCCGGGGCTGCTCGCACTGTCCAGCAAGAGCGCCCGCAGACTACGTTTAGCCAAGTGATGGAAAAGGTTGGCTTCCAGAACTCCAACGGGGACCCTTACTACAGGGTTACAGAAACTCCAGCACCGGGTAGTAGCCCAACGAGAAGGATCTAAGCCTTCCATTCTCTCCTTTTGTCTGTGCGATTTTTTCTTTTGTCTTTGTATCAATCATTGCGGCGTGGTAATTCCGGGAGAAAACATGCATGGTTTATTAGCGCTTAGAATGTATTACTGCATATAATTAGATAATAATCAGCCCATTGTCATAATTTCAAATCCATTTGATTAGTCAATTAGTAGTATCTCCTAGAATCACTGCAAAAGTAGCAAAGACACATCGAATATGACCGAAGTATACAGCCGCGGCAGCCAATCCCGGCCGAGCGATCTCCGCACTGACACTTGTGGCCAGCTCCGTCGTCCCCAAAACACCTTGATCCAACAACTTGAACCCTCCCCGCAGAGACCAGTCCTCGCAGACATGACCTGACAATGTCAGGCGAGACAGGAGGCGCATCCGCCTCTGAGCAATCTTCTATTTCAAAAGCTGCCAATTCAGCTATGGAAAACAACAAAAACAGCACGGCCATACCAGAAACCGCCGCGGTGGTCAGCCACGCGCTGCCTCCCGAGAAAAAGGACGCAGTATGGACGCGCACAAAGGTTATTTTATCTTTCTGGGCTGTGATTATCTTTTTGGGGCTTCCTGTGTGGTATAAGACAACTTCAATCTACCGGGCCTCGCTGCCCCTTGAGGAGATGATGAGCTGGGCTGAGGGAAGGGTAAGTAGCTGAATACTTTCTTTTATGTTTGGAGCTGGAAGAAGCTGATCTGATGGGGAATAGGAATGGAAACCTGAATTTCCACTCGAAATTCTTCTCCGCACACCGTCGATACCGCTCCCTGAAGCGCAGAACCTGTTGAGAACGACTCAGCATGCGCTAGACGACTTTAACGAGTTTCCTGTCCATCACCTCCGCCTCAAACTCGCAGAGCAACAACAGACAACCACAAACGAAAAAGGTCACGAGCTGAGAGATGATGTTGGAGGAAGAGAAAACCCCAATACTGCACTCGTTGTGAATTTAATTCCTCAAGAGATTGCAGCGCCAAAATCAGAACTGCACTCGTATTCTCCGCGACTGGATATTTTCTATACCCCGAACCAGCTTCCGTCTGCAACATCGTCGAACTCGCCGTTAGTTTCTTTCATCGCAGACGAGATTCAAAAGCTTTATATTGAAGAAAAGGCGACAATTGCGCATATTCTGAGGGAGAGCAATATCGCATTGCCTTCCTCGCCTGCACCGGGCCAATCGAATGGAGTCAACTCTATATCGCCGGAATTGACAGAGCTCGTTAGCAAGCGAGTTGCAAAGTCTCTCAAATATGCCGAGACGTATCACTTGTCGTTTTCGCTGTTTACGCCTGGGTCGCAGCCGTCGTCGTGGGAAATCGAGGATGCGATTGATTCATTCATGACTCCGGTGCTGAACGCATTTGCGCCAATCAGCAATTTCTCTATCGACACGCAGGTTCAACTATACGCTTCTTTCTCGCCTACCTCGCCCTTGCCTGAATTTGATGAGATTACCCAACAATGGACTTTGAAGCAAGAGGACCTGAGCGCCTTTATCAATGCCGCAGAATGGCCTTTAAGCCCTAGTATTGGCAGTGGCCCGACGATAAATTTCGTGCTTTATGTGCCTGCCCCAACTCAGTCACCGCTTGTGATCAAGGAGAACCAAGCAACCAGCTGGATCGTGCCACAATGGGGTGGCGTTACCATTGTCAACCCTCCTCTCGCGACTACAACCAGCAACCCTGCGAATCCGCCTCATCTATCCAAAGAATCGCTCAAGCCTGCACTATTGACATTTTCGCACCAACTCCTCACCCTCCTGGGCACCCCTACCACCCCGCCTTCTCTCCCTCTCCGCCTGCAGACCCTGATCCGCATCCGCGCCGCGCTTCTTTTACTATCTGCGTCGTCGACAATGGGCTCTTTAGCACGTCTGACCCAGTCTCTCGCCTCCATCCCTGTGCCCGTCGCCGTTGCATCGTCCGTATCGACCACCCTGTCTCATCTCTCTTCTACCTGCCAACTCCTGCGCGAAGGCAAATTCACGCCGGCCCTTGCCAGCGCACGAATCGCCGAAAACGCGGCCGAGAAGAGTTTCTTTGAGAAGAGCATGGTCGGGCAGATGTATTTCCCAGACGAGCACAAGGTGGCAGTGTACCTGCCCTTGCTGGGACCCATTGGGGTTCCGTTGATTATTGGCTTGTTGAGGGAGGTGAAGCGGATCGTGACTGATTTGAAACAGAAGAGTAGATAGTAGTAGTCTTTGTAATGACACCATAATTTTTTGTACTACAAAAATTCGCTTTCTTAATGTTATACTCAAAAGTAACCAAACACCCGTAAATGCCAACATAATTATTTTCCTGGGGTATCCATAAATCAAACGCCGTCTATCAATATTCAACCCAGAGTTCCAGTTAATACTCTTTCTCAAAAATCTTCTGAATAGGTTTCGCAGCCTAGTATTTCAAAACAAATCAGCCTCTGTCTGCCTCAGAGTCGAAGGTTGAAGGAAAGGGAACAAACATCAACAAACCGCTCCAAATCTTGGTCAAGATTGGCCAGGTCGTCCTTGCGCTTCTTGTTCTCGGCAATCAGAGCCTGCTTTCGCTTTAACAGTTCTTGTCTCGCCTGCTCCAGTTTCTCGCGCTCGGCGTGTTCGTGGTTGATGCGCGAGATCATTAGCTCGTGCTCGTCTTGGTCGGCGTGTTCGGGGAAGAGTTGTAGGTATTGTTCGACGGGGATGAGGGGGAGGGATAAGTATTTGTGGCTGGTGTAACACGTTAGTTCATGGATAAGTCCATGGATACATTGTGACGGAAGAAAGAAAGGAACATACTCGTAAGACTCGCACGCCGCAATCTCGCCCATCAGGTGTTTCTGCTCATAGTACAGATTCTGCAGCTGCAGATGTAGCCGGTCAATCTCCTGCCGGGCCTCTGCTGTCGACTGTTTCGTGTCGCGCACTTGCAAGATGGCATCGCGATTCAGCCCGCGCAGCTGGGCGAGCAGCGCAAACAGGGTCTTTTGCTGGCGGGACACGTCTGCGGCTTGGGGGGATGAATCGCTGCCTTGTTGTTGTTGTTGTTGTTGTTGTTGTTGTGGTTCGATCAGAGCGAGCAGCTTTTGGCATTCAGCGTGTGCTTCGGCGCTGGTTTGTAGCACGGGCAATAAGGACGTATCGGCGACGATGTCGCGCACCGTCATCGTGGAGGTCATTGTCGAGTTTGTTATCTGTAATGTTTAACACGTGCGGATTATAGACCGAGTCTTAACGATGACTATCAATATACTGTTTTGCAGTAGTCCTGATTAGTCTTGGTGCAGGCGAGTGGCAGAGATGCTAATACTGTAGTAATTAGCAGGTGGCGAAGAGAAAGACCGGGATGAGAAGAGAACGGACAAACAGCCGAGACGCTCCTTTCCTTGTTCAAGCAGCATGCAGAATCAAGGCGCCCTGTCATTGATGGAAAAGAAACATGCACGGCGATCTGAGCGACTAACGAGATTGTCGCATCGCCCCATGTGAAAGCAGCGCTAGGAGAAAGTTGAGGAGTTGAAGAGTGGACCTGCCCCAAAACCCGCTTTAGGACGACAACGACGACAATCGCTGTTTCAATCAATCAACCCCTCTTCTGCCTTGTACATGCGCTGCGACCTTATTATTGAAACTACTACTCTACTTATCGAGTATACATACAGTACTATTTCCTTCTGCTGGCTTGCACTCGACTTTTTCCTGAATCCGTACGATAACCGAATTACCCGTGCCATCGCCATATTTCGGGTCTTGTTGAGCCGATTCCCCAACAAATGCGATAATTAAAAAAGAGTCGATAAAAACGAACTGCTCCTCGCAGACGATATGGCGTACAATGCCCACGCCATGACTGTCGGGGGCTCTTATGACAGCGTTGCTGCCACCACAGGCTCGACTCCCTATGAAGAAACGCCCCTGATCCGCTCTCGTCGGCGGCACTCGTTCCAGCATGCCAGGCGCTCGTCCTGTGATTATGACGCCGAGGCAGTATTCCTGAGAGTGAGTCGCCTGCTTTCGACTCAGACTGGCGTGACTGTGTGACTGTGTTTTGCTGACTCATTTTGTAGGTCGAGGTTTTCCTGGTCGAGTTGGAGAGACGCCTGCGATGGATCGAAGAATACCGCAGATCACACATTCAACAAATCGACGCCAGTCTGCGCAGAGGATACGCGGCCCTGGAAGCCGTGCGAGATTCGTGCTGTGCAGCATCGGGCGAACTGATGGGCGGCGGGCGAAAGCGAGCAAAGATTCTTGTCGAAACACTGGAAGAGCGTTATATCGAAGCGTTGGCGACAAAGGAGACCTTGGGAGAAAAAGCATATGCTGGGATGAGACTGATGGAGACTTTTCTGAACGATATTGAATCTAGATCGCACTCGGTCCGTGAAGGCGGCATATATGGCGCCCTGGACGAGGGCTGGAAGGCCGTCGACTCTGGTCTGAGCCATGCCCGCGAGGCTGTCGATGAAGGCATGGAGCGTGCCAGGCGAGCAAAGGAAGCTCTGCGTGAGAGCATTGATAACGCAATTTTGCTTGCTCAAGAGAACCGCTTGATCCATTACAAAGATCTGCCGCATCCATGGCGAGTCAACCCGCATATTCTCCAGGGATATCGATTCATGGCTTCACCTTTCGACTGTGTCACGTCCATGTTTTCCTTTTCCAACGAGCTCGTCAATATTTGGTCGCATCTGATCGGTTTGTTTATTGTTTTGTCAATTGCATTTTATTTCTACCCTCTGAACCCGAACTTCCACCTCAGCACCAACGCCGACATTATGATCGCCGCCGTTTTCTTCTTTGCTGCGTGCAAGTGCCTCGTCTGCAGTACGATATGGCACACCATGAACGGGATTGCAAATTTGAAAGTAATGGAACGATTCGCTTGCGTCGACTACACCGGCATCTCATTTCTCGTCGCAGCCTCGATCATGACCGTCGAGTACACTGCTTTCTACTGCGAACCAACCTCCCGCTGGACATATATCCTCCTCACTTTCTCTCTCGGCGTCGGCGGCGTCATTCTCCCCTGGCACCCAACCTTCAACCGGCCGGACATGTCATGGGCCCGAGTCGCGTTTTACAGCACCATGGCGCTCACCGGGTTCGCCCCGTTTGCGCAATTGTGCTACTCGCGCGGCTTTCTCTGGTGTTTGTACTTTTATGCGCCGGTGCTGAAGAGTGTTTTGGTCTATGGTCTCGGCGCATGCATCTATGCCTCGCAGATTCCCGAGCGTTGGTTACCAGGCTGGTTCGACTATTGCGGCGCAAGCCATAATATCTGGCACATGGCTGTCCTCGGAGGGATTCTTTTTCATTACCTTGCTATGCAGGAACTCTTTGCAGGAGCGTTTGTGCGTGCTCAGGGAGAGTGTCCTAACCTGGCTGCTTGAAGTTTTTTCCTCCATAATTGTACATGCTTTTTTATTTTGCTTCTGTTTTCATTTCATCCTGTTTGCACGTTTTCTAGCGGCGTTTGTTGACATTTGACAGGCGTTCAAATGAGTGATGATTTCGGGTCAATGTGATAGAGAAAAAAAATCATTGCAGATGGGTTCGACATCTTGTGGGTAAGGGATTCATACATATATGCATATTAATAGAGGAATAAACACGTCGACTGACCGATTGGTTTGGTCGGGCGTGCAATTACATACATAATCGATTCATGTTTTATTAGAGCTGGATGTACGTCAACTGGTAGTGTTACAGTATTGTATCAATTGACAGATTGAGTACTGACTCTGTCAGTTGGACGTCCTGTCCTGTCTGTACTCAGCTAGTATACCAACGCAATCATAATCATTTTTCTTTTGACATGTATAAACGTATTGACCGACATCACCTTATGTACTTTTCTAATCCAAATCAATGTATATTTACATATCTACCCCCTAGTCCCAGTCATAAACCACAACCCATCCACTTGACTCTCCTCTTGCATCTGCTGCTGCTGCTGCCCACTCGCATTCGACAAGTTGGCATTAGTATTCCAAATCGTATCCACAATACCCGGGTCAAAATCTTGCATATGGCCATCCCAAATATGCTATTCAATTCACCCATTAGCAAGTCCCTTTTTTATATTTGTATGTGAAAAAGTAAAACTCACCCAGTCAAGACTGCTTGGCGCGTCAATCATGGACTGGATCACGTCGAGCGTGTTCACAGACGAGTCCATTTCTGGTAGTGATTGGCCCGGGGGAAGGATTGGCGGTTGCAGGTTTGGGTCGGTGGAGGTTTGTTTGAGGCCGTTGGTGGTGTCTTCATTGGTGGTAGCGATGTTGTTGGAGCTGTCCGAGACAGGAGGTGTTGGTATCATGCTGCCGACAAGACTGGGTTCGGAGGATTGGTCTAGTCCTTGTTAGATTTATACACCTGGAACAAAGAGATATGAAAAACTTACTCGAAAACCCAATGCTCGACGCGCTCTCCCCCATGGCAATATCATCATTCCGATCTCTCAACAGCCCCGCCTGCTCCTGACCTTGCGAGTTCCTCTCAAGCTCCTCATCCATCTTGGCCTTCTTCAACATAATCGTCAGCGCATCAAAGGCCTTGCGTGCCTCGACCGAATGCCGGAGATTCGTCTGCCAGATATTCCGTGACTTTTCCAGCGCATCGAGCATTTCGTCTCTGCCTTCCAACACAATCGAGAATCCGAACCCTTGCTGCCGCGATTTCACATCTGCTTCGGTCTTTTTCGACAACTCGAGGCAGATAACCATGGCGGCGAGCACAAAGTCGTGGTTTTGCAGAGACGTGAAGAACCAGCGGTCGCTGTACAAACGGCCGCCTACTTGGGACTCGTGGAAGAGGTCGTGCTGGTGGCGCAGGGTCTCCTTGGCGGCGTTGACGCAGACCCAGCGCGAGTAATTGAGGCGTGAGTCTTGGTGTGCCTCGGTGAGGTATTTCCGGTGCAGCACAATGCGTGCCTTTTGGTACAGAATGTCCAGTGTAAACCGCTTCATGATCACTGCCGACGCATCGGTGATGGATTGATGCAGTGGCTTCATGCGCAGCGACGACGCCATGGCCTCGTGTGCTTCTTCGAGTCTGCGGTCTAGTTCGAGGACTTCCTGGTACGAGGTCGGCTTGCGCGAGTACGCCAGGTCTGAGATGCGGCCAAAAACAGACATGATGCGCGCCTTGGAGATTGTGTAGGTGGCCTCAGTGCGTACGGATTCGGGCCGTGACTCGGGCAGATCAACGGTGTTTTCGTCAAAGTCTTCATCAAACAGATTATGCGGGAGTTCCGTGTCGCTCTGCCAGGACTGGATGTGTTTGGGAACTCCGACCTGGAACGCTGTCAGCGCGTCGAGCTGGGCTATCACGGCCCACGTGCGCCGACGCATTTCTCCCTCGAGTGCGGAGATATTGCTGTAATGTTTCGCGTCTCGATGATAGCCCATGCGCATGGCAAGTTTGACAATCATACCCAAAATGATGGACGAGCTGACGGGCGCATTGCCCTTTTTAGAGTACTCCGTAGTAGTATACAGCAGCATGGCTTCGACTTTGTATTTGCCGACTTTTGTGTAGTTGCTGTTGATGAGGCAGTGGCAGCAGTTTCGTTGCAGGCGGTTGATCACGTCGATTGGGTCGCCCAGCGAGCCTGGAAGGGGTTCGAGACTGCGTCGATACATGTTTACGGCCATGGTGATGCAGGCGTATAAAAGGGCGAGCCAGGCTAGGGGTACGCTGTGCGGGTCGATCCAAAAGTTGGCGTACTATTTATCAATGTGAGCTGTTTGACTGTGAGGCCATCAATTGGATACATACCTCTCTTTGGAAGGTGGGAAAGTGCAAAACCACTGTCGTGCGTTAGGTCCCTTGATCATACATCCAGAACAATGTAAAACATACCAAGACTAGGGTCCCCCGAGTTCAAAAACCGCGAAAGCAGCCGATCCGTAATCGTTCTCTCCGGGAGGTCTGCAATCAACTCCTCTTGACTCAAGACCCGTCCATTATAAAACAGCAATGCTGGACGAGACGAGTCGTGGATCTCGTCAGCTTCCTCGTGAAAATCATCTTCTGATGTGGCATCATCATCGCGAAGATATCGTTTCACTTCATTAATCTAAACCACATTTTAGTAATCTGCATTCAGCTGAACAGAGACAAACCATACGTCGTCCAGAATCGCTCTCCAATGCGAAGAATCCACATAGGTAGTCCCCAAATCCTGGTCATTCACCATCTTCCCCGTCGAGTCCTCCAAAGCCGGCGTTTGTGCAGATAAACCCCCTGCACCGGGCTCTTCTGCCATGTCTGCAGCCGCAGCAGTAGTAGCACTACCACTACTACCGCTGTTGTTCCCGCCATCTGCCAGTCTCTTTTGCTGCGCAAACGACAGAATTAGATTCTCCAAATGCTGCATGCGATTCTGGATATGCGATGGATTGGCCGCGGTTGCATGGGACGCGCGACCACGCGGTCCGTGGCCGACATATGTGCAGGACGCTGCGTCGCCGCGCCGCGTGCATCTGTCGCAGGGATGGGTGCGGTCACATTTGAGTCTTTCAAAATAATTAGAAACAAGAGTCCTGGGGTTGGGCTTGGAGGCGTACGTACTTGCGGTATCGGCAGGCGGTGCACGAGAACTGCACTCTGCTGCGTTTCTTGTTGGCGGCTGAGGATATTGGGGCTGCGTTGTTAGCGGTGGCGTTGGTGTTGTCGTTGTCGTTGTCGTTATCAGCCATAATTATAATATCTACAGTCAAAATGCGGTCAAGAATGGTGTGTTGTTTGGCGTAGAATATACGAGATGCAAGAGAACCATGAGCTGCTTTGATCTGGCTGAATCCGATGTGCCTCGTCGGACGAACTGAGTGTGGAGACCGGATATCGCTTATCTCCGAGATAATCGCCATCATCTCCATATAGGTAATTAGCATGAGAAGAGACAGGAAATACTTTTTTAAACCATCGGCTTACAAGTAATATGTCTATTAAACTACTACTCCTTAATCTCGGCCTTCATAGCCACCGTACCACTGTGATCATATATATTCACCTTCTTCTTCCCCTCCTCCGCCGCCTCCAGGACAATCTCATACTCCTCATCCGCATACAGCGGACTCGTCGCGCGATACGAGATACTCCTCGGCACGACCATCTCACTACTATCAAAACTTCCACCGCTCTTATATTGTAAATCTCTCCAAAAATCCAGAATAGAAATCAAATTCAGCGGCCCATGCACAACAATGTTCTTGTGTCCCTCGACATCGCGTGCCCAGGGCAGATCGTAGTGGATTTTGTGCGGATTAAAAGTCAGCGCTGAGAAGCGGAAGAGCGTGACTGAACTGCGCTTGAATCGGCGTTTGTGTATGCCGTCAATGGACGAGTCTGAGATTGTCTGTCGAGATGCCTGTGGATGCTGAATACTGAGCGACGAACTGCCAACCTCCTTTCTAGGTGCTGGAGGATACGGCAAAGCCGGACGAAACACCCAATTCCTTTCCTCTGGTCAGCTAGAAATCCTATGAGAAAAAGAACTGTTCTCCTACCGTCGATCAACAACAGCAACCCCTTCCTCATTCGCCAGCGTCTTCTCAACACCCACCACAATCATCGCCTCGCCCGTCTTGCGCACCACTTTTGCTTCTGCGCTGAGCACTTTTGTTGTCTCGCTAACCGTTTGCCCAACCCTCAACAGATTCGGCTGTCCGTTACTGCGTGGCCAGCTAACCTCTCCACCCGCCCACATGCGTCGCGTGAATGGTGGCGCGGGGTTGTACGATGTATCCGTGCCATCGGCGCCGAGTTCGGATTCGAGGAACGCTGGAGTGAAATATATCAAATGATGGCCCGCGGGGATCGCGGTGCCGGGTGGTGGTGGAGGGGATGCGTTTGAGAGACTATCAGCAGAGTCTGGGTAGAGGTGCGGTCGGTTTAGGGTGAGAGAGAGGAGTTGTAGTTGATTAGCGTCGAGGATTTGGGTGCGCGTTTGCGGGCCTTGGGATTGGAAGCGTGAGAGGAATGAGGATGCGATTGAGGCTGCGTCGTGGTTGTTGTTGGTGTTGTGGACAGCAGGTGAGGTTGAGAAGGTGCGGACATGGATGGCGGTGGGCGAGCAGAGACGCTGGGCGAGGGTTTTAGACAGCATGGTATGAGTTTTTCATTCCGTGTGAGTTTTCGAGAAATCACACATATTGTATGAATGGGTTGTTATATGTTTAAATACATGGGGAGTTGAAAAGGCTTTAATTTGCTTGCCAACATGAAGAAGCCGACTGCTCGGCTTTGCGTGCGGAGAGCTACCATGTTCCCCGCACCCACAGTTTATACAGCCGACTCGCCTATTAATAGAACTTATTGACAAGAATATCGCTACGTATTATTCTCTCAAGTTAAACAGCACTTGCTGGAAAACTACTTATACAGCCACGTGTGTAATTAACAATATACTAAATAAAATGCTTAGGCATGGGTATCGTAACAACGCTGTCAAAGGCCTCACAGCCTCACTTGAGCCGCCGACAGCTGCTCCCAGTCGCCAGGCGTAAAAGGCACGTACTTGTTCCCCTGAAGCCAGTACAGCCGGTCACTTGCCGCCACTTTGGACGGATCAACGCCTTGCTCGCGCAGAACGTGTTTCTGCTGCTTGTTGTTGCCCGTCCGCTCCAGCTCGGCCGTCACTCGGAGGAACAGGGGCCGCGCATAGCGAGGGAGGTTCTCAACGACTTGTGCAGCGAGCGAGTCAAGGGTCTCAGCGGGCACATCTGTATATCCGTTCTTGAACACAATGGCTGCACAGCCCGCCCGGCCGTCATGGTGAGGTAGGGAAACGCCATAAACGTTGGCCTCGAATATCTCCGGATGGCTGCCGATGATTTCCGCCACCTCGTTGGTCGACACGTTTTCACTCTTCCATCTAAAAGTGTCGCCAATGCGGTCGGTAAAGTACCATCGGCCTTCCTTGTCCCATCTCAGCGTGTCGCCAGTCCTAAACCAAGCATCGCCCTTGACAAAAACATCGCGTAATATTTTTGTTTCGGACGCCTTGGGATTGTTGTAGTAGCCCTGGAATTTTTCGGAAATATTATTGGCGTCTACAGCGTACAGTAGCTCGCCCGCATCTCCTCGGGGTACGCGCCGGCAATGTCCTGTCGCGGGATCACGCCAGGGAAGCTGGAGTTCATGGTCTACCTCGACCACGGCCATGGTCCGACCAAGAATGAGCTCGCCAACGAGCCCATTCCGGCCAATCGCACCTGCTGCATAGTCGTTTGACGACAGGTTCCAGTGGCCAGAGAAACCCTCGGTTGCAGAATAAAACTCGCCGATAGTGTCGATGCCGTAACGCTCCTTGACTTGATTCCACACGTCTGGTCGCATCCCGTTCCCATACGCCAGCCGCACCCGGTGCTTTTTGTCCAAGTCCTCGCCGGTGACCGGGTCGGTTTGACGAGGGGCTGCTAGAAGATACCGCATGGTCTCACCCACATACTGAACGATTGTCGCGTCATTCTCACGGGCCTCTTTCCAGAAGCTCCTCGTCGAGAAACGGTGGCCAATGATGATGGTTGAGCCGTTGAAAAGCACCGCTGTGAAAGCCAAGATAGCGGCTGTGGCGTGGTAAAGCGGCATGCACTGTTTTAAATTAGACGTGGAAAAGCGAATGTCCTACCAAGGATTACTTACTGTAAAGACTCGGTCGTCTTGCCTCAACTTTAGCCAGCGACCAATAAAGGTGCTGCCAGCCCAGCATTTCTGCAAGCTGACAATAGCAGGCTTTGGATTCCCAGTTGTGCCACTCGTGTATATCAACAGGGCCATGTTTTTCGGCTCCGGAGAACTGCGTACGCTGTCTTCTTCCCTGGACGCCGGCATCTGCAAGATCTGGTTCTCGATTTCCCGTGTGATGAACAAGACGTCCACTCCTCCTTTTCCATCCCTGAAATCGGGGGATTTGAACTGAGCAAGCTGCTCATCCGTGAAGTTGCCCCGAATCTCCTCGTCGGCAATCAGCACTCGAGCCGTAGACACTTTGACACAGTGCGTCAACGGCTTCCCGCTCAAGTTGTAATTTATAAAAGCAGGCACAGCGCCAATGCTCGACAATCCCAGCCAGATAAAGATAAAGTTGGCCGAGTTCATAAAGTCGAGTGCGACAATCTCCTTTGGCTTGACGCCCAGGGTCTGCCTGAAGTACTGCCCGTATCGGAGGACGGTCTGGTATGTTTCACGGAAGGTCCATGTCTGGCCGTTGTAAACAATAAAAGGGCGGTTCGCGGACTTGGGTGCCAAGGCATGTTTCTCCAGGATGTAGAACAGGTTCAGGCGGTCCTGGCGAGCGGCGAGCTTGACCTTGAGCGTGATGGCGATCAGGGACGAGACAAGTTGGTAGTCGTAGAAGAACGACGATCGTGCGTTCAAGTAGGCAAGGAGCGTTGCGATCGCGGGCGCCGCGTATTTGACGGGGACGTCTTTGTGGTTGTTCACGTTAGGATTTGGGTGGGACTTGAGGGAGATAAGCACTTACTGGGCAGCGCGGGCATGGTGGATGGTTATTATTACGGTATGTGTTGAAAGAAATACCAACGACCGATGGCTAGATGCAACACAAACGCAGCGCTGAAGAACACATGCAGACAAGAGACCAGCTCGTAAAAAGAAGGGGAGAGAGAAGACAAGGAAAGATGGCAGAGATAGAGAGAGAACGATGCGCCAAAGCAGGAGCAGATGCGGAGCTGCCCACTTACCTCGGTCGGCGCCCACAGTTAGTGACTCCGACTACACGTGCCGCCCGTCCCAATCAATCGCGACAACGAGTATTAATTCATTCTGCTCCACTTCGTTGTGTCCCTGATGATTGTGCTGCCGCGGTATGTTGGCCGCATTGTGTTGCATATGCATATACGTAGGATGTGGTGCATGTGCAGCTGGAGCGTGGTAGGGATGCTCGCGTGAAGTGTGTTGACTTATCTCAGGAACAAGATAAAAAACCCGAGAACATGCTGGATGCCTATACATTCAGTCATTCTACCTGTAAGAAACCTTTTATTTGGCAGCAGCTTTCTTAACTAGTGGCACATCATCAACGTATTCCTCCTGCATAAACTCGCGCAGCTTCGCCAGCCCCTTGTCCAGAACCTCGGTCTCGCACACATACCCAAAGCGCACGTAGCCTCGAAAATCCCCATCGCGCCCGAAACACTTGCTTCCAGGCACAACTAACACACCGGCCTTGTCATTGAGCATCTCACACAGGACTACGTCGTCAACCGGGCGGCCCATCTTGGAGAACTTGACAAACGCGGTCGTGCCAGCGCGCGGCTTCACCCAGTCGCACGCCCATCGGTGCGACTCGATGAACTTTTCCAGCATCTCTAGATTCGTTTTTGCGAGTTGGATGTTGCGAGAAAGCAAGCCGTGGATCGTGTGCGGCGCCAGCGCGTACGAGGCAACAGCGTCGTCGAGCTGGCTGACTGATATCGTGGTGTAGTCTCTGCCAACCATGCACTTGTCAATAATCTCCTTGTTCCGTGAGGCAATCCAGCCCACTCGTATTCCCGCCAGACTGTAGGCTTTGGACATGGAGCTTGTCACCACAGCATTGTCGTAGCCGAGCGATAGCAAGGATGGCGGAAATTCCGGGTCGGTTGGCGAGATTGAGTGGAATAGAGGGCGATAGACTTCATCTGCATGGATTATTATTGACTGGCGCTTCGCAATGTCGATGATCTCTTCCAGCTTCGAGCGCGGAATAATGGCGCCCGTCGGATTCTGAGGGTTACTGATACTGTCAGCTTAGACTACAACAAAGATGGCGTGGGCTAGACTTACTTCAATACAATCAACTTTGTATTAGGCCGAACCAGACTTTCCAATTCCTTCATATCAAGCGTCCACTTGTCATCCTCCTTGGCCTTCCACAGACTAACCTCTGCCCCAATGGATTCTGCCACCGAGTAAAGCTGCTGGTATGTCGGATAGTGCACAATCACATGGTCCCCCGGCCCAACCAGCGCATAATGCAGTAGAAAATTCGCCTGGATCGCACCAGGCGTAATCAGGATATTATCCTTGGGCAGCGGGGTCGGCGTCTTGACCGAGTACAGACGCGACAAATGTCCCCGGATCTCGTCCGAGCCTTTGATGGCGCCGTACGTGAGTTTTGTCGAGAAGGAAATCGGGTGGGTTGTGGATTTTTTGGTTGAGAGGGTTTGGAGATCGTCAATTGAGATTGAGGCGCAGCAGGTTTCGGCGATGTTGTATGTTGTTTTGGTCTCGTACTCGTCCATCCACTGGTGGTGATGTGTTTGTCAGTCAGTGAGATCGTGGGAATAGTCTGCAAATAATTACATACTTGCTCCACCGCGAAGGGCTCGATTTGGACCATTGTGCCAGACCGCGCTTTGCCAGGCCGCGTTCAAATAGAAATGATAATAGTCTCGATACAAATCCGTTCTTCGTGCTGTTTCTTGTTTCGCATTTTGAGTCTTTCCACCGAGAAACCCCTCATCCACGGTTTGCTTTGGCATTCCCCTCACTGTGGAGATACACTAGCCCGCAATCGGACCATGGGGAATCGGAATATTCTAGACGCCCAGATCTTGCTGCAATGAAATGAATGGTTTTGATAACTCGAAATGTGAGTTTGTAACATTTCTTATTTTTTATGTGGATTGCTCGTACAGCCTGAGTTTTAGGTGTATATACTGAAATTAAGTAGACTATTACAAGACCAACCAAACTATGCCTCAATCAACACATTCAGCTCTTCAGCAACCGCAGCGAGCTGTTGCTGATCCACCTCAAATGGCAAAGCCTCGTCAGGCAACACATAGTCTTTGAATGGCGTGCCAAGCTTGTGCACCAGTGATTCAATTCCGTTTCCACTAGTAAAAGACCACACCCGGACGAACTTGCTGTCAAATTTCAAAGAGAAAGCCTGACCAGCAGGAAGAAGTGCTGTCTCTCCTTCGCGGATGACTGCGTCTGGCGAGCCCGGGATGCGAACAACAAGAGCGCCCTCAATGACCGCGATGCAGTGGTCTACCTCTCTAAAGGTCATTTTCTTTGAGAGGATTGAGTCGGGATAGGCGTTTGATGATTCGATACTGGAAATGGCGCAGACAGAATTGCATTGTGCTGTCGTGATGAACGGTCTGGACATGACTCCTCCCATCATCCATCGCGGACCCGTGTTGGCGCGTAGGAAAAACGGAGCGGGTGTGTTGGATTCTGGGAGCTTCTGGTCGTCCTCGTCCCATTCGCTCAAGGCTGGTGGTTTGTAGTTTGGCTGGAAAACAACGTCGAATTTACCCTTGGCCGCCATGACCTTTGGGATTAGAAGTGCTTTGAGGTCTCGATTGTCATTCTCTGGCAGGATGAGCCCTTCAAAGGGCTCGGAAATGTGACGGAAAAAATCGACCCAGTCTCCGGGGGTGACCAAACCATAGGTCTCTGTATGAGGTCCCATCATTTCGGGATTATGAACCACATGCTATTTGACCAGAGTTAGTTCCGTAAGAGTAGAAGTTTAGGAATAGATGGTTCCTACCGGAGGAACATAAGCAAAATCACCAGGTCCCAGAATCCGGCACTTGTCGCCATTCCAGAGCTTCAGATACCCTTTGGTCACGAGGAACACATCATGTGCCTCGTTGTGATAATGAAACCCAGGGGCATCTGACAGCACAGCAGCGCTCTGGAAAACAGCCATTGTGCCACCAGTCTGTTTGGCAGAGGCAAGTATTCGAAAAACGCCTTTGCTACCGGGTATAGTGATGCGCTCGCCTTCGAGCTGGTTAATAATGTAGGGCTCTCGGCCCGCGGGCGGGACGTTTCTTTTGGAGAGTGACATGTTGGCGATGGAGGACAACTATATTACAAGAACAAAATTTGCTTGACAGGTAGAGCACACGTTCAGTGAGGTTTTCCTTTTTATATGTTCGTTTCGCAGACACCGGGTGGCCGAAATGCGGGGCTCGGAAAACCCGGAGATGGGGAGCTCTGTCGGATAATCCGGTGGTCCTGGAGAATATAATCCTGGTGCACAATTATTGATAAGCCGTACGTAGTGCGTAGTTGCTCATGTAAACAGCACTAGAGCTTGTAAGAGATTGAGCTCATCGGCAACTATTCGATTGAAGCATGGCAGATGTAAAGGAAGATCACGTCTGCAAGCACGGGGATTCTCGGGCGTCTTTGTTGAGAATTGGTCGAATGAATTCAAATTGTCAATCGTGTGGCAGTTCATGGAATCCATACTTCTAAAACTCTGCTGAATGCAGTATCATCGAAGCAGTATGGATACTTCATAGTCCATGTCGAGTGTACGTTATCAAGAACCAAGATACGTAGTGTGGGGACGCAGGAACGGGGAAGGAAACGCCAAGCCGCGCAGGTCATCTGACGAGCGGGGCTGGTCGTCGCACGATTGGCCGTCGCGGCGTCATCTTAATCCGCAGCAGCCTAGGTACGCCGCCAATTAGGTCATAGCTGGACATCACACTCCCCCCCCCCAGCCTCATCATCAATCACCAGACCTGCCAGCTTGCTGCTTCTGGGACCATCGCAGCCAGCTCTCATCTCTCGGCGGCTCTCATCTTCGATACATTACACCGCCAGCCATAGTTCCATGGCTTGTTAGCGAGCTGCTGACCTGACCGTTCAGCAAAGATTACGCCGGCTCCGACTAAGATAGACGCCTTCCAATGCTCGTCGAGCTCGTCTGAACTCCGGTCTCAGTATGCGAATCATACATGTGCTCGGCATAGCAGTCACCATAGCTTCCACAGGAAGCCAGGTGGCTGCTGCTGCTAACTACACCTCCGACAACACAGACCCTCTCTTCTCCGTCTTCGACGATCGCCCTGCCCACTGTCCTCCGTGTTTCAATTGCCAACTCGACGCATTCCAGTGCCATCAGTTCGCTTCGTGCAATAAATACACCGGAAAGTGCTCCTGCCCTCCTGGCTACGGCGGCGATGACTGCTCAACCCCAACCTGCGGCTCTCTCGCCGATGGGGTCAACCGGGGTCCGCGCCAGGACAAGTACTGCGATTGCAAAGATGGATGGGAAGGAATAAACTGCAATGTTTGCAAAACAGATGATGCTTGCAACGCGATGATGCCTGATGGTGAAGGCGGTGTCTGTTATACCCAGGGTCTCGTGGTGAAAGAGAATCACCAAATGTGCGATGTGACCAACCGCAAGATTCTCGACCAGCTGAAAGAGCGTAAGCCTCAGGTTACGTTTTCTTGCAAAGATGAAGACGAAACATGTAACTTTCAATGTATGCTCCATCCCATTTCCCTCAAATAGCTCGTCACTTACCTTCCATCTAGTTTGGGTCGACCAAGTAGAGTCGTTCTACTGTGCTCTCGATACATGCTCTTGGGACATGAATGCACAGTTTGACCGAAACGAAACAAATTACAAATGTGAGAATATTAAGTGCGCGTGTATTCCGGGACGAATGCTCTGTGGCGAAGACGGTTCGATCGACATCGGGGACTTCCTCGAGGAAGAGATCAAGGGCCCAGCAACTTTTAGCACGCTGTCAACAGAGGGAGGCAGCAACAATGATGGCAGTACTTTCAAGGAGCCTGCCATGAATGACTTGATTAAGAGCGTATTTGGTGATGAAAGTATCACTCTACAGTGCCATGCTGGAGAGTGTCTCTACAAGACAGATGTGCCCGGCTATCAGCGCCCGGTGAAAGAGATTAACAAACCTCTTATTGCTGGCGTCATTGCTGGCTGTGGTCTCTTTGTCGTTGCAGTTATCCTGGGTATCTGGTACCTGTCCAGGCGTGCTGCGTACCGTGGCTACGGTGCTATTCGACTCGACGACTCAGAAGATGAGTCGGACAAGCTTCTCAGTGAGCAGCGAGCAGCTTCTCTACTCTTCGAGAATGTCTCATACTATCTCAACGAGAAACAAATTTTGTCAGGAGTCCAAGGCGCCGCTCACCCAGGTGAAATAACAGCTATTATGGGTGCATCCGGAGCCGGAAAGACCACTTTCCTCGATATCTTGGCCCGGAAGAATAAACGGGGATTGGTCCAGGGTGACTTCTACGTCAACGGAGAAAAAATCAGTGACAGCGACTTCAAGAGCATGATTGGCTTTGTCGATCAGGAAGACACTATGCTGCCAACGCTGACCGTTCACGAAACCATTCTGACCAGTGCACTGTTGAGGCTCCCCAAAGACATGAGTCGCTTTGCCAAGGAGCAAAGAGTGACAGAAGTCGAAAAACAGCTTGGCATTTATCACATCAAGGATCAAATCATTGGCTCCGAAGAGGGACGTGGGCGTGGTATTTCTGGTGGAGAGAAGAGGAGAGTAGGCATTGCTTGCGAATTGGTTACGAGTCCAAGCATTCTCTTCCTCGACGAGCCTACTAGTGGACTGGTAAGACACTTTTTCCATGCAGGAGGTATGATTATTGACTAATATGCAAAGGATGCTTACAATGCCTTTAACGTCATTGAATGCCTTGTCACTCTCGCAAAAACGTACAACCGAACTGTTATATTCACCATCCACCAACCTCGTTCAAACATTGTTGCATTGTTCGATCGCCTCATTCTCTTGGCCAAGGGCAGGACAGTATACTCTGGGCCTTTCTCGACTTGCCAGCAATACTTTGACCACATCGGCTACTCATGCCCTCCAGGCTTCAATATCGCGGACTTTTTAGTTGATCTGACCATGCATGCTTCTAGTTCTCAAACCACTGGCGAAGAAGAAACCCTGGATGTGCATAGGGACAATCTTAAAACGGCATCCAGTAGCTTGCGAGCTGTCAAATCCATTGCTAGTGCATCCAATGCTAGTATTGAGGAGCTTGGCAGGAGTGCCCAAGAAGCCCCATCGCGTCCTGGCAACAAACGACACCAATCCTTGAAGCAACGCCAAGACAGACAACTTTACACACGACGAAGAACTGACGGCGATATGCCTGCTCCTCCCACCCCCAAAACGGATGAAGAGGATGCCGTTCCCACGGCTGGAAGCAACCAACAGTGGCTCCGGCTATCTTCCCGCCATGGTGCCGTTCCTCCTCAGATTCTTGATGATCCTGACCATCTCCCACCCCCAGCTACAGGAACCTCCGACCTCGATGCTCTTGTCTCTAGTTATGCCTCGTCCGATGTAGCCCACTCGGTCCATGAAGAGATTTCCTCTTCCGTTCAGCGGGCTGTTGCCGCAAATGGAAACCAGAATGGCGATGCTTTGGGGACCAATGTGCCAATGAAAGGATACGCTCGCATTGGCCTCTTGCGACAGTTTGTGATTCTGTCTCAACGGACGTGGCGCAATCTGTATCGCAACCCGATGCTGATGTTGACCCACTACGCTATTTCCATACTGCTGGCAGTTCTTTGTGGATACCTCTTTTACGGTCTTACGGATGATATCAAGGGATTCCAGAACCGGCTTGGATTATTCTTCTTCGTTCTCGCGCTTTTCGGATTTAGCACTTTGACGAGTCTCAACGTGTTCTCTTCAGAGCGGCTACTCTTTGTGCGCGAGCGTGCCAACGGATACTATTCGCCCTTTGCGTATTTCTGCGCCAAGGTTGTATTTGACATTATCCCTCTGCGCTTGATTCCTCCGATTCTCATGGGTGTTATTGTATACCCGATGACTGGACTCATTACAGCATGGCCAGAATTTCTGCGATTTGTCCTCATTCTGGTGCTGTTCAACCTGGCTGCTGCTGGAATCTGCCTGTTCATTGGCATTATTTTCCGCGATGGCGGCGTGGCCAACCTTATCGGCAGCTTAGTAATGCTATTCAGCTTGCTTTTCGCCGGTCTCTTGCTCAACCACGATGCTATCCCTAAAGCGGCTCTTTGGTTACAAACTGTGAGTGTTCTATCTATACTTTTCATTGATGAGAGATACTAACTATGGTCTAGCTTTCCATATTCCATTATGGATTTGAAGCCCTAATCGTGAATGAGGTTACCTTCTTGACACTGATTGACCACAAATATGGATTGGACATTGAAGTCCCCGGCGCCTCGATCCTGAGTGCCTTTGGTTTCGACACCCTTGCTCTATGGAAAGACGTTGTTGGCTTGGGCGTCATTTCGGTGACGTTTATCATTCTTGCTTACGCTGCAATGCACATTCTCTTAGTGGAGAAGCGTTAAGCTCTTTTCACTTGCACATATTTCTTACTGTCTTCCTTTTACTAGTTTTGCATTCGACATCTTTTGGGTTTGATAGATTTTTCCCATGCTTGTCTTTGTTGAGTTTTGCGTACAATATACGGTTGCTATGAACAGATAGCTACAATTCAGAATATTTGAGCAAGTCATTTGATATTGCAATAACATGAACTATTATTCAATATGGAATAATAGATACGTAGTAGTACTGAGTAAATAGCACGCATGGACTCGGCTCCGGAACCGGAAACCCCACAGCAAAAGGGAAGACATTGGCGGTCCTGCCAATCTTCAATGTTGCACCGTGAGAAGTTCTAAATAATTCTTGTCTGTTGATTATTCCTTTCCATCTCAGCGCTTCCAATCATTTCTGCCTATATTTTAACGCAATATCACATGCCGCTGTCGTTTAACAGCGTGCTATCATAATTGAAGTTCCCCACGCGGCTAACAGCCTGGCTAGCTCGATTTAACTTTAGCCGCGCACCCAAAGCTGCCGGCGCAGAATTGCACTTCCCAAGCGACCTCAACCACATCTCCTCACTCTCCTCCGGTGGCAACTGAAAAAGTCTCTACTCGCTTTTCCCCCTTGTTATCGGGAGACTCTCAGCCCAGCAGTTGCTTGATTTCTTTTAAGCTTTACCTCTGCTTCTCGAGAAAACATCTCTGTTTCTCTCCCTCTATCGCTTGCGGACAGGAAAAACACGCGGCTTGCTGCACCTCGGCGCGGACGTCATCGCTCGCAATACAAAATTATATAAATAGCATCGAAATTTCTTTCGCTCACGCTACTTGACGAAGAAGAACGCTTTCACAATGTCTGGCGAGGCGTGGCTGTATCTGTTGGCGGTGTTGATCAACGCCGTCAACCTGTTCCTTCAAGTGTTTTTCACCATCATGTACAGCGACTTGGAATGGTGAGTAAACATCGCAAAAGACCGACGGATATGGCAGGATATCTTAAAAAGAGAGACGATAGAACTAATATTTTGAAATCATAGCGACTACATCAACCCCATCGATCTGTGCAACCGCCTCAACGCTTATATCATCCCCGAAGCCGCTGTCCACGCATTTTTAACCTTCCTGTTTGTCATCAATGGCTACTGGCTGGCAATCATCCTCAACTTGCCCTTGCTTGCCTGGAACGGAAAGAAGTACGTTACTTTCGTATCTGTCGAGCCGCGTATCAGATAAGAAGTACTGACTGACGCATACTAGGATCTTCGAGAACCAGCACCTTTTGGACGCTACCGAAATCTTCCGCAAGCTGAACGTTCACAAGAAGGTAAAGCAAGCCCGAATATCTGGCCTGTGCACTGCTAACAACCCTACAGGAGTCTTTCATCAAGCTCGGTTTCCATCTCTTGATGTTCTTCTTCTACCTCTACAGCATGATTGTCGCCCTCATCCGCGACGAGACGCACTAAACTGTGACAAGAACGACAAACTTATATTTTCACAGTTGACTCATTTGTGTTTCCATTTGAGAAGTGTTTCTGCAGAGGACGTGACTAGGAAGGATGCCATCGAGGGAAGGGGGCCAGCCGGTCCTTTGGAGCAAACCCGGATCCTCGGACAGCAGCCACGTACTATGAATGACGAACGGAGTTTTCTTCTACGAAGAGTATACTTATATCTTTCTGCTTGCTTTTATTTCCTTTTTGGACGGGGGTTGTTTTATTGCGACGAAGATAAATGGCACTGTTTTTTACCCTTTGGATGCTGAGTATGAATGAGGGGTGTGTGTGTGGCAAGATGCTAATGAGCGTACTGCTAGCTGTAAAGGTTTTACCTGTGCTTTGAACGTTGTATATACCTCTAGCGATTTATCAATCATTCAATGAATCAATATTCATAATCATAACACAATATTGGCATTTTCCTAGTTTGAATGTATATCTGCACACTTGGTACAGACGGACACCCGTAATATTTCGAGATCGCCGACATTTTGCGCCGCCGCGACTAAAAGCTCCAACTGTTTGTTTCACACACACTTTTATACGCCCACCATGGCTTCACTCCTGGGCGCAAACTATGACTCGTCAAGCGACGATGAAAAGAAACCGACCACGACATTCACATCGGCCACGAAAATCGTCGCTGCTCCTGAAGTCAACGTAGAGGTTTGGTCCCCGCCACCACAAGTGCCTACAAGGCCAGCGATTATCTTTTCAGAGGAACATATATACCTAACAAATGTTTCGTTAACAGGATCCGTCTAGATTGCAGTTGATTGCTGGCGCTTCCAATTCAACCGCACTCACATACAACGCGACATACGACGACCTAACCCGTCCAGCCCAAGGCCCCGTCAACCCATTCAAATCCAACAACAATGGCGCAGCAGGCAACGGGCTAAAACGCAAAAATGTGCCTACTGGACACGCCGAAGAAGCCGCTATCAGCGAAGCAACGTTTACAGCGCAGCACCGCACTTTCCAGAGTCTCGGGTACTCGCGCAACCCTAGCCAGCCGGATGCCTTTGTGGGCAATCTCGACAGCGCCGCGCAGTATGGCGGAAGGGATTTTGTGCAGATGAAACCTTCCAAAGAAGTCTCTGCGGCGCTGCGGCGGAAGAGGCAGAGAAAGGGAGATGCGAGTATCGTCGAGGGGGAAGGCGCGTATCTGGGTCCCTGGGCGAAATATGAGAATGATGACCAGGTGTACGAGGAAGAAGCCGCTGAGGAGGATTATGAGCTGGCTAGTGATGAGGAGTTTGTTGAAGAGGATGAAGAGCTTCCGCCGTCGGAGTTGCCGGCTATGGCGACTGATTATCAGGAGGATTCGTCGCAGGCGGAGTCGACTGAGTTCCATGGTAGTGAGCAGTTTGACTATCTTGGACGGACTTATATGTAAGTTGGCAGAAGAAAGCTGCTTGAGTTTACCGATTATGCTAATTTATGTGTACAGGCATGTTCCGCAAGATCTCGACATCGATCTCAGAAAGGAACCTGGAAGCACCAAAAACTATATTCCCAAGAAGCTGGTGCAGACCTGGAAATCACACACAAAACCCATTACATCGCTTCGTTTCTTCCCCAGAACCGGCCATTTGCTACTGTCGTCTGCTGCTGATGGTAAAGCCAAGCTCTGGGATGTCTACCACCAACGCGAGCTCTTGCGTACATTTTCTGGCCACTCCAAGGCCATTAGCGATACTAATTTCCATCCCACGGGCAAAACCTTCCTCACAGCTTCGTACGACCGACAGATGAAACTGTGGGATACCGAGTACGGCAAATGCATCTCTCGCTTCACCACGGGCAAGACTCCGCACGTTGTCCGCTTCAACCCTGACCCGGAACACTCGCACGAGTTTTTGGCCGGCATGTCCGACAAAAAAATTGTGCAATTCGACACTCGCTCCGGCGAACTCATCCAAGAATACGACCACCACCTGGCGGCAGTCAACACAATCACTTTCGTCGACAACAACCGCCGCTTCATCACCACCTCGGACGACAAGTCCCTAAGAGCATGGGAATACGGCATCCCCGTACCCATCAAATACATCGCCGAAGCCGACATGTTCGCCATGGTGCGCGCCTGCCCACACCCATCGGGCAAATACGTCGCTTTCCAATCCGGCGATAATCAAATCGTCGTGTACGCGGCCACGGACAAATTCCGACAGAACCGCAAAAAGGGGTTCCGTGGCCACAACAACGCGGGTTATGCGATTGATATCACGTTCTCGCCAGATGGTCAGTTTATTGCTAGCGGTGACTCGGGCGGTTTCGCTTGTTTCTGGGATTGGAAGACGGGGAAGCTGTATCACAAGTTTCAGGCCGGTGGGAAAGAGGGCGCGGCGGTTACGTGTTTGGATTGGCATCCCCAGGAGACGAGTAAGATGGTTACTGGTGGTTTGGATGGGCTTATTAAGTATTGGGATTAATTCTGTATAAAAATATATATGGTCTTGGGGGTCTATGGAGTAATTGCTTGTCTTTATAGATTCTTAAGAGTCAATTTCCTTTTGAGATCAATTGATCTCTATAAAATGTGATTTGGCGTGTTGACAGTTGACTGAGCAGTCATGTACATACAGCACGCAAATGGTGTCTTCATTGATCTCCCAGCACACCTTCTTGAGTAACAATATTCAAAATTACAAAGAAACAGAGCTCGATAAACCATATGCTCACTATATACAATACAGCCATCGAATTTTCAACGCCGATGTGATGAGTTGAGACGCCCCAGATGCATGTAGTTAAAACCAAAATACCAGTTACAGTACCATTCACAATAAAATAATACAGCGAGAGACTTTTTGATCAAAAGAACTTTGAAAGTATCTTGCTATGCAAAATCCCACCAGAGAAACAAGCAACTAGAAGCTCGCCATCTCAATATACGTGCTAATAAAGCTTAATTTCTTGCCCTGTTCCGTATTCATAATCCGCCGAAACTCGTCGTAGTCCAGCTTTGCGCCACCACCGCGCTCGATGGATTCACGTTCTACTTGGTTCAGACGTGCCCAATACGCGAGCTGTCGGCGCGAAGGTGTATCTGATAGACGTTGTCTTTGAGGGGAGAGAGTAGGAGAGCGATGGATGGGCGAGCCGGTTGAAGGTGAGGGTTTCAAGACTGGTGAGAGTTTTGGAGCCGTGGACTCGGCTTCGTTGGAGTGTTCTGAGTGTGGAGCTGGCAACGTCGTCAGGCCGTCGAGTCGGAGACGGAAGTGTGAGGCGCTGCTGGCTGCAGCAGTGGATTCTTCGTTGGGTCTGTTTTGGGGAAGAGTAGGGTCGACTGCTTCTACCTCCTCAACTTCCCCGGTCTCCTCGGTTTCCTCGACTTCTTCTTCTACTTCTTCTTCTCCTTCATCTTCGTGTTCTGGAGATGCGGCAGCAGCGCTCTGCTCCTCGGTAACCACCGAATAGCCTGTAACATTCAACAAGTTATCCAAGGATTTATCACCTGTAGTTCGACCAATCGGATCCGGGCTGCTCGTGGCAATAGGCTTCTTGGGATCCAGATAAGACTCGATTTCAGCGGCCCATTGAAGACGCTCCTTGCGAGTTTCGTAGGCTTCCATCAAAAGATCCTCCTTTTGCTTGAACAGAGTGTCCAACAAGTCGTTCATCCCTTCCTTGGTAGCCTGGTACAGTATCTCTTTGCCGACATCTCGCTCTGGCTCCGGCACTTCGAAGCCGCCCCAGCGTTCTCCAACTGAAGTTGAGCCTGTAGATCTGACATCGAAGTCATCATCCTCAAAGCGAACTTTTGAAGACGATCTAGATCGAAGCGAAGGAGGCCGTGACGATTGTTCCGTGTCGATTGCCTCGTCTGCCGACTTGTGCACGTCCGAATCCTCCTCGAATCCCTCGGGTGCAGTGGCGCCGTCTTCCTCGTCTGTGTAGAAGTTTCTGCGACGCCAGCGATCATGAATTGCATTTCTGCGGGCTAAGTCGATGGCAGAGCTTCCATCTGAGGCTTGGTCTTCCTCTTCTTCGTCGTCATCGTCATCGTCTTCATCATCGTCATCGTCTTCTTCTCCTTCTTCCTCATCCTCCCATTCATCTTCGGCCTCTGGTGCGCCCTCATGTCTACCCACTTCAGGCTGTTCGTAGTTCCCATCCAGCTCTGGTTCAACATCACCAGAGACAGGTGGAGGGGAAGACGTTTGAGGTCGGACTGTAGACAGTGGTTGAGTACGATCTCGTGAATACCGATTACGAATTGCCGATTCGCCAACGGCCGAATAAACATCGCCATGATCCATGCCGTCCGGTCGCAGAATATCGCCGCCATCAACAATCTCCATATCGCCATCGAGATTGACACGCTTGCCCTCCCCAGTTCTCGGCGCTTCTGCATTTCCGAAATTGCCGCTGAACGCCGAACTCAGAGGGCGAGTGCCCATGACAATGTCTCGCGCTAATGTACCATCGCCGGAACCAAAGTCCTCCTCCCATCCGTGGACTGTGTCTGCGGTTAATTCTTTAATAAGAGCGTAAAATGCCCTGAACATGCGCAAGAAGTCTTTCCGCTCAACGTAGCCATCGCCGTTGATATCGTAGCCTTTGAAAATGCGGCGCATCTTCTCATCTATCGCCTTGGTATTAAAACTGGCGATACCTTTTAGAAACTCCTCAAACCCGATTAGGTTATCCCCGTTGGTGTCGTAAAAGGCAAACATGCGATCGAAAATTAGACTCGGTGGCGGAGGTCTAGATGATGTGTTTGGCACAAAGCACCGATCAAAAGTCTTGCGGTCGATAGCCATGCCCAGCTTGTTAGGGTCTGCAGTCCAAGTAGTATTGGCCAAGCAGCGAAATTGGTCCCATAGAGCGTCAAGCTCCGTGTTTTCAAAGTTGGTCTCTTTCACCAACCGCCTTGCTAGTGTAGGCGGAAGGTTCTTTGGGAGATTGTCCGGTTTTCCTGGATACCATACAGGTCGCGCCTGGCGGGGGTTGCCCATATACGGCGCGGGAATGCGAACTTTGAGGAAAAGGTGCGTTTTGTTGTGAACTTGTTGCGCTTCGCAAACCTCGCAAAGGTCAAAGTCCACGCAGTTGTCACATCGATAGCGAATACCCTGGATGGGGATCATGCCACAGTTGTTACAAGTGACTCCACGGTGAAGATACCCATCTTTCCTCGCCTGGTCCTCGGCGATGTGATAGAGCAGATTGAGCAGATTCTGCCCTTCTCTGGCTGGTTCCCCATCAGCATTGCCATTCCTCCAGGAAAATCCACTTTCAGTCTCTGCGCCATCTTCAACTTGCGGGTTCAACTCTTCAGTCTCCTGAGCTGGAGCACTTGCAGCGAGTGTCACTCTCGTGCCCTGTTGCCGACGAAGACGTAAAGCTTCTCCATAGGAAGGATCCATATTGAAATTCGCAAGCGCCCTGTTGATCCCATCACGCGAAATACCACGATGACTTAGTTCCCTAGTCAAATAATCCCTCTCCGGACTATCCTCCTGGATCGTGTGCGAAGGTGGGAAATCCAGCGCAAAAAACGATTCCAAAAATGTATCCTCCATCATATCGCGCATGCGGTCCGCATGTGCCTCTGGCATACCCACATCGGCCATAAGCTGATCACGAGTGGCAAGCAGCGAAGGCAGCAGACCACTTTCAACCATTCGCCCATCTTCAGTTTCAATCCTGAATGTTCCATATGCGCCATTCTCGCGCTCGAGTTGTTCGAGGTGGGCGATTGCTCGCCAGGACGGGCTGTTGATTACATCGCGGCGGTTGCGGCGCAGGATGGCGCCACGGCGACGCAGCCTGGTTGTGTTTTCGGGGAATGCGGTCGTGGAAGAGCGAATGTATATCAGGCCACCCAGGGCAGCGAGGCCGGCGATGGCGAACAGGAGAGGGCGATACCGTTGGTAGTCGTCGGCCATGACGGGTGGATGAGCTTCAAGGTCCTTCCATCCAGACAGAGGCGAGCTTGTGTGCAGACGGGGTAAATTGAGCTTAACAAATCGAGGTATTAGTCAACCGTGCTACATCTGGTGTCGAGAATGAAGTGCTCTGTTGACTGACTGGGAAGTAGTGCAACATGAGGTTCCAAAATATTTTGGAGATGCGGTCATCGCTTTCAAGGTTGCCCCGTGCACTTTACCCGTTTGGGGACCGTGTGCCTTGCACGTGGATTTGATGCACGAGAATTTCAAGCAGCAAAACGCCTTGTTTGAAATAAAATGCATAAAGGAGTGATAATATCCCTATAGTAGTTTAATGTCTATATGTAAGAAGCTCCTAGACTAGCTGAAGAAAAAACTTTTGCCCAATGTGCAGGTCGTTTTCCTGTATCGTGCACCTTGATAAATCCTTCTATGAATGTTTTCCTAGTTTAGCTTTTTCTCCTTGATAAAAAAACTGCTAAACAAGGCAAAAAACACAATGCCTATTTGCATTGCAAATGTAAGGTTTGTAGACCAGCCGTAAGCCCTGCGAACGGTGGCCTGCAAGGCTGGAGTCAAAGTCTTGATGAAGTCGAGAGATTGTCGCACACCCTTGACAATACCGTCAACATCTCCACTGTCTCTCAGTGCCGAGTTTAGTCGGTCACGAAGTAGCTGCTGCGAGACAGTCGCAGACAACGACAGGCCGATCACAGAGCCCAGCGTGCGGAAGAGATAGGAGCATGCCGTCACAACTGCTTGAGTCTCCGGGGTGGCATTAGAGACTAAGAGACAGGTAAATGTTAGTAGAAGACCGCTAGTTTTTTTTTTTCATATATGAACACTTACTCAGACCGATCAAGGTGGTAGTAACACCTATGCCGTTTCCAAAGGCACATATCATGGTACCCAAAATCATCAACTTGGCACTGTTCACAACAGCCCCGGAAAAGAGAAAAATGACGGTTACGCCAATCGTAAGGAAACTGTACCCAAATATTGTGATATGGTAGTATCTTCCAGTTCGCCTCATTATGATACCCGAAAGGAGAGACCCTGACACGCCGCAGATGATGGAAGGCAAGAGTCTCATGCCGGCCACCGTTGCCGAGACGCCATCAACAGCTTGGAAATGAAGCGGAATATAAAACAGACTACCCATCCAGCCCCCAAAACTGAAAAAATTACATGCGTAGCATGCAAAGAGTGTCCTGTCGAAAATAAGATGTCCGGGTGCAAACGGTTCTGTCGCAATGTAGGTTTCCACGAGTACAAAGACGACAAATAGAACTGCCGACACCGCCAAAGGAACATAGCTGATCGGAATGCTCCAAGAGACGTTGCTTCCACGATCCAAGCCGAGGAGAAAACCTAGCACAGCACCGACGAGAATGACAGCCCCGAGAAAATCAATGCGGCGGATCTTCGACCGCCAGTCACCCGTTTCAGGACTGGGAACTTTGAGTAAAAAAGTAACCAAAATGACAGCTAGAAGACAAATAGGTGCCTGTGCGATGAAAGACCTAAGAGTTTGTTAGCATTCGCTTTATATGCCGGGGACTGTGAAGCTCACCAACGCCAGCCAATATAGTCGGCCAAAATACCACCTGCATACGTTAGTCATCATGGATAAGCTCCTGGGAAAGTAGATGGAAATTACCCAGTGGAGCACCAATGGCGGAGCCAGTGGCATATATAATATTGATAATACCTTGCCACAAACCCCGGTCCCGCAAGGGAACGATATCACTCAAGATGATACTGACAACTGTTGTCATGCCGCCGCCTCCAATGCCTTGATACACCTAATCAACAATTAGCATGTTAGCAAGAAGAAAGTTCCAGCTAGGTATACCCTCGCTGCAATCAATTGATTGATGTTCTGTGCAAGGCCACAAAACAGATTCCCCGTGCCAAAGACCGCATATGCAAAGAGCAGGCATTGCTTCCGGCCAAAAATATCACTCAATTTCCCATACAATGGCTGAAACGACGTCAGAGTCAAGAAGTACGAAGTCGCAATCCAGCTTGTCAAGTTGAGCGCGTTGAGATCGCTGCCGATTTTCCCATAGCTGGCAACAATAATCGTCTGGTCGGCGGCAGATAAGAAGACCTATACGGACAGTTAATAAGCTATTTTGCGACTCGACATAAGATGTCTTTGATGAAGGCTGAATACTCCAATAGAGATAGCTGCAACGATGTATTTCAACTGAGTGCGGGGAACTGCGTCTCTCTTGTCTGCCGGACTGCCGTTGGGGGTTTCGTCTTCTTCTTCTCGATTGATCGTGCCGTTATCGTTACCGACATCTTCTCTCAGAAGAGGAGTGTTCTCGTTCGCGATTGTATCCTCTGCGACAGCCATTGCTCGCGCTGACCTTCTAGGCCCAAATTTTGCGAAAGAGACAAAAGGTCGTTTGTTGCAGGAACGACGACAGGTTGGGGCTAATCAACGTGGATCGCACGTCAAAGCCTAAATTGACTCGCAGCGAGCGGAGACAATTATTAGTAATTAGTTTGTCCCGAGCATCGAAGCGTCATGTTAATCATTAATTAATTAATAATAATAATAACAACAGCCAACAAGTCGACATTGAAGGGTGAGCACGAAAAAAGCGGGGGGAATGATAAGACGAACTGTCGGTTTGGCCAATCGGCTGCCTGGTCGGCTTTCTTGCCGAGGCTAGACTTATGAGCATAATATTAATGCTGATATTGAATAAGATGCAATCAATCTACAGTGACAGTACCGATCAAATAGATTCTAAGTAAATAGCTGACATTACTTGTATTGAACTCATGGGTATTGGGCGCTATGGATGCTTCAAAAGCGCAAAGCGTGATACAGTTCCAAACATGCATGATATCAAACAACAGTTATATAATCGCTTACGCCGCCGCCTCTGCCGGTTGAGGCGTTTCTGGTATAGGAATCGCTCCGCCGGGCGACTCTGGTAGTCGAGCTGTAAGAACCTCTACGCCGTCCTCGGTAACGAGAAGGGTGTGCTCGAACTGCGCGGACAGGGATCCGTCCGCCGTTACACTCGTCCAGTCGTCCGGCCAGGTCTTGTCTCTGTGCGTGCCAATATTGATCATAGGTTCGATGGTAAAGCACATTCCTGGCTTTGCCGTACCGACTGTCTTATTTTTTGCGTAGTGCGGGATGTTCGGGGCCGTATGGAATAGCTGGTTAATTCCGTGACCGCAATAGCTCTTGACAACACTGCAATTGCGGGATTTTGCGTGTTTCTCAATGACGTTTCCGGGGTCTCGGAACAACATGCCTGGCTTGACCAGTTCAATGGACTTTTCAAGGCATTCTCGGGCCGTTTCAACAACTCTGACTGCCTCTGGGTTGGCTTTTGCCTTGTCGCCCACATAGTACGTCTCGTTCAAGTCTCCATGGAAGCCGCCATGGTACAAAGTAACGTCAATATTCACGATATCGCCATCTTCCAACGGCCGTTGGTCCGGAATTCCATGGCAAATCGTCTCGTTAATGGAAGTGCACACTGATTTAGGGAAATGCACGTAGTTCAGAGGGGAGGGGTATGACTAATTTGCTGTCAGCCAAGGTCCAATCAACAATTATTGATATCTCTCACATCACGTTCCACGCAGGCATTATGGACAACCTCGTCAATGTAGTCTGTGGTCACACCTGGCTTGACTGCTGCCGCCGCAAGATCCAAAACTTCTCTCGCCAAGCGACAAACCTTTCTCATGCCTTCCTGCTCTTCCTTGTTGAGAATGGTGATGTTATGGCGCCCAACGAACTTTTGTTCAGACCGCGGAATGCCATCTTTGGCGTAGTCGGGGGGTGGGATTGACGAGGGGACTGGACGACGCGGCGAAAGGGGGTAGACTGGGCGTAAAGATCCGGTAAAAGGATACGTTGGAAACGGGTTGTATTGACCGGTAGCTGGATCTGGTTCAGAAACTACTTTCGGAGTGAAGATGTTGCTTAGGAAATTACTCTTGGGTTTGTGGATCGCCTTGTGAGAACCCTGTTCAGCGCGCATTAGATCGTTCCAGCATCAGAAGATGAATAAAAACTCGTACCCAGCTGCGCTTGAAGCAGTCCTGCGAACAGAAGAAGCTGTCAGTGCCGGCCTTCAAGCAGGTAGGGCACTGCAAGGTCCCCGCGTCGTTGGGGCATTCGACGCCAATGCACTTGCGAGGGGCAACGGCCGCAGCCATGGTGGGCAGACCGGATTAAAAGAGCTAAAAATAGATCGCAGCGTAGTGACGAGAAGCGAGCAACAGCTGTCTTCCTTTGTTCCTGACTCTTTCACAACAGGGCGAGGCAATACTAGGGAAAAATCGGCAGGCGGGGGTGGAGTCCGGCGGAAGCTATGGACATTTTTTAGCCTCTTGCCCGATACGGCGCTTATCAATCCCCGCCAGAAATAATTAATCTCTCGACCCGCCGAATGCGGAGCATCTCAGAGTAACTTTTTGCGTCGCGATTCTAATTCTAACAACTCGACACTTGCAAACCGCTGCGTGTGTGTGGCCGGCAATGGCGGCTCTTTCGAGGCAGAAGGTGGTCATAGTCGGCGCTGGCCCCGTCGGGTCTTTGGCAGCCCTATATGCCGCTTCCCGAGGCGATGAGGTCGAGGTCTACGAACTGCGCGGAGGTATGAAGACTGTTCTCTTTTTCTGAATGTGTGAACATGTTTGATGCGCATTCCATTGATAACGGGCGTGCTTCTTATTGAAATGTCACTAATCAGACCAATTATCCTGCAGATCTTAGGGATCCGTCGACTATTCCGCTGAACTTCACAAAGTCAATCAACTTGACAATCTCGGAACGAGGAATTACTGCTCTGCAACAGTCTGGACACACAGAGGCCATAGAACCCATCCTGAACAACGCCATTCCTATGCATGGTCGGATGATTCACGGGAGGGATTTGTCAGGGGATCTATGGGAGGCATCTCAGGCATACGATGTCCACGGAAGGGTGAGTAAGAAGGCCTGAAAATAGATATCTGGGTTTTAATAGCTCTCAACAGGCTATCAATTCGGTCGAGAGAGCTACGCTAAACGACGCACTTCTCGATGAGCTCGACAAAACGCCCAATGTGAAGTTGTTCTTCAACCACAAGCTCACCGGCGCAGACTTTGATGCACGCAAAGCCTGGTTCGAACGCAAACTGCCTGGGAACACACCAAAGCACGATGAGCAAGAAACGTCTGTAGATTTCGATCGTCCACCGGAAGTCGAGGTGCAATTTGACTACCTCATAGGAGCGGATGGCGCGCATTCGGCATCAAGATACCACATGATGAAATACAGCAGAGTGGATTACCAGCAGGAATACATTGACACACTCTGGTGCGAGTTCCGTATCCCACCTTCAGAGAATGGCGAATTCCGTATTTCTCCGAATCACTTGCACATCTGGCCGGGCACAGAGTTTATGTTTATTGCACTGCCCTCTCCCGACAAATCATTCACTTGCACTCTTTTTGCGCCAGCAAAATATTTCGCCGGTTTGGGAAACACGCCCCAGGATCTATGCAAATCGTTTCAGGAACACTTTCCCGGTGTGTCTCCGGAACTAATTTCTCCTGACGATCTTTATGATTCATTCACCAAGAACCCACATCTTCCATTGATCAGTATTAAATGCCGACCTCATCACTATAGCTCCAGCGTTGTGATACTCGGAGATGCAGCGCATGCTGTGCTACCATTCTACGGCCAGGGCTTAAACGCCGGAATGGAAGATGTAAGAGTACTGTTCGAGACCCTCGATGAGCAGGGGTTATACGACAAAACAAACGACCCCGCTCAAAAGGACCGTATCCGAGCCGCCGCTTTCGAAAAATACACAGCGAAGCGAGTTGCCGATGCACACGCCATCAACGATTTATCCCGGGGCAACTTCATCGAAATGCGATCAGGCGTCACCTCAAGAATGTACAAACTGCGCAAGTTCATTGAGGAGAACCTAGACCAATATATGCCGCAGCTGGGCTGGCAAACCCAGTACTCGCGTGTTAGTTTTTCCAACATGCCTTATTCAGAGGTTATCAGAGCGGCCGAAAAGCAGCGGTTTGTTCTCAGTGCGGCTCTTGGGACGGCGCTCTTTACTACTGCGGCAGCGGGACTTGCATGGGGATGCATCGTGATGTTGAAGGGGCCTCGAGAGTTTGCGCCATATCGATTGTTGAGCAGTCTTTCGTGGAAACCCTACCGGTAGTTTTCGTGGGCTGGGAGGTTGGAATTACGAGAGATGCAGTGTACAGAAACAGGTGGAGGAAATTCAATGTTTTATGCAAGGATGAAACGATTTGATACAATGAAAGAAAAGTTACACAACCAGGGGAGGTCATCTACTGCGATTTAGTCTCCCTTTCTTCTTTTTTTCTTCATGTGTACGATGATTACAGTTGATAGAAAATCATACCTCTTTAGAATCAATAGAAATGCCATAATTGTATAGTATTTTCAACTTTTTCTACCGATATTAAACAACTAATCTTTTTATTCAAGTGTACACAAGTTGAGATCCTGCTTAGCCCTAACCCTAAGATTCAGACCATTTCAATACACGTCGCAACTTGAAAGAATTACTGGAACAGCATCATCTAGCGAATTCACAAAGCCAGCAAAACAGTATACGAAGCTTTGCATCAATCCTCAATTGAAGTGGTTCTATGAACGCCTGAGCGGACCAACAGTTTTTCAAATCCTGCGATAGGTGCACCCAAAGGATTGTAGCGCCGATCAAATTTACGATAGCCAGTCTAAGGAGCAAGTTGCAGGGTGTTCGTTTCTTCTCTACTCGTATACTCACCCCCAACGAACAGCACGTGGTTTTATGTCGAATTGTTACCTTAAAATAAAGACATTTGTGGGATATAACCTCGCTACCCCCGTGGTCCAAAACGTCTATTTAAATCATATTTCACACAACCCGGAATGTCCTCTCCTTATCATGTGCCCCTGGTCATTCATGGCGAGGAGGACCCTGGCCAGAGCACATTTGATGTCATCAGCCCGTGTACAAACCAGAGATGCTGGACAGCTGCATCCGCGACCCCGGATGATGCCATCCGCGCCGTTGAGTCTGCGCAGCGTGCGTTTCCGGAATGGTCGACTACCAAGCCAGCTGTAAGAAGAGACATTCTTCTCAAAGCCGCCGATATTCTGGAGTCGAGAAATGAAGGAAATGCCGAGTTTATGCGGGTTGAGATGGGTGCTGATGACTTTTCTTCGATCGGGTTCGTTGTCCCGTTGTCCATAAAAATGCTACGTGATACTGCTTCTCGTATAGCTTCGATCTGCGGGCATATTCCGATCGTGGAAACAGAGGGGCAAAGCGCTATGGTGTATCGAGAGCCCATGGGGGTGATCCTGGGCGTCGTTCCGTGGTAGGAAGGATCCGTTTTTTTGGGGACAATTACACTGGATATCATTCCCATTGCTAAGGTATAATGTAGGAACGCACCGTATGTATTTGCTATCCGCTCTGCTGCATGTGCTCTAGCAGGAGGAAATACCACCGTCATCAAGTCATCTGAGCAGACGCCTCGCTGCTACTATGCTGTGGCTCGCGCGTTCCTCGACGCTGGACTGCCAGCTGGGTGCTTCAATCTAATTTCAACCCCGGCGAAAGATGCACCTGCTATAGTAAATACCATGATAGAGCATCCGGCTGTTCGCAAGGTCAACTTCACCGGCAGTACAGCGACTGGCCGCAAGGTGGCAGCCTTCTGTGGACAAAATCTCAAGCCGTGTCTGATGGAACTCGGAGGCAAGAATTGCGCTATTGTGTGTGAAGATGCAAGTATTGAGACTGCATCTTGGGAGGCGCTTTTGCAAATGTGAGAAATAAGCAAGTTGCCGGTCGTTTATGGAGCTGACTTTTCTTTTTCAGTCGGGCCAAATCTGCATGTCGACCGATCGCAGTATACTGCACTCTGCCATTGCTAAGGAATTCAATGACGCCTGCAAAAGTATACTCCAGGAAGGGTCGCCTTTTTTCCCATCACAGCCAAACTTGGTAAGCATGGCTGCCAAAAAGCGTGTTAGCGATTTCATATCCAGTGCGCTCTCAGCTGGAGCAGAAATTGCCCATGGCGTCTTCAATGGCGACGACATAAACCCTAACGACACGAATGCGCGCATGGCGCCTGTAATCCTCGGAAACGTCAAGGAGCACATGCCTGTCTGGCAAGAGGAGTCATTTGCTTCGTTCGCGGCATACATGGTCGTTGATAGCGACGAGGAAGCCATTCGCTTGGCCAATGCAGGCGACTATGGTCTATCAGCAGCCGTTTTCACAGAGGACCTTCTCAAGGGGCTGGCGATGGCTAAGAAGATTCAGTCGGGGGCGGTGCATATCAACAGCATGACTGTCCATGATGAACCAGCTCTTCCCCATGGCGGTGTTAGAAGTAGCGGATGGGGTCGCTTCAACACAGACGAAGGCGTGAAAGAGTTTCTGGTGACCAAGAGTGTCACATGGATGGATTGAATTCGATCAGTTGAGTAAACAGTCGATGTGTCGCTTGTATACATGTATGAAGGATCGTTGCAGGGGCAGGAGCAGGCGAAGAAGATACCGCACCGCGCACCTGTAACGCAATTAGATAATCAGGCCATTGAAGCGGACCGAAGAGTAATAAGCGTATAAGACTCTGCTTAAATAACCCTAGTATTAATAGTAGTACCAAAAAATATAACTGCGGAATTTTCATTGTAGTTATTTTGTAAAATATGGCAGCGCATACAAGAATGAGGCAAAGTACAGATTCAAAGGCCGTTACGGGTATATGATGCAAAGTCGCTGACAAGCTGATGACAATTTTATCCAATGGTCTTCTCCAGTCTCTTCAAAAAACCGTTCACCTTGTTTTCAACCTTTCCAGCCCTCTCTTCCAGCTTGTGAGGTCGTGAGTTGGGGTTTGCCATGGCCTTTTTCGCATGCTTTTGGGCCGAACTCTTGGCTTCAGACTCTGTTGGGCGGTATACCTGGCTATGAATATCGTATTCGCTGTTCGTAGCACCGGGATGCTGTTGAATAGGCTGGCCGTATGAGTAATTGGAATATCCACCGATAGCAACACGCTCGTCTTCAATTCCATGGCCTTGGTTTTGGAAGTAGCTTCCTTGCAATGAACTGTGTGACGAATGTGCGTAATGTTGAGGGGTATGAACTTGTTGAGGCACATGAGCTTGTACCGTGTCATGGCCTTGAGCAAAGAGATGTGCGTTGGGATTCTGCGGAGGGGGCGCAAAGCTCATGCCTACAGATTGTACTGGTGGAGGGCTGGCAAGGGGAGGAGCACCGAAGCCGGGACTGCCGGGTAAGCTGTGTACTGGTGGCAAACCCGCACTTGGAGGCGGAGAGCTATATCCGTACTGAGAGAGGCCAGGAACTGCCTGAGCGTGGTGCTGAGAGAAGCCACCGGGAATCTGAGCCTGGGGATGATAAAGACTCTGGTCAACTGCAGCTGCCGTTGATAGCCCGGTGCCTTCTGCTCCATCTACCGGAGGCGGAGTCTTCTCGCGATGCTTGATGGGCTCTGGAGCCGCAGGGGCCGCAGGGTTGTATGCCAGTGGTGCGTAGTTTTGTGTTTCTTGGCTGGCTGTCTCCTGGGCAGCTGGGCTGGATTGGGAGTGCGAATCTCGAGTTTGGCCGTGCTGGTATGATGGGTCGGTAATGGCGACGTTCTCCAACTTTTCAACTACAGAGCTCACTCCCTGTCCTTCTGCCTGCGCTTGGGCATGAAAAGGACGGTCGGTTTCGATTTGCTGGGCAGGTAGTTGTCGCTGGACAGCATCCAAGAACTGGTCGGCATCTTCCGTAGTCCAGAAATAGATGTCCAGCGTATGGAGGCGGAGCCGCCGTGAGCTGTTATCGCGAGGGTCTGTAAATGGAAGGAGCCATTGGTCTTGGGTCCCAAGTGGGCTACCGTGCGCTGAGACAGGCGAGTTTTCCACCTGAGCCCCGACAGTCAGGGTACACAGAGTGGGAAAGCGAGTGGAATGGACGATTTGCACATGGTCCAAAGCTGTAAGGGCTAGTTAGATGAGCTGCTTCCAAGTGTAGTTGACCGGCAACTGACCTCCATTGAATGCATCCTGATCGTTGGTGCCTGGGTTGTTCGCAACCTCTACCCTGGTACTACCCCGCGCGGCGTTATGGTAGACATAGAGATAGGAACCCTTATCAAATCGATGGTATGTCGGTTTCGGCGAGGGAGTTGTGAAGTAGTAATGAAGATCCGCAAAGCTGGAGGCGGTGACAATGTCAGGTTACCGTGAGAATGTGTAGTCCTGCATCGAGCACTTACACTGTTAGTAGAGTGTCTTCGCCAGGGAGGGGAGGCATGGCGTCGGCTGGAAGCACAGATGGCGGCGATTACACACAGAAAATATACAAGAAGGGACCGATAATGCAGAAGGGAGAGAAGGAAGGCCCAGGGAACTTATTATAACAGTAGGAAATGGGGCAGACATGAAACGCACTCACCTTGCAGCACTTGACCATCTCGACAGGTCGGCGCTTAGAGCTGCAACCTGGATGGCTGAGATGCGTCGCTGCGATGTGATTTGCCTGCAGCCCGCCACGCTAAACGGCCTGGCTGGCGCTAGTGCCCAAACAGGCTTGGCGCGCGGGCGCCTGTCACGGGGCCCGGCGGCACTCTTTTTCCGAGATTTTTTCGTGTTGATACTTGCTAACTGGATAGCTTCAGGTCTGACGAGAATACCAAGAAGGTCCAGCGCTGCGTCTAATTTCTGTCGCCGAAGTTTCAATTGATAGCGACCGCCAATACTGCTTCCAAAGGTAGCCTCACCATCCTGCTCCCCGTCCTCTCATCCTTCTTTCGACGTTTCTGGGTGCTGACGTTGTCAAGTCTTGACAGTTACCAACCAGCCTCCGAGGCTCGCCGCCCGCTCGAATCGGCCAAAATGTCTCTTTCCAACCTTGCAAACATGTGTTCGCACCTCAACAATGTCACCAAAGCCCGACTCGGCCTGGCTTCCATACCGTCCACAAAGATGCACCTAAGATTGCTCCTCTCCATGCAGAACCAGGGCCTCATCGGCAGCGTTGTTCGCGCCGGCAAGGCTCCTCCACCGCCTCATCTCCTGACCGGTCTTCCAGAAGTTGGAGGCAAACTTATCGATGTCGAGCCAGTTACACAAGAAAACATTGCAACCAGACGACTGTGGCTCGGTCTCAAATACTGGCAGAGCGAGCCGGTTCTCGGAAAGATAACTCCAATCAGCAAGCCCAAACATCGAATCAATTTGGATCTCCCAGGTCTTCGCCGGGTCTTGACGGGCCAAAAAAGCGGTCGTGTGGATGGCCTTCGGTCGCCTGGAGAGTGTCTGTTCCTTGCAACCGATAAAGGAGTGATGGAGGCGCGAGAGTGCATTGAGAAGAAAGTGGGTGGGCTAGTTTTGTGCCGGGTGTCATAAAAGCGCTCTGAGATTCATACATGCATTTGAGCAGGAGTTGGTTGATTACATCTTTTCTTTCCATATGTTATGGTTCTTGTATTATACACATGTACGCTACGACGAGGCACATCTTATTGTCCGAATATATAACAACTCTGGCTATTAATGTTAACTTTGTGCATTAATAACCAGTGAAATTGAACATTTGCATCTGAAACATTAAATGATCCAAATGTTGTTTTTGATAGAAGTCAACATTGGTGATAATACGAACTTGGTCTGAACCCAATGGAGATACCGATCATGTCAAATCTTCGTAATTTATTCGAATAAATAAAGCATGAAAAACACAGTAAGAGTGAATTTACACTAGATCCAATGAAAACAAGAATAAAAACCACATTTAATGGCAGGCCGCAAGAAACCCCGGCTGAATTTGTTGATAGTCCGAGCCCGGGCCCGGGCCCGAGAATCAGCCCGATCTAAATGCATCGCAACCCCGGGCCCGATGTCTCCTTCCAACAACGACGTGCAGCAATTTACAAGACTGTCATTGAGAGTATGGCATCTTCGGCCCCAATTGACACCGCACCAAAGAAACGCAGGCGACCTGCTCTGGCTTGCGAACAATGTCGTCGACGGAAGTTGCGCTGCGACCGCAACTTGCCTTGCACACCTTGCAAGCGCTCCAGAGAGTCATTGACGTGTTCTTATAGTCCGAGCCAGGAAAACACATCTGCCTCTATAGGAGATGCATCTGCTGGAGCTATTTTAAGGTATGCAGAAGGGAGAAAGCGAAGTTTTGCTTCGGCATTTTCCACCGAAGACAGTATAAATGCCGGTCACCTCGGTGAATCAGTCGATCCTGACGCCTCGCCTCAGACTGCACAGATCATCGAGAATCTCCAACAGCGTATTCGTCAATTAGAGTCCGTGGTATCATCAGGCCGGGCAGCAGATCAAATTCCTGGTTTGAACCCTTCTCGTACATCTACAACGCCAGCGCGGAGTACTATCTACCACCCCAACCCAACCGGACAAGGGTATCCTTTGCAGTCTGAACCAAGACAGGTGTCTGAAAACTTATCAATCACTGATCCAATAGTACGCTTGCGTGCTACTTCGCAGAAGACCAAGTTATTTGGGGCCAATCATTGGGTAAATACAGCAACGCAGGTACTTTCTCTCAGTCGTTACCCATAACCCCTCAATGTATTAATATGAGAATAGTTTCAAATTATTGGAGATTTTACTGCTAAGGATGTAGAGTTCTCTTTTGCGCAGGACAAAGCTGCCGACTTTGACACCGATGTGAAGAAAATTCTTAGTATCCGGCAGTCATGGAAAATGCAGCAGTCGAATGAAATCACACTTCCTAATATGGATTTGCCAAGCACATTCCCTCAAAGGGAATTGTGTGACGAGCTAGTGCAGTGCTACATGCGAACCTTTGAGCCCATATACCGCATCGTCCATATCCCAACGTTCTGGAAAGATTATGAACAATTCTGGACAGACCCTCGCACTTCTTCTACACGCTTCGTGACGAAGCTATCCCTAATTTTTGCCATTGGGACGGTATTCTGCAAAGCTGAGAGTACTCGGAAATATCTTGAAAAGCTAGCACGACAGTGGGTGTATACAGCACAATGGTGGCTGATTGGTCCATCCGAGGCAGGCACCTTTAATTTGGATGGTCTCCAGATCTGCTGTCTGGTGATTTTAGCACGTCAAGCTGGTTGCTTGGGTAGTCCACTTTGGATATCAGCAGACTCTATGCTTCGAATGGCCATGATGATGGGCTTGCATCGGAATACGGGCCTTTTCCCGAATCTGTCGCCATTCCAGACAGAAATGAGAAATCGGCTATGGGCAACAGTCGTTGAGTTATATACCCAGTCTATCATGGATTCCGGGGTCCCATGTCTTCTTTCACTGGAAGAATTTGATAGCGTATCCCCTTCCAATATCAATGATGCCGATATCTCTCCCGAGACTAAGACGCATGTTAAGAGCAAAAGCGACCAAACCTTCACGGACACATCCATTCAGATGTTGCTGGCGAAGTCCATCCACCTGAGGCTCGAAATCGCTCGACTCATCCACAAATCTGTACGGGAGGATTTTACATACGAAAATGCATTGAGACTGGGCAAAGAGTTGCATGCTGCATGTCGTGGGATTTCCACTTTCTTTCAAGAGCACAATTCCGTCTTGGAACACGAGGGGGGCCAAGTGACAGACTTTCATCGCAAATTTCTGGACATGCTCCTGCGCCGATATATTATATTCCTACATCGACCTTTCATGATTGAAGCACGGAAAGATCCGCGATACTATCTATCGCGCAAGATATGCGTGGAATCTTGCTTGGTTTTATCCTCGTACACCGACAGATTAGATATAGAATCTGTTTCCCAGAAGGATTTATCTCACTTGACTCTTTCCGGAAATGCATCTTTCAAGGGACCACTTTGCATGGATGTCCTTACGGTGTTAGGCTTGGAGATTAAAATGCAAGTCGAGGAGGAAAACTCATTAGGGCTACCCAAAACACCACATTCAGGAAGCGATCCATTGGATGAAATGGCCAGGGCCAATCGTGCGCCGCTCATGAAGAGTCTTGAGCGTATACATGGCCAACTAGAGCAAACCTTTGAGTTTGGCATCCCGAGTTTCAAGCGCTACAACTATCTCACGGGTGTTTTGGCCCTGATCCGTGCCGTGGAATCCGGATTACCCGTGAAAAAGACGATATATGAGGACATCAGAGCCAGTTTGAAAAAATGCACTGCATTGATTCAAAAATCAAAAGCTGGTGAAACCCCGAATGATATCACGATGGAGCCGCTGCCAAGTGATATAGGTGACTTGACGTCCTTATTTCCTATGGAAGACTGGGTGAGTGAATCCATATTTCCTGTCGAAAATTATCCGTACTAATTAGCTTTGCAGAATTTGAATTTTGGCATGAAATTTTCAGATTTTCTAGGATTTCCGGGGCTTGTCGAGCAGCCATCTTCCTTTGGGTGGTAGAAGGAACGAAACCTCGGGGGCAGAGGGTGAATATGCCGAAGTCCGGTATAGACCTCGGTGAATTCAACAAGGCCCCGACAGAACTATAAAAAGGAATTACTTGAAGTACACAGAGTTTTGAGTCAATAATATACCTTTATATTTAATTCATTCAAGGCAAAATGTCTTCTCCCACCTTTTTCCGTCAGAATTATCCGGGTCGAATTTATCGGCGGCCTCGTGTGCCCTTGGGAGTGCGACCTCGGGGTGGAAGGATTCTCAAGATTGCTAGCTTATGCACAATCACGTACCTTGTGACAAAGAAAATTATAAAGTCAAAGTAAGTTGTATGATCTTTTGTGTGACTTATCGTTATTGGTGATTACTAATGTTGTTACCAGTGGATAGAAGCTTTTCGACACATGCCCCTGCGCTTTGCATAGTTCAGAATGGCGAGCAAAAAAAACTCGTAATTGATTGAAGAAGCTGTGAAGGATTTGGAGAGTATGGGTTTCATATTGGGAACATTATAGATATTTGTTGGTCTTCATGCCCGACAATTATGTAATAAAACAATAGCATCAAACTACGACTTTTCGACAGTCGCCATCAAACATCCAACACCACATGCAGTTTTGCTAAAATATAAGCACATCTCTTCGTCAAAGGTCTTCTTACGAGTATACAAGCTCTAGGTAAACAACAGAGTGATATGTTGGAATCTCCGCATCGAGCGGAGACTGGCCAATCAGCAGACAAGAATTGACGTCGTTCATGCAACCCTCGGAGACAGTTGGCGCCGGATGTAGAACGAACGACTCCCTTCCTCTATTAAATGTGCATCTGCCTTCCTGGACAAGCTATATATCGAAAAAATATAAAGAAAATATCTTATATTGATGGAACTCAGCAATATCCTCATCACCGGTGGCTGCGGTTTTGTCGGATCCGCGATCGCGAGAGCTATAGCGGAGAAATATCCAAGATGTGCCATCACCGTGATAGACATTGCGCCTCCAGGCCCAGTCCACAAAGTGCCATCGCAGGCTGAGTTTATCAAGGTTGATGTGACATCTGCGGAGGAAGTTGAACAGGTAATCCAAAAAGCGCGGCCCGCGACCGTTATACACACAGCTGGCATTGTCCCTGTTCTAGCAGAGCGGTTTGGGCGAAAAATGCAGAGTGTGGTGTGGAAGCTGAATGTTGATGGTACGAGGATTATGCTGGACGTCTCGAAACGACTCGGCGTCAAGGCTTTTGTGTTTACGAGTAGTTGTTGCGTGACGATAGACGATATGCGTCTTGAGTACAGGAACATTGGCGAAAACTGGCCTACATCGCGGACTTCATTGATATATGGTGAATCAAAGGTTGGTATAACCGGTCTGCAGAATTTTGGAAGGGTCTAAAATGTATTTCTTACTGACCAAGTCTTGTCATGTGTGTAGGCAGCCGCAGAAAAACTGGTGCTCGAGGCGTCCTGCGCCGAAATGGCAACCTGTTCCCTGCGGCCTTCAGTGCTCACAGGGCCTGGCGACTACCAACTGCTACCTGCAATTCACGCATGCATCGCAAAATGGGAGACACCTTGGGTACTCGGAGATGGGCTGAACTACTGGGACGTGACCCTAGTCCAAAACATTGCAGATGCACATGTCCTGGCTGCTGAGAACCTGAATTCAACCCGAACCGCGGCAGGCGAGGCCTTTTTCATTCAAAATAATGAGCCCATCCCATTTCGGGACTTTTGTCTCGCAATATGGGCGCATTTTGGTCACATTCCACCATTTACAGTGCACGTCCCCGTATCTCTAGCCTGGATGGCTGGGCTGCTTTCCGAGTGCTACACCTGGCCTTCGGGTACTGCAACTACTATCAGCCGGGGAAGCGTCAGGGATGCATGCCATACGAGATATGCAAGTGGTGAAAAAGCGAAACGTATCCTGGGTTATGAAGCTCGACTCGGTCTTGAAGAAGGCATCCGGCTTAGCTGTGAGGTAAGTAGGGATCGCACTCTTATCTCTTCTTTTCGGGTAAGATCTGACGTTGCTCCCCCAGGATTATGCCCGTAGGCTAGGCATCAAATTGCCTGAAAGACCGAACCTGAAAGCGAAGGCAGCATAGGGCACAACTCAGCTGACAACCCCAAGAGTTCAGCGTTCTCCCCAAAGTAGCCATATACTAGCAACACATAAACGAGCTCGCTTTGTTTTTTTTTACTCAACAGAAAAGCCTAGTGCCAAATGGGTTGATGTGTTATTCAACTTGGAATCAATAATTCATGATGTCGCCCAATCTGCCGGCGTGTGGCGGTAGTGGCCTGTCTCGTAGCTTTATACGATTATGTCCCATGTCGATCGTCTTATCTGAAAACCCACGTAGTAAGTGCGAGTTATTATTATTTGGCTTACAAAAGTATCCCAAAACGGCGGTTATAACGACGGTATGATGGTGTGTCGCGGCCTGAGGCTGCTCAATTTCCCAAACCGGCAAACGATTAGGGCAGAAGTCGCCACTCGACACGTGCCAGTTCCCACCACTTCACGACCACGAACTTTGTCCTATCTTCACTTTCTCTTATCCCTGGTCAGCTTTTCCCCCTTTAATTTTGACATACCCTAAAGAACCAAGTCATATCCGCTCTGTCCATGCCTGGCGCGCCCCTGACGCCATCTTTTAGGGTTGGGCATACTATTTTCACGCATCCATGCCCGATGGCCAATGACCAGCAGGAAGCCACCTAAGCAGTGGAAAAACAGCCGTGAACAATATTGGTCTGATTCCACAGTTCCTTAAAGGCTAGCTCTATTAGATCTAGGAGGCGACAACAGTCTCCGGGCTAAATTGTACCGTCGATCGCTGCCAATTGCATTGGGCAAAGGCGTACCAACGTCCCTCTTCCCCGGTCCTGGAACCGGTATTGCATGGACGTGCTATTGTCACAACAGGGGTCCCAGAATAGTACTCCTCTTTCATCACTTAGAAATGAATTGATACTTCTGGTAAGACCTTGTGGTTGGTCTCCAGTCTCATCACCTGGGAGTTCGGGAAACCCGGATACATACAAACCAAACGCCCGCTGGGCACCGTCCAGGACGGCGGCTATATCCAGAACACGTATCGCTTCATTATTATTATGTGTTAATAAAAGTTTGTCTCCAAACTCAATACGATTCGTCAGGATCATCAATGCCCCCGCGCGATTACAAACAAATCATTGGATCTGCGATATGATTCATGCCGGATTGCTGCCCAAAGTCCACCACGCGGCTGATTAGGGCCATCTTGACTCCAAACCTGGTCAAAACTTGGCCAGGAAAGTTCGGCTTTCTCCTTTTAAAATGGTCGGTCGTCATCCAGAAAGAAGTTAGGGGGTCCCCTCTTTTCTACTAGGTTTATCCCTGATCCAAGTCTGAAGGATCCGCTAAGGTTCCGTATGTCTTTGGCCACCAAACCCGCAAGTTGACGCTTGATGTCTCCAAAAACCCACTTATCTTGGACTCTAGCTTGAGCCGTATGCTGCTGTACATGACTTACAGGAAACTAAGCCATAGCCACTGCTGCCCCAGAACGGGCGGTGAACGAAACGTACTACAGAGGGCCAGGTGGACACCTAATCCAAGCTTCCGTCTGAATGTGGCCCGATCCGAGCGGCCGTACCACTTCGCCACTGATGGCACCAAGTGCAGGCATTTTGCGCTGGTCAGATTTGTTAATGATCTGCCCCTCATGCCTGCATATCAACAAGATTGCCAGTGGACTGTTGGCGCTGCTGACTGTGGAAGTGGGTAACGCTCCTAGTTTCATCCATCATTCCCCGGGCTTCTACTATTATTAACTTTTTTTTTATAAATAAACTCTCATTAGCCATTCGCATATCTATTTGTGTAACCCCCCCTGAACACTCTCCATGTCAACGTATCCCATGACATCCTAGACGCCTTCTTCAATTATTTATACTCGTTGCCGTTTCGTGTTCCATCAATGCCTCCAGCTGTTGCTTCTCGACTAATGCCATTTCCCCTTGGCTTTAACTCGATACCAGGAGTGTCTTCGCCAATGGATACTTACTACCCTACCCCTGCTACCCAAAATGGGTTCTCACGACGCAGGTGAGTGTATATTTGCACATACATGGTTTTTTCTACCTTGGACTTATGCAATAACAGCAACTCCTCGTCTCAAGCTGCATTCTACGGGGCATCTGCAGCTTCTCCTGTGATCTACCAACAAAGGTAACCTTTCTTTTTTCTCGCCCGATAGTCTTTTCCTTCATCCTTCTTATATGCAATCCACTGAGACGGTATTGAACTATATCACAGCGGATCCTGTGGTTTCTCGGCCTCTCGCAACTTCGCCGACACGGACACCGCCGGTAGATCTATGGGACAGACGAATGCAATGGATTACCCGGCCTACTACAACCCAGCTTCGTCTTCGTCCAAGTATAGACGCTACTCCAGCGCTTCCATGGGTCCGATTGGACAGCCATCGCGTCATGTTTCCATACATTCGGAGTGGGACAGACCAGCCAGGGTCTCCCCAGAAGGATATTTGCGCGATCCGGAATCGCCTCGATCCTACGACCCTACAGAGTATATGATAGAGACGAGCAGCAAACCGCGTAATGGCGACAAGCCCAAGAACAGCGTTAAGTATCACTCTCAGAGACGTGCATCCAACCGGGATGAATTCGACGGACCGCACCAACTGCTCAGCCCGCCATCGCCAAAGACCATCGCCGCTCAGGACCGTGAGCTACCGGGCTTGCCTACTAATCTCGATGTCTCAGAGCAGGACCGCATTCTGTGTGAGGTTAATGACCGCCTCTCTCAATGCGCGTTTGATTTTGTGGCCAAATATCAATTCCCGATTCCGATTGAGCCGGATAAAAGACAGGTGAGGGTACCAGCAGACCGGGAATGGACCGAATGGGTTTACCTTTTGAAAAGACTGGCCACCAAGCGCCGCATTCCCGCCCGGGTTCTCTACAATGGCCAGATCAAACAACTTGTTACCGTTTTGGAAAATTCCCTGGAGATGCGCCATGCTGCCAAGCATCAATCCAGGCCTGTAAAAGATGACCGGAATGTCCTTCAGCTTATTTCCGCTGGAACCCAGGTTGCCAAAATCCTCAAGGATGCCACTGCCATGGAATATCTCGACCGTCTATACCAAGAGACGGAGAGACGGATCAAAGACAGACAAACCCGTCGTGTCAAGTTTGCCGCTTGAAACAAGGAGTAATGAATTGGCCAGACTTTTGATCAGTACCGCTCTTCGCGCAATGGATCCTTTTATCTATTTTTCTATTCCTTTGTGATATTTTTTGTCTTGCTGCTCGGTTTTCAGCAGAGGACATCGGATGATGAAGATTGCTCCATGCTGTCGCTTGCGTCTTATCCCTGGGAAATTGACCATCAATCAAGTGACCGTTCCGGAGGAGAAAACATTTCAACGAAGTCCCTTGGAATACCAAACTCTCCGATGACTTTTACTTCTTCCCACAACGGCTATTCCCAATAGCTTTGTCAAAAAAGGATACCTATCCTTGGATATTTGCAAGTCGACATATACTACAACAACAGACCACATGAATTTGAGGACCAGATGAACAATTTCCCCCATACTTGGAAAAAGGAAGGAGCAAAAAATCCCATTTGCTCTGCACAAAACCTGTGCCTGGTTGGATTTGAAAATCGTAATGATGATTTATGACGGACCTTATTCCTTGAGGACCTGCCTACCCCTGGGACTTTTTATCACTCCCGTGGAGGACACATTCACAAAACACACAATCTATGTAATGAAAACTATGATAGTAGTTCGCTTGGCGAGGACTGATTTCCGTGGAGCCCATCTCCATGCCCGCAAAGGATTGTTAATATTTACTTGTTCAGGGGTGGTGATTTGATTTTGATTTTTGATTTTTTTCCTCTCTCTTTGCTTCAAAGGCCTTTGTTTTCGTTTTTTTTTTTTTTTTTTTTTTTTTTTTTCCGTTGCTGTTTTCCTCTTTCCTGGCTGGTTTTGATTCTTTTATTTCGATATCTATCGCTCATGTAATTTTCTTGTCTGGCTGTTTTAATCCAACCTCCTTAACATGCCTGCCACAAAATCCCGATTTCATGACCTGGACCCAATCAACAACCAACATTTGAAGCCCAAGGACATCTTTTTTTTAAAGGAAAAGAGCAAAATGGAATACCTTATGGATTTTTTTTCGAGCTTATGATTACCTACCCGTGGAGTTTTAGGTTTGTGTCTTGCTAACGAATTTCAACATTACGAATAGTAATTGTTACATGGAATGTACTTGACTATCTACATTAATGAAAATGTTACTTTGCAAAAATGGTTTTTCCTTTTTGAACTATCTCTACATACACAAGGTTAAAAACAATTAAAACCCTTGAACAAAAATATCAAATCCCTCGCCAATGTGAAAATGCGGCACAAAACTTCAGAAGAGAAAACAAGAAAAAAAAAAGCTAAGAGTACCGAGAAAGAAAGTAAGAAAAAGTGGTAATAAATCCCGGCACAGAAACCAAGGAAGTTTTTAAGTACAAGAAGAGAAGAGACAAAATGATAATCGCTACACAGCAATACCAATGCGAAAAAAAGGGCTCGATGTACTGTGGTATACCTCAAAACAAAAACAACAAAAAACAAAAACAAAACACCGTGGAAGCGCCAAATAGAATAATTATGACAGAACTGGGAACAAGAAGATGGGAAAGGAATTGAAAAAAAATTCTTGGAAGTTGACCGTCCCAGAGATCCTTCGAGAAAGTAATTGAAATGCTTGTAGTATGTTTTCGCGTCTTTTTTTTTAGTTTAGATCTGCTCGGTGGGAGCTTCAGTCTTAGGTTGTTCTTCCTTTTCAGTAGAGACGGCTACTAGGGCAGGCTCTTCAGCAGTCGACGCTGGCTCTTCGACAGAAGTTTCGGGTTCAGCTGGAATAGTGTCGGTGGTTTCAATAGGCTCGTTGATTGGTTCTTCTGGCTTTACTGCTTCAGACTCTCCCTTGGAAAACTTGACTTCGGGAACAGGTGCTTCGAGTTCGTCTTTCACTTCAGGAGATGCATCCGCTTCCAGAGTAGAATCTTGGACTATGGTCGAAGGCTTCTCCTCAACTGGTATTTCCTCGACAGGTATCTCTTCAGCAGGTTTGTACTCGACAGGCTTCTCTCCAACCGGCTTCTCTTCAATAAGGGGCTCCTCAACTGGCTGTTTCTCGGCAGGCTTTTCTTCAGATTGCTCTTCCGTTTGATTTTCCACTTTCTTCTCAGGCTCCTCCTCACTGGCCTGCTTCTCAGTTGGGATAACTTCAACTGGCTCGTCAGCACCAGGAATAGCGGCAGGAGTAGGATCCTGCTGCGGCTCATGGTGCTCAGCAGCAATCTTTGGAGACTCGGCAACAAAAGGCTCCGGAACTTCAGTAATTACTTCAGCAACTGGCTCTGGCTTAGCAGTATCTGGCTTGCTTTCAGGGCTGGCAACCTCGACAACTGTGTCCATCTTGGCAGCTGCTTTCTCCACTTTAGGTTCAGCGGCTTTGGGGGCAGTATCAGGTACCGAGCTCGGCGGCTTCTCGGCGGCCAGCTTTGGAGCTTGAGAAGTCACGTCGCTCTTGCGGGCAATCTTGGCTGCACTGGCAAGTTTTGGCGGGCTTCTAGGCTCGACTCTGTCATGGGTCTTGCTTGCAGAACTTGCAGTTGGGCGCATCATTCGAGCAAGGAAGCCATCTTCCTGCGCACCGCGTGAGGATGTAGTACTGACTCGAGACTTGGGTCGGTCAGGAATTGAGTGTGCGGCAAGACGAGATACGTCCGGTCTAAGAGTCGAAGGTTTGCGAGACAGAGTCTTGGGAGAGGCCATTTTAGGGGAGCTTTTCAAGTTTGCATGGCTTTGGGAGCGCGCAAGACTGCCGGTTTTGGCGGATGATGCGGCAGTGGGTGTTACTAAAGAAGCTGGGAGGCGCACTGGACGTGTCGGAGATCTGGTTGCAGCTTTTGTCCTCGGAGATGGCTGAGCAGTAGAGGTCTTAGAAGTATCACGGGAAGGCGTATTGGCACGTTCAGATCTGGGAGCAGATGTCGCATTCCGGGCTGCAGTAGATCTAGTGGTAGCAGGCTTATCTGACTGAGCTGTGGTGCGAGACGAAACGGTGGTCGTTCTGGTTGTAGGCACAGGGGGCTTCTTCTCTTTCGAAACGACGGGCTTAGAGTTCGCTTTGGTAGTCGATGCGTCCTTGGAGATAGCCATTGTGGACGAACTCTTCTTGATTGTTCTTGAAGGTGCGGTGGGTTTATGAGAAGCAGAATTCACCGGCTTGTCAGCTGGTGGCTTCACCGTTGTCTTATACGGGTAGTGTCTCGCGGCTTCGATGTCTGGCGGAGTGGGCACTTTTGGGGCTTCTTTCACGGCCGTAACTGGGCGAATCTCACGAGTATCACCCCCTTCATTGCGTGGAAAGGAGGCGAGAAGGGTGCGGACCTTCTGGGGAGAGGCGCCGCCAAGGGAGTTGATCGAGGCCGTCTCGAGCTGGGTCGACGGTGACACAGTCGTCGAGCGCTGAGACGAGTCCTTGTCCGTTCCATAGCTATCCGCCCTTCTGAGCAGGCCTGGAGTAGGCGAGCCCTGCGAGTTCCTCTCGACAGAAACAAAACTGGCCCGTACCTTGGACAGGGGTCGGTTGGAGGCATTGTCATCGGACTCGCCAGACGGGCGTCCACGCGAGGGAGGGGAGATGTCGGAGGTGCTATTGTTGTTTTCGCTGCTGCTGTTGTTGTTCTCAAATTTGGCCAGCAGGCTTCTGACGCCGCCAGACGCTGGGAGGGCAGCCATTGTAACGGTAAGGAGGGGTGCGACTGAGGACGATGCCAAGTGGCCAGGTCGAGATGGCGGTGGAGGTCGAGAGGGAGGTATAGGCGCCCACCGTCTCGTGGACGGGGCACGGTATGAAGAAGAACAGCAAAAATAAAAGGCTTTCGCAGAGGATTCAAGGTGAATGGTAGGCAAGGCAAGAATCTGGAAGGAGGAACGGTGTTTGTTGACGGGTGGTGTGGTTCCCCAGGGGGCGCGGCGGCGGTCTTAATGCCCGCCCAGGCTTTAACCGGCCCAGGGGTCGCGGAAGATCTTCGCGATCCCCACTCGGAGACTGGACCCAGTTGTCTGGTAAGTGAACAGCACGCGCACAAGAGAATTTGCAAGATTGCGACTGCGAAGATTCTAGATTCAGACATTCCTATCTACATACACGAATTGGTTGCTGCCGTGGGCATTCGCGGCCCCGCGGCATTCAAGAGCCCGTACGTATACTAAGCACACAACTTCCAGCCAAGAGACAGTTAGTAATTAATCTGGCACCGGCAGAAAGCGAGCTATTGATTGTTGGTCTCGGAGCAGATTTAATTGCAATCTTGCATTCAATATGTCACCAATTGCCAGGAATGATTATAAAGCACGTCGCAGCGCCTGCGTTTCGGATCGCGCGTGGCCTCAGCGCCTGCATCGCTAGATTCATGCTTGTGTTTCAGGGCTCCAGCAGCCCGCAGCTTGTACAAGCCGAGGCTATAAACATAATGCTATAGAACTGCCAATACAAACGAATTATTGCGAGAGAATAGCTTTGTTTACAATGTTTACATGCTCTGTCTACATGGACCAATCGGAACGCGCTGTCGGGGCCGCGTGGAAAAACATTGTCCCGGGGCTCCGATATAATTTAGTCTTGCCCGCGCGGAGCTCCGACAACGGACGAACTCAGACGAGCTTCAAAAAAACGCATCATGGCTGCCAGAACGCTGCGAATAGGTCAATTGCCCTGGGATTATCCTGTTTTTCTTTTCTCACGGCTAATTGGAATGCTGCTCTAGGTCTTATCCCCGGAGACGGCATTGGGAGGGAGGTGATCCCGGTTGGTGCTCCGAAATATCGTGTTTACTGGTGCTTTTATCCTGAGCTGATGTTATTTTATTTTCCAGGCTGGTCGCAAACTGCTGGAGTCTCTGCCAGCTTCTTTGGGCCTCAAATTCTCGTTCGTTGACCTGGATGCCGGCTTTGAAACCTTCAAGCAAACCGGCACTGCTCTGCCCGACAAGACGGTCGAGGTGCTCAAGAAAGAATGCGATGGTGCACTGTTCGGAGCAGTTAGGTAAACCAATAATTTACCTTTGCATGTATTTATATATCAAAATGCATAGATGAGGCTGACAGACCGTGATAGCTCTCCCAGCACCAAAGTCGCAGGCTATTCCTCGCCCATCGTTGCCCTGCGCAAGCGTCTCGACCTCTACGCCAACGTCCGCCCTGTGAAGACCACCGCTGGCAACACTGCCAATGGCGGCCCAATTGACCTGGTCATTGTCCGTGAGAACACCGAGGACTTGTACGTGAAAGACGAAAAGACATTCGAGGGCCCCAATGGCAAGGTCGCCGAGGCCATCAAACGCATCTCCGAGCGTGCCTCTTCCCGTATCGCCACCATGGCCGGTGAGATTGCCCTGCGCCGACAAAAGATTCGCGAAGTCTCTCCCGGAACATCTCACATTTCAAAACCCATGGTCACCATCACCCACAAGTCCAACGTCCTGTCCCAGACAGACGGACTTTTCCGGGAAGCCGCCCGACAGGCCCTGTCCAACCCCAAGTACCAGTCTGTCCACATCGAGGAGCAGATTGTCGACTCGATGGTTTACAAGCTCTTCCGCCAGCCTGGATACTACGATGTCGTCGTTGCTCCCAACCTGTACGGCGATATCCTCTCTGACGGTGCTGCTGCCCTCGTCGGCAGCTTGGGACTTGTGCCAAGCGCGAACGTCGGCGATGGATTCGCCATCGGTGAACCCTGCCACGGCAGTGCACCTGACATCGAAGGCAAGGGCATTGCTAACCCGATTGCAACGCTTCGTAGTGTGGCGCTCATGCTCGAGTTCCTCGGCGAAGAGCCTGCTGCCGCCAAAATCTACGCTGCTGTTGATGCCAACCTGGATGAGAACAAATTGCTGTCTCCTGATCTCGGTGGTAAGGCCACTACTCAGGAAGTTTTGGACGATGTCCTCAAGCGATTGTAAATTATTTAACGCAGCTACTGCTATTTGTTGAAAGTGATTTGATAAACCGAATAAAAGCATGTTTTGAATAGCGTATCATTTTCGATGCCTCAGGCACACTATACCAGCTACAGAGGCTATTACTGAAACCTAACAAAGCATAGCCACACCACCTATGACTCATAAAACAATGGAGATGGTATGCCTGACAATGTCTGGCACCGCTGTAAGAAAGTACCACAGAAACTCCCGCGGACTTGGACTATCATACGTTATTCTTTCAGATAAGGTGGCAATTTCAATAACTATACCGCATGCTTTGTCAACACAGAGTTCTCGATCAATTAATTGCTAAATACGGTTATAAAAGACTCAAGCGATGTACCGCCACGTGTGAGCAAACAACGAACAAATCATGCTTCCATTCCATAGGACTCTCGTCATCAGCGGGGATCTGGGACAATAGTTTTCGGCGGTTGTGTCTGGAAATGTTTGCGACAAAGACGGAAATTTCCCTGTTTATCCCTTTGACCCAGACCATATAGTCTGCCAAAACCCCACCAGAAATCTTCCCTCTTCAATCTACTACTATACTCACTTGTCAAATATCGACAATATAGGATTTTTCTATCTTTTGGGAAATATGTATCTGGAATTTAACCCCAGATACATACATATTTACCTATCTGTTCACACCAACGTTGGCTTGCACATGTGCAAAGCCGACTACCCTTGATACAAGGTATCAAGGGTGATAGTATCACAAATGGTAAGCTTCTCATCCATCTACTCTACCCTGTGAAGAATATAGACAAAGCTAATTCCATCATAGATATCAAAGCCCCATCTACCTAAACTCTAGATCCGTCTTGAAGGAATACCTTGAGCTCGCACCTCGCTCTCCAATTGTACAACCCAACTTTTATGACGGATCAAATTGACCGTCCTTTGATGATGGAAGACCCAACAGAATCCAACTATTTGCCAATTGCAAAGACTTGGATTATCCACGAAAACAGGCTGCTACTTGTATGACCGTATCGCACGGAGAGATACAAGCTGGCTGTATCTCCTAGACTTACTTGAGATCTTTAATGACTTCTGTGAACGAGTCCGCCAAGAGATGGCGGCATACGTTGAAATTTTCTGGGGCAAGAACTTGCGGGATCGGATGGAGAAAGCCCATACCAAACTGGTCAGCTTACCTCGTCGGGGTAAATACAGCGAGGTAAAGTTATGGCTGGAGCTTACAAGGGATGGAAAATCTCTCAAATGGTTCATAGTTTTTGTGGAACATCCACAAAGGCTTTTCTATATGCGTTCGACATCGGAGAAGGCCTGGGTCGCAAATCCGAGACAGGGTGTACCAAAAGCAGACTTCTTTCACCCAGCAGACGCCAACGAAGTACTAACGGTCGGAGACGACGGCCCTGTCAGTACTGTTCTGCTCAGGGACGCCAGCTTAGTGATTGGGGATGACGACTTTGTAAGGAGGCCAACGGATGAGGAGTTACAAGCCATAGAGCAAGCAAGGTCTGCTCCCGAACCACCAGTCACCTGGCCCAGGCAGGTCCGGAAAGATGCTACCCGGTCAGAACACCAACAAGCCTGCAAAGACGGCCAAGTCGATGGAACCAACGCTTGACGAAGACATGTTCCAAGCTCTGACAAAACAACGGCTTGACCATATCAAGGCCGACTATGTCGCTACCGCCAGACACGTTCTCCCCTACTCAGCTCTCATTCAAGCAGATGAGCGCCTGCTTGACCGTATGATATGCGGTGTTTTCGCCCGAGACGTCTCCTTTTTGACGGATGATGTGTACGATGACGCCAACAAGACTCAACTTCGTGCCGATCTGCTCGGCGATAGACCAAGAATGTATCACCTCCAACACAGCATCTGCAACGCAGAGTGTCGTAACCTCTTGATGTGTGTAGGAAAATCAAATATGCTTCATTGTAACTTTCTACAATGCTACTACATGATAGAGATCAGGAAATACAGAAAGTCTCAAGACCTCAAATTGTACGTTGCCACTTGCATGGCTGGTATTAGAGTCGTACCTCAATTTTGTGAGTAGAGTTCGTTGATTTTCCGCGACATACTTCCTCCGAGGGAAATCCGAGAAATGAGAAGTGCTTGGATAGAATAAGCGTGATATAGGATCATCGTTGCCGACTCGAGCGTGAGATCTACACCGAGCAGCCCCAGACTAGCGGTAGCAAGAGTTTTAAAAGAAGAGTAGGTGAAGGATCCTAGCGAGGCTTTGGACTCAAAAAATCATGGGAACTATGGGGCCGTGCTATCTTGTACTATAGTAGCAGTCCTGTGGCGGTGTAAAGGCAGACCAGTCTGGACCTCATTGTTGTGAGTCGGTATCCCTTTCTTCATGACCAGAAGACAATTACTCGGGGGAAGACGACGAACAGCACCAGTTGGCCATGGGAGACGGTGATTTCTTAAACGTGACCCATCGCAAATCGCTGTATATACTATATCCCTATGCTAAACATGTACACGTGCATGTTCGGAGTATATCTTATTTAAGGCCACCCGCCGGCTGCCTCTGACGTGGGCCGAGAACTGGTGGACCAAGGCTTGCGACTTTACGGAAAAAGCGTTGAAGCATGAAATTGGAGCCTATTGACTACGTAGTACCTCTTTTAATTCCCTTATCACATTTCCACCTACGTAGTATTGTTTCTCCGTCTGCTAAAAGACTCCACTGCAATATAGTCAATCCGGACATTGCAATGACGTCAGTATGTCGGAAATAAACATTTTTTTTTGTTATTCACAGCAGGACAGCAGCTTCTCGTTTGGCGCTGGAGACCTTATTAAGGCGCGCCTCCAGTTTGCTCTGGTGCTACGTTGTCGATAGGGATCAGCGCTGAAAAGCTTCAAGGCAGGGGAGAAGAGCAGGCACCTCCACGGATGAATATTCGTCATATACGGGCCATTTATATAGGATCGGCAAGCCTGTTGCCGGACATTGTGGGGGCGGCCAAGTCGGTAGTTTACGGGTCTCAGAATGCTTCGCATATGGCCTCTGCTCTCCTATAGCTTCAAGTGTCGCGTGGGTAACTCCTTGGGGGCCGGTTACTTGTGATGAAAGGGATTGATTTGGGGGTATATAAGGCAACGGACATGAAGCACTCTCTGATGATTTCTCTTGTCACATCATCAGCTTTCAACACATCCCTTCTCTCCGTCTTCTCTCTTGCAATATCCAAGATGCTTTTCACCATCCGATCTACCGCGACTCTCATTGCCACCGCCCTTCCCTGCGTCTTGGCTCTGGATACTCTTTCTCCAGATGGCGTGCGCTGTATCGGTGGCTATACCGATGACAACGCCGCAATATGGACCGGTCCCGACGGCGGCCCCGTCAACTTCCACGCCAACTCCGGCTGGGTGACTGACCCCAATGGGACCGTGATTGCTGAGATGAACTCGAGATTCAATGCGTGGCAGACGTATACCTCGTCCCTGCCATACACGATCGATATGTACTGTGGTCAGGACACTTCCAAGACCCTAACCGAATGCACCTCGGTAGAGGTCCGTTACGCCGGCCAGGATGTCATGTCCAACAATGACGATGACCCCTGCGCCTGCGGGAAATCTGCGACTGTCTTCGAGGCCAAGGGCTACTGCGCCTGCTACTTCGACTGCTAGACGAGCCATGTAATATATTGGCCAGAAGTATGTGCACTCATGGATGTAACAGTCTTGACTGTTCTGTCCACAACGTCATTCGAGAGAAAAAGTGGCTGACAGCGTTTAGCATGGCGATGGAAGGAATGGCCTAGGTCATCGCAAGGTTGCTGACAAGCAACGAATACGAATTATGAGGGACGACCGCATATGTAAATTATCGGAGATGCAGGACCGGAAAGTAAGGACAGAGCTCGAAATGCGCAGCTTGCGTTACGAAGGGCATGGTTGCTGTCATTGGATATATTTCTTTGTATAGATGAAATTAAGCCATTTTTTATTACACCGATTATTCCCATAGGGTGCTTTGAGCTCCTCGTCGTCAAATGTGACTGTAGTCTCTCAAGTGTCCATGTGAGAGTTTTGTCTCCTAGACAAAAGTTCTAGTGAAGAGATACACCTAATCCTGAGCCTGAGAAACCTGCAGCGAGGCCTGCAGGCCTGCACACACCGATTTGACCCAATTGAGAAGCCTGCAAGCCGGTTATTGAAGCTTTACAAAGTGTATTTGACGTACTCAGGAAGCTGCAGCGAAGCCTGCATAACCACACCGGTTCAACATGTCTAGAGGCCTGCAAGCCGTTTCGTGAGGTTATATTATCCCTGGGCGACTATATGTAAGAAGGTTAGGTGGCTGAAGCCAGAAATAGTGTGCTTTGAGCCTTTGTCAGAGCCTCGAAAAATCAGTCGATATCAAGTTTACAAGTCAGAGAGAAGAGATGTTTTGACTTACTATAAATCTTTTTTAGTAGCATTCAAAGTCGAAACACATATTTTTCCATTCTATTACAAAGAAATTGTAAATGTCTCTTACGTCGCCTCCTAGTAGAATAGCGGTGGAATAATAATCTGGTTCCAATACCGGGTGGCAGTGGCCAGCTATGCACTTGTCCATATTGGCTATACAGGATGACCGCTTTACAAGACTGGGGTTGGTGGTGCATGCAACCGCCCACGGGATAACCGCCTTTCAACGATCAATAAATCAATTTACTTAGTGCAATCGATGATATTCGGTGTCTACACCGCCGCGCCCAAAATGAGGAGCTGGTCTATCTAAAAACAAATACTCCCGCCCTGGGATGAGCCGGTTCAAATTGCAATCCGCCGCCCCGGAACTATCGCCTTCTGCGCCTATGGTATACGCAATAGATTCTTTGTATCTACTCAAGATACAGCCGGTATACTCGTGCAGCTGTCAATATCAGCCAATAACCGTCCTCCATATAACAATGCTCAAATAAAAATGGTTTTGAACGGTCAATTGATGGCTATTCACCGCTCAAGTTCTCGGACAAACGCCCACAGTACGAGTAATTCTCTGCAAAGGCTTCAAGGATCAATTGACACTAATGCTCGCTATTTTCTAAATGGATATACCTCCGGGACGAATTTGATGGCTTCATTCAACTGAAATTAATACTTGCTTTTCTCTAGATGGAAATACTTCTAGGACGAATGTAAATGCTTCAAAGATCTGATGGAACTAAATGTCCGCCCTCATCCATATGCATACACCGACATTTTTTCAAGGAAATCGAGATGACCGCTCCCAACATCAGGAACAAAGGAAAAAATTATCACCTGAAGATGACCTGAAGTATATCTAGGGCGAACTCCTCACACAGATCCTTCTCCTTTTTTTTTTCCCAAACACCACCGGAACCAGTTGCACAGGCTAGGGCTGTCCGCCGAAAACAAATGGGTTTTCTACGATCGTCTCGCGCGGAGAGATTCGAGCAAACATTGCTCCGAGCTCTATCCGCCTGATTTGAATCGCATCCACGACTAATTCTCCAATAAAGTCCGTCAAGAGATGTCAGCTGTGGTAAAGATCTGTTGGGTGTAGAATGGACGAGATAGAATGGCCAATTTGACCTGATCAGCGTCCTCCTCTGGGGTAAGTATGAAGGAACCGAGGTGTGGCTCGAGATTTTGACCAACTAAAAAGGTCAAAAATCTCTCAAACGTTTTGTTGTCTATGTGGCACATCCTCAGCGGTTCTTCTACCTTCGTAGCGACTCTGAAAGGACTCGGGCTTGGCGATTGAAATTCGGAAACCCCCAGGATCTTACGTTGGAAGTTGCTACTCGTCTGGCCGGTATAAAAATCGAACCAAATTTCTATGAGACAAGCTTACTACTTCTTACCAGATGCGAACCTCCAAAGACATCCGGAAAATGAGACGTTTGTGGAAGGAAGAACACGAGAAGAGCTCAAGGCCGCTTTTCCAGGGCGTCATGTATGCTCTAGCACTAGGAATATTGACCGAAGTCCAAAGGAGGAAGCTGAGGGACTCGAAGAAATACGACGGTTCATGTCTTCCTTCCGGGCACCACTGAATGTCCCAACACGCACCCTCAAAGTGACGGGTTATAATGACACCATCCAAGCAAGTGAAGCTCTGTTCGGTTTCAAACGTTATATTCCTAATTAGCATTATTCAATCTCTCGCAGAGGCGGATTTTTTATGAAAAGGTTCTCGCCTACATGAGGGAGCGGGATGAGCTGTTCGCTTTGCTAGACTCGGATTTGGAACCAGGTGAGTTGAAAGTCGATGATCTCGAAATTGATGACTGGGAGGACCTTCCAGTGGATTGAATCGACTTTTTTCAACGGCAAGATGTTCTCCAAACCGAAGGCCAGCCAATCTCGTCTCGCGAGGGGTTGGAGAGAGCTTATTCCCTATTGCTCGGTAAAGACAAACCCGAAATCTTAGGGACCTTATAGCTTGTCGTTGAAATACTCGTTCGCTACGGCAACCTGATCTCCCGAGCTAGGCGATCGTCGGTGGATGACCTTCTCGTTCTCTCTCCTCCTTCACAAAGAAATACCGTGGCTCGGATATGCAGCAGGTATCGGCGGCCGGTTTTAAACGACCCATTCCCCTATTGGGCGAAGTATGACACAGATCTATATGTCCCCTAGCTACAGGAGAAGTATAGCCACGAAGAATGCGAAAATAATGGTCCTCGTCTCAATCCGATAAACCTAAGTATACCGCATGTTGCTACGGAGAGAAAGTGCCTGACAAAGGAGCACTTCCAGAAGAAGATGGAAAAGTGGAGGAATTATATGCTTCGGAATGAATCCGAGATTGGGGACCTCCCGACTTTCGTTGAAGTTACGTGCGAGGTTTGTGGTCACTGCCAAGATGACGTGAAGGTATATTAGACATTGCATGTACCCCCACAAATGATGCAGCCGAAATTCAAGTGTCTTGGCAAATGTCAGTGCGTACAAATATGGGACCCCGTCAACCCATATCTGACAATTGTACCGAGTGCGCCCAGTCAATTATGGAGAAGGCTCAAGAAGCATGTTGATCCAACTAAGTATCCCCGTATGCCGACGGTATACTGGATGGAAATTCGTTACCAGGAGCGAATATCACTGCTAGAACAAGCAAAGGCTCAGTTACAGCGAGCTAGTATGCTTATAGATGAGGAGGAGGATGAGGAGGATGAAGATGAGAAGCAGGAGGAGAATGAAGCTGAAGATGATGAGGAGGGCGAGGAGGACGAGGAGGAAGAGTATGAGGATGAAGATGAGGAGGAGGATTGATAGATACGTCAATGTTCACACCTGTTTCATTTTTTTCATTTAGGATACATTAATCCTATAGGTGGACTCCTTTTTATTATGAATTTGACGACTAGTTCGATGCCAGCCAATAACCGTATGTGGGATCGTCCGCTTATTCGCGTCGCCGTCTGCGGAGGCCGGGAGAAGCACACTTGGTCGTCTAGCTTACGAAGAACTGAGATGAATGGCGAGCCACTTAGGTAACATTTTCATGCGTTTAGGAAGCTGGGCGGAAAGGAGCTCTTCTCTCTTATGGAAAGAAATAATAATTTCCTTCCAGCTATCGTAAGACGCTTGGTGTTTCTTGGAGCCAGAATTAAAAAAATAACTATTTGGCTGGCCTTGCTTCTTTAAAATGAGGAGAGCCTCGGCTGCGAGGAGAAGAGTTAAGATTAACAATGATAACACAGGATGGATCATATAACTCGGAAAAATTAACAAATTTCTCGGTTTCTAGGCATGTTTCTGCCCAAAAAACATAGCAAACAGTCATCCTTCGAATACTTCGATGGTCTTTTAAATGCGACAGTGATGAAAACATGTACTCCTTCATCAGCCCATAACCATATATCGGCAGGTTGCATATCAGGGTTTGGGATCAGGATGATGAAATTTATCGGCTTGAGTAAATACTGAATTTGTGTGAGGGTCCCTTATTAAAACTGTATTGTTCGTTTTTACAGGCGACAATATACTTCTGTACATATACAATTTGCGCAAGGTTAAATTCTCTACCAGATAAAAAAACCTTAGACCATTATAGCTACTACATACATAGTAAAGATCCATCGTACGTGCCATAGCGGTGTCATTTCCTGCCGGAGATATTCATCAGTCATAGCACTTAGTGTGAGAATATGCTTGAGGCCAGGTTTTATACTTCAATTAATCTGTGTGGTTTGTATGGGAACCAACACAAATCTCATGAATCTCACTCGATAATGTGAATAAGAGTTAGAAACGATATAATAAGAATTCTTGTAGAAAATTAATTTTAGCAACGTTATCAGATCCTTAATGTAAAGCTATGCTCAGTCCCAAGCTTTACTGTGTTTAGGAAGATCGGCGGAGTAGGGCTTTATTTCATGTTGACGATGGTTCCCATCCAAGTTGCAGCTGAACAGGTGTCTCGGCTGTTAGAATTCCTGACGCAGTAGCGAAATGGCTTTTTTAAACAATCATTTAGCTTTACATGTAGTTTGTATGGACTTTGTCGCGAAACGCGGGCACACAGCTGAGCGAGTGTTTCGGATGGCTCGACGAATGTTGATTATATGTTTGCCAAAGACAGCGAGAGTTACCGATATCTACCAAGCCTAACAGTATATAGAGCTTCTAGATATATGACCTAAGCTATGTATACACCTTTCGATGTTCGACCCCAATAAGCTCCCAAGAAATCATTGTCAAGTTCCCTTATGCTTCCTAACACAGGTTGAGTCAAAACATATACAGCCTATAACACAGGCTCCGCCACATCTTTAATGCTACTGGATATTAACTAAGATCTAGGTGGTTAGCATATAGAGAAGGGAAACTTGAAAAAATCTCAATAAACTTCTACAAGAATCAAAAAATAATTAGTATAGAGCGACTGAAGGGAGGCATATGTGGAAAACCGTGCTCTATGCTACCCACATCTCTTCGCATACAACAGGTTTGTGACAGGATTTTGATTTACTATATGATTTACATAGAAGAAATCTTGACTTATTTTTATCGAAGGCCACAACAAAGAAAACACACTCCGGGACCCACCATGGCACATGGCCTGTGCGCAGGGCGGCGAAGCAGCCACACTCTATTATATCTTAAGATGAAATTGTATACAACGTACTCCAGGCACTCTGAACGGATAATTATCACTATTCTGCAATCTCTCGACAAGCCCTGGTGGTCTAGTGGTATGATTCACGCTTAGGGTCAATTCTGATTCGTCAATTGTGTGAGGTCCCGCGTTCAATTCGCGGCTAGGGCCAATTTTTTTTGGCGTTTTTGTTTTTCGGCCATAACCTATGGATGAGGACAGGATGAACGGTGTATGGCGGGAGGATTTTGACTAGATTTTAGTGGCTTGGCGGCCGCAGGTGACCTACTATGTAACCAAATGGCAGTATTATTATGATGCTGTTAACGTATTGATAGCCCGAAGATTCTGGTCCCTAATTCTAACGACTCTAATCACTCACTCTTATTAACCCGGATCTCCCCAATCTAAAACCGTGAGAGTTCTAAAGTAGTGCTGAGGTAGGTATACAGTCCGAGGGAAAGGCGCGTGAACTCCATGAGACCGCGGAATGCAGAAGCAAGGAGTCAAAACCATCCTTAAGTACTCCTCAAGATCGCGACACTATTATAAGCAACTCATATATGTAAGACTCTAAGAAGAAAAATCTACAGAATGAGCTACCAATACCTCTCTTTAATTTATCTATTTTGAAAAGTGTTTCGTAGTAATAATCGCTCCACTGCGTTCCGCGATAAGTCCATGTTCAGCTCGCCGTCTCAGGTTGCTCGGCGAGTGTTATTAAATCTCTAGTGAACGGTTGTCAAGAATGCCAGAGTAAGACCGGCAATTTTGATATTAGATATGTGGGCGGATGCTAGTTTGAGATTTTCAAATGTTCCTATTGTATATATATATCATCCACATGACATTTCCACCAAGATCCATAGAATTGATTTATCAATTGATAGTGAAATCACGGATCAATTGATGTATTAGAGCCTGTATTATACATAAATTGATACATAGCCTTCGAAAGAGGCAATATTCGTGTAGTTGACCCGTGTGAAGTCTGCTTCTAACAAAAATGGCGCTACAATCAGACTTTTATTGAAAATTCATCTACCTATCAACACTATTTGCTGTTTGATAAGGTGGAAAGACATTTATTTCATCAAGGTCTCCCGTCAGAGATTATACGGTACGTCGAAATGCTATCACAATGTTGTGGCATGTTGTAAAATACGAACCCCATTTTGACATCCATCAACAACATTATCGCGAAATGTAGTATAGCGAGTATCATTGGTACAAGCTACTTAGCAGCACAAACCAAGAATTTGTTCGTCGCTCAGCTTATATGTTGTCTTTTGCGGAACAAATCCTCCTTACATGTTGACATTCGAGTTGCATAAAATGATCTAGCCTCGCTAGACTAGTCTTCTCTACAGAGCATATAGTGCTACTAATCTGGTCGAATGAATGTTTTTTATTATTTCTACGCTTCTAAGCTTTAACTGTTGTTTTACGCTGTCAAATCCCTTCACTCCCTTCCGTCTCTCCATACGACCAGAGGGACCGCTTCTACACTGCGTTCTGTGGGACATTAAAGGTGTGGCGAAGCACCACCCTCGTACGGAATACGATAATTCAAGTTTGATGGAGTAGTTTGTTTTGTTTACAATGATTGCGAGTTATGTAATATTGCTATATAATGTATTTTGGATAAATTTCACAGGATTATGGTAGGATGTTGGAAAAAAAAGTTCCTCGCAATTCATCAACCGGCGAAACAGCCTACACCGCACAGCGCCTTTGGGCACGGCAAAAAAAAAAAAAAAAAAAAAGCGGGCGCGGCTCATGATCCGTGCGCATTCCGGTTTCACCTACATAAAAGCGATGTGCGACGCTAGCGGGCTCAGCGTCACGCCGCTTTATGCTCAGCCTGGCTCGGGGATGGCTCTCGATAGCTCCCGGAGGGCTCCCGGAGCAGGCTCGCGGGCCCTAGGGAGGGTCGCAGCAGCTCTGAGAGCGCTCTAGGAGCATATAGAGTCCAAAACAAGGCCTTAAGGCTATTCACTGAGCACATCCTTCTTCCTCTCTATTATTTAAGTCTCTATTTTCTTTTTTAACTAGCCCCTACTTTTTGTTTATAACTTTTTAACCTATATACCTTATTAAACGCTATTATAAATAGTATTTAATCTATCTCTTTTCTAAATATTTTTTATTAACTATAATACCTAAAGAATTTATAGTTTATTTTTATATCTAATTAAAAATATAGTTTTACTAATAATAGATATGAACCTGAGAGAGAGCAAAATAGTATTTTAACTTTTTTTTTTTTTTAATTTTCTAACTTTTATTAGATGGTTATAGTCCTAGTAGTCCACTTATAGCTGATCTATTTAATTAAAATAATTATAAATATAGTTAATACCCTTCTTTTACTATTATAATTAAAATTAAAAAGAATTAAAATTCAATATTCAGCTATATAAAGACAAAAAATAGCTTTATTTAATATAAAAGAGTATACTAGTAATATCTTTCTAAATACTAAAATAAGCTAATTTAATCTATTAATTTAGTATTACTTTAATTAATCTTAATACTAATTATTCTTTCTTTTAAATTACTTTCTTCCAACTTTCTAAATCTAGATTTTATATTTTATTCTATAGTAATATATTCTAAATTTTTTATAATATTTTAATTATTAAATTAAGATATTAGTAATAAGAGCTAGAAAATTATATTTAATATTATCTTTTTATAAAGCTAGATTTGCAGTATATAACTAGTTTAGTTAAAATAATCTAATAAGATCTAGAATATTTCTAGGCTATTAATAACAAAATTGTGAGGCCAATCCATCCCCCCAACGCCACACTGCGGCGCTGGTGCGGATGCACCAGCCTCACAGGACAACAACCCTATGCCAAGCCACTAGTAGTGCAGTCATATCTACTCCCACACGTTAAAAGACTTTGTAAAGGCTCAGCAATTAGTTTAATAAATAAAAGAACTATATATTCACTTCTAATTCCACATATTTGCTTACTCTTTAAGAATAATCTTTACATTCTAATTACTTTATATCTTCGAGTAGAGAGTTCGAAATATCGGAAATAGTTCAAACCAGAAACAATATTAACCGAGCTAGAACCCCTAACACCGCATTATCACCTTAAATAGAAGAAATAGACGACGCCAGATCAGACAATAGTAGCTAACAGAGTTCTATTTATTTAGAAAGAACACAGAAAGATACAGAATAGAGGGAATTATCTATAGCACTAAAGGTGTAGAAATTTATAATAAACTAATTAAACCAGCTGTCTCTAGAACAGATTCAAGAAATAAATAAAAAGTTAAAATAAAAAGCGAGACTAGTAGAAATAAAGGTCTAAATTATATAGAATTAGGCAATAATTTATAATCTAACAACATAGCACCCTAAAGAGGCTATCCTAGGCGAAAAGCATATCCAAACATCTACTATTTTATCTAAGAAATGCCCAGAGCATTTTAAGATATTAGAATTATACTAGAGTAGAATCTTAAAGAAATATAACACCTTTATTAAATAAATAGAATCCTAGTTTAATTAATATACTAAATAATATAATTATTATCTATACCTAAGGATTGCTAAAGTAGTAAACAACTTAGTAAAAACGCAGTTCCTACAGTATAGGATCTTTAAAAAAGAATATAGAGAGCCAGAATAGATTACTTAAAATAATTTTAAAGCTTACCTTCATCGAATCTTTAATAATCTAGATTTACTTTATATAAATTCTATAAAGAACTATATAGAAGCAAAGTAAAAAAAGAACTAGATAATATAAAAATTTATCTAATACCTTTAATTCTTAAAAAAATAAATTAATATTTACTATACTAAAAAATAATAAATAAAACATCTAGTAGCAAAGATACTTTAAATTATATAAAATAAATCTATAAGATATACAAAGAAACCTAAAACTTATAAAACTACTATATTATTCTTACAAAAGATTAAGAACGTTATTCTAAAATATAATAAAGTTAAAACTAACTATTAGAAAGATATAGACCTACCTATTAAAACTAAAAAACCACTAAAAAATAATAGACCAAATCTATAAAGTAAAGGCAATAAAAAACCCAAACCTAAAGCAAATATTAATAATAAAAAGCTAAAAGTTTTAGAGAAAAAGTCATATACATATTATAAATATAAAAAACCCAACTATCTAGCTAAAGAATATCCAGAGAATACTTTAGATAGAATACAGAAAGCCTCCAATTATATAAAAAACTAAACCTCTATTTACTAAATGTAATAGCAGTACTAAAACTAAAATCAATAAAGCATTTAGAGAAGAAATAACTAATAATAATTAAAATAGAGCTCCCTAGATTACTAAAAAGCCCTAAGGTTCGGACTTTTATTAATAGTGACGCCCAAAAGAACTTTGTAAACCAGAGCTTTATAGAAAATTATAATATCTAGGCTAGCATAGCTCCCTAAAAGGTAAAAGCTATTAATAGATATTATATTTAAATCTATAGTAGATACTAATTAAATTTAAAGATTAAAAATTTAAATAATCTTCACTAAACTAATAGTTATATATTTAATACAGTAAATATCTAAAAATATAATCTTATATTAAAGATTATCTAGTTATAATAGATTAATTTTAATATTAACTAAGAAAAGAATACTTTTAGATACCAAACTTATAGTTTAGTAGATTAAATTAAAATTATCTTACCAATACAGATATATAAAAAAATTAAAACTAGATACTTAATCTACTAGTTAAATCTAAAAAATATTAAAAAAGAAGAAATTCAACTATATATAATATATGTAGAATAGTATCTATATAAAATTAAAATTACTAAACTATTCTTTAGTATATCCAAACCTTCCTTTAATACCAATTCAATAATAATAGCAGAAAACTTACTAGATTATATTCAGAACTATAAAAATGTCTTTTTAAAAACTACAGTAGATATATTACTGTAATATATAGAGTATAACTATACTATTAAACTAGAATTAAAAACCACACCTCTACATTAGTTTATATATAAACTTACAGAATCTAAATATAAAATACTGAGAGCTTATTTATAAGATACATAAGAGAAAGAATAGATTAAACCTTTAAAAAGTCCTACCAGAGCCCCCATCTTATTTATACTTAAAAAAGATGATAGCCTCCGACTATATATAGACTATTAAGGACTTAATATTATTACAATTAAAAACTAGTATCTACTTCTATTAATATCGAAAACTCTAAGTAGGTTCACTAGGACTAAATATTTTATAAAGTTTAACCTTAAAAATATCTATTACTAAATAAAAATTTATAAAGATAATAAGTAAAAAACTATATTCTAAACTAGATATAGATACTTCAAATATTAGATTATGCTATTCAGACTAACAAATACACTAGCAACCTTCCAGACACTAGTTAACCAAGCTATATTAGATCTATTAAATACATATGTGGTTATTTATTTAGATAACATTATTATATTTTTTAATAATCTAGAAGAACATAAAAAGCAGGTTCAAAAAATCTTAGAATAGCTATAAATCTATAGCTTATATTATAAGAAGAGCAAATATAGCTTCACTACTAATACTATTAAATATTTAGAATTTATTATAAACCCTTTAAGATTACGGATAGATAAAGACTAAATTAAAATAATTCTAAAATGGCCAGAACTGAAATCTATTAAAAAAATTTAGACATTTTTAAGGTTCGCTAACTTCTACTATAATTTTATCTATTATTATTTCTAAATTACCATTTCACTTACAGAACTCACTAAGAGACCAGCAGGAAGAACCAAATAACATTGATGTACCAACCTAGGACTTTCAGACTTTTAGCTTACAGAAAAAGCAAAAAAAACATTCTTCCAATTAAAAAAGTCTTTTAGTTCAAAACCTGTATTACAGCACTTCAACCCAGTACAATATATTAAATTAAAAACCGATATATTAAGAAGAGCTATTAATACAATAATAACCCAACTTTATAAAAATAATATCTAGTACTTAGTTACTTATTACTCTAAAAAGCTCCAAAGCTCTAAAGTGCAATATTAGACTTATAATTTAGAACTACTAGCAATAATAGAAGCTTTTAGACACTAATAATAGTATCTAAAAGGTAGCTATCATCTAATTAGGGTCTTAATAGACCACAATAACCTATAATACTTTAATATTATAAAGAAACTAAGCAGACATTAGGCCCAATAGGCAGAAAGACTATTAATATTTAATTTTAAGATAGAATACTACCTAGGATTAAAGAATCTTATAAATATGTCTAACCAGCATTCCAATTATATATTAACAATAGAGCAGAATAATATAATACTACTAATATTATAGAAAAAGCTTAAATAAAGCTACTTCAGAATATAGAAAAAAAAAAATAAAAAAATTCTTTAAATAGATATAATTACAAATATAGCAGCGCAAAAGAAGAAAAGACAAAAGAATCCTTTTATAATCAATAAATAAGATTCTTACAGGTCCTAATAGGAAAATACCCTTATAGATAAGAATTCCGCTATTAGTGATACAAAGAGTCTAAAACTTCTAGTGCCACGGTCATTAGTAACAAATACTATAAAAACCAAGACAGTCTATACTAATATGCAGTCCGACATAGAGAGTCTCCTTCTAAATTATTAATAGAAAGACGCCTTTATAGACTAAAAGTTGAAAGACCTTTACTCAGAACGTAATAAGACCAAGGATTTACTTTAAACCTTTAGAGAAAATAGTCTTCTTTATTATAAAGATGCGGCTTATGTTCCTTTAAATAAAGCTCTACAATTAGAAATTATAAGAAATAATCATAATGATGCTTAAGAAGGACATTTTAAATTTAAAAAGATATTATCTGCTGTCTAAAGAAAGTACTACTAGCCTACAGTAGCAGACAATATAAAATACTATATGAAAATATATTCTATCTACTAATAGGTTAAAATGCATCAGTATAAGGAATATAGCCTGTTAAAGCTATTATTAGTTCCTTCTAAACCATTTAAAACTATTATAATGGACTTTATTACTAGCCTGTCACCAGTAGAATAATAGAATAAAGAAGTTAATACTATCTTAGTTATAGTAGACCCTTTTACAAAATACTTAATCTATTTGCTAATATAGAAATCCTTATCAGCTAAAGGACTTACCCAGTTACTATTCAAGAATATAGTCAAATAGATTATATTCTTAAACTATATAATATCAGACCAGGATAAATTATTTATTAATAAATTCTAGCAAACAATATGCTATTACTTAAAAATAATTCAAAAACTTTCTATAATAGCCTATCCATAAACCAATAATCAAACCAAATATCAAAACTAGATAATTAAACACTTCCTTCACTACTATATAAACTATAACCAGACAGACTAGCCTTAGTAAATCCCACTAACACAGAACATATATAATAACAGTCGCCATAGCATTACTAGGAAAACCCTAATAGAAATACTAATAGGATTCCAAGAAGACCTACAGATAGACGTACTAAAGAAAACTAAAAATAAAAATCTTAATACCATCAAACACATCTCAGAAATACATATAGAGTAAAAAAAAATAAAAAAACACCTTGAATAAATAAAAAGAGACCAGACTAAATATTATAACTAATAAAAATTAGATAAATAGTTCAAAATTAAATAGAAAGTCATACTCTAAAGGAAGAATATTACTTTTTCCTAATTCAATAATAGCCTAGACGACCGTTATATTAGTCTATTCCGAATATTAAACACGTGAAGGATTAATATATATAAACTAGACCTTACCCCAAGATATAGAAAGCTATATCCGGTGTTCTATATATTATTACTAAAACTTTATTATACTAATAATAAGAAGACCAAAGCCCCTAGGCCAGTTCTAATAAATAGAAAACTAAAGTTTATTATCGAACAGATCCTTCAGAAGAGAGAAACCAAAAAAGATCTATTATATCTTATAGAATAAAAAAAGTAGCCATCAAAGGAAGCTACCTAGAAACTATAGAAAGCAGTAGAAAATACTAAAGCCCTAGACTTATATCTATAACAAAAAACTTTAAGTCAAACTATAAAAGAGCTATAAAATAGAAAAAATAAAGTAAGAGATCTATCTATTAAAAATTTAAAAGCTACATTAAAGGTACTAAAAAAAAAAAAAAAAAACTAAACTATTTAAATAAAAAATTCTAAAGGGCGTTAAAGCATACTCTTATTATATATAAAATAAAGCCTAAAGGCTACAGAAAGCCTATAAAAAAAATCTAAATAGAACTATAGCTCTAAAAGACCTATTCTAAATAATATAAAGTATTATAAATCTCCTAAATAGTAATATAAAGTTCCTAATCAAAGATAGAACTAACATTTCTAAACCTTTTCAGAGTTCTATAGATAAGAGCGGGCCAGTATATTTCTATTACTAGGAATATGTCGGTCTAAGGGGTTATTACTGACGCTAAAGGACTAGTATAAGAAAATCTAACTAGCTTAATACTAGTAGTAAAGACTAGACTATAAAGAGATATAATAGTAGTTATAAAAGAAGCCAAAGAAACAACAGTAATAATTAAATTAAAGAGAGCAGTAACAGAACTAGTAGACACATCTAAAATACTAAAAATAATAGTTTTTAAAGATAAAGTAGCTTAATACTTTTAAAACTTAGACTATATATTTATATTAAGATTAATATATAGCTACTTCTATCCCTCAGTTCAGTATATTATAGTATTATATACTTCCTAAGCTTTAACTTTATACTAAAATTTAATCTATAAATATAGAATTAGTAAAATATTAGTAAAAACAAATATATTTTAAATATACAAAAATATAGTCTAAATATTCTTTATTTAAATAGCGACAGTAGGCATAGATATCTAAAGTAGAGCCTTTACATTAAAGTGCTATTAGTGTAGGATTCTCCTAAATAAATAACTAGAGACAGCACTAACACAATAAAAAATATAGAGAAGCAGCTAATATAATAGTAGCTGCGGTAATATAAGCCGAATAACAAAGCTCTAGTAAAGAATAATTACCTATTATAGACGTAGCCATAGGAATAGTAGCAGAGATAGCCATAGATACAATATCTAAAGGTGCAGAGCTGGTCAACTAAAGAATAGTACTAAAATATAATAGAAAACTGTAAGAAGATATAGTAACAGGCGCAACAGCAGACGTAATAGCAGTTTTAAAAGCAGCAGTAGCCTTAAGTATAATAGCGACAGCAGCGCAATAGATAAATAACTATTTATACTCTGCATTAAACTAATATTTAAGGATATTAATAAGCTGTTAAGCTAATAGAGGCACAACAGCAGCTAAAGATATAAAAATAAACAAAATAATAGTAAATAAAATATTACTTTTAATAGACAAAGTCGACGCAGTATACTTTACAGCAGTTTTTATAGTAAATTTCTTAATTATACTATTAAAAAGGTTAGCTATATATACAAATAAATAAAGTTTAATAGACCACATAATAATCTATACACCACTATATAATAGTATAATAATAGAATATAACACTATAGTTAGTATAAACTTACCTAATAATTAACAGAAATACAAAAACACAATAAAAAAAGTAAAAATAACCAAAATTAAGACACAAAAGGGTATAGAGAATAATAGTGTATAATGTTTTACAAGCTTCAACAAGTAACAAAGAATCAAAATAACAGATAGAGCGGCAATATATCAACAATAAGTAAACCTATAATAATAGCGATAACCCTATACATTAATACAAGCCAGAGCACTAACCATAACCGTTAGGAATTACTAGAAAGCAATCTGGCCTACACATAACCAGATTCCCACGAAGAGAGGAGATAATGTGAGACCAATCCATCCCCCTAACGCCACACTGCAGCATTAATACGGATGCACCAGCCTCACAGGATAATAACCCTATGCTAAGCCACTAGTAGTGCGGTTATATCTATTCCCACACGTTAGGAGACTTTGTAAAGACTCAGCAATTAGTTTAACAAACGAAGGGACCATATATTCACTCCTAATTCCGCACGTTTGCTTGCTCTCTAAGGATAATCCTCACAAAAATAGTATAAAAATATAGATACTATTAGATTAATATTAACTAATTCTAGACATAGCTTAACCTAAAAATAATAAACTTAAACTACTATAATATTGATAAAAAATTTAAAACTAGTATCTTATAGCTATTATAAAATACTATAAAGTTAAGTATTTATTATTATATTCTAATATATAGTACTAAAAGATCTATAATTTAGCTTATAATGTTTTAGATTTATAATAGCTTTAGGATATATATATTATATATTATTACTAAAACCTATTATTTACTAGATTCTTATACTTTTTAAATAAGTTTTATAATATTTCTAACTATTCCTATTAGTATATCTTTAGAATTTCTTATTATATAGTAATCTCTTAATAATATTTACTAAATTTCTATCTATTATGTATATAGTCAATCTAATATCTATAGATATATTAGTATCTAGATATTTTTCTTAATAATTTTAATTATTACTCTTAAATATATAAATAATTATATAGTAAAAAAGATATTATAAGCTATTAAAATAACTATATTTATAAAATAATTATATTTAATATTCTTTTTTTAGTTTATATATTAATATATTTAAATAGTTTTAATACTTTTATTTAAAAATTATTCTATAAAGCGCTTTTTTATATTAGAATAAGATAACTATTCTTCTTTTTTTAGTTATCTTAGAAGAGATTCTTTTTTATTTTTTATAATTTATTTTCTCTAGGTTTAAATAAGGATTAGCTATTTTTAAAACTTTTTTTAGCTATACTTACTAGAGTTAATAATAATGTAAAGCTAGGATTAATATATTCTGTCCTAGTAGAGAAAGTTATTAAGGCTAGGAAAGAATTAGAGTTACCTAATATAAACAAAACTAACCCTAGAATAAATAGAATGACCTTCCTAGTAATTATAGTCTAATCAATGTTATATAATTAATAAGCAGTTTAATAAGCTAGTTGCTAAGATATATAATAAAAAAAACTTTAAAAATTTTTTAGTTATACTAGTTATATAGAAATAGAGACTACTATAGTGTTAGATCTAATTACTATAATTAATGTTAGTGTATATTACTATAATATAATTCTAATAAAAATACACTAAATCCAGATCTTAGAATTATCTTATCTAAAATATAATATCAAGGTAAAGACAGTAAATATAGATCTAGAAAACCTTAAAGTTCTATAATGATTATAGAATATAGTAACAGAGCTAGTTCTAAAGGCTCTAGAATATATAGACTATCCTTCTAGTAATAAATAGTCTATCTTTAGTAGATTCTAATTAATCTTTTAGTCTATTTTCTGCTTTACACTAATAGATATTATGATCGTATATCTAGCTAGATAATAATTGACTAAATTAGATTATTATACAGCCTATCTACTAAAGTAATGATCTAAAACTATCTATATTAAGTACTATCCATCTACTGCAGGACAGGCACTCCTGATCACAATAGAAGAGACCCCTGAACAGTCCAGGATGTCATATGCTATAGAAGAGATGAAAAAAATCCATAAGCTTTACTACGCCATGTTATTAACATAGCAGAGCTATATCAATATAAAGCTAATATAGAATTATATCTGCTATAGTATAAGATTTTTTATTTTATAGATCACAGGTACACGTATCTATTAAATCCATCCACAAGTCCCTACTCCTGGAGGATAGAGACCACAATCTTCTAACTGTTGGTAGGCTCTTTGAATTGAACTTATAGGAATTATCCCCATTCCTTGTCTACTTCTTAATGTGTGGGATAGGCCGCATCTAAGATAAGAATTTTATTAATAAAATATGTAGATATAGTACGAATAGCATACAAGGAAATGAAAGATAGCAATATAATAGATAAGTCTATCTATTAAAAACTACACTACGCGAGTAGAATATTTCGGGACTATTAGCTCACAGCATTACAGACAAAATGCTAATGCAATCAGGGCAGCAATATTTAGTATAAGAATAAAAAGACTAGCTAGCTAGTAAGCAGTTATAATTAGCAAAACTTCTTATAGAGTCTATACTATTCGTTTAGATATTCACACTATAGACTAAGAATTAAGTAACTTGCTATAGGTTAAAAATGGTTTTAAGATTATTAATATATGGCAGAAATTATATTAACTAATAACTATAGACTTGGTTATATGACTGCTCTATATAAATATATTAAACTACATAATAGAAACTAGAAATAGCTAGTAGATATATAAATATATCTAAGGATTAGAGCAGGTCTTTATTCTTTTATACTTAATTATACTATATTTTAAATATATTCTTAATCTAGTTTTTTTCTCTATATACTCTTAATAGCTTAGTATTAATATTTTCTATACTAGATATTTTATCTTCTTTAAACTAACTAAAATTATATAAAAAGAAATAAATCTATCTAGAAAGATAATAATCTAACCTCTCTTTCCTAATAAATTATAATTATCTTTATACAGTATAAGCTAATTAGATATTTTCTAGAATATTATTAATTTTTTAAAAAGTCTTAAAAAGGCTATTTAAACAACTAAAAAAGATTTTCTTTAAAATAAATTAACTTTTAAGATTACTAAAATTACTAAAATATATATTACTAACAGACTAGGATTTTCTTTTTTAATTTATAGCTTATTTTTTCTTAATCTATATAGAGATAAAGATATATAATATAAATAAAGCTTTATTTATAAAATTCTTATAAAAGATATTCTTAATGTCTTTATTAAAAACTTAGATTATTTCTTAGTAACTTTAGCAGATTATATTGCTACTTTTAGTATTATTAATAAATTAGTATCTAAAGAAGTTAATTATAATAGTCTGAATATTTATATATATATAGAATACGCGCTTCTTATAGCTAAAGTCCTATAGTATAATATAGGGAATAATAATATAGGATACTTAGAGTATTTTTTAGTAAAATTAGATAGAGCTATTAAACTAGACTAGGAAAATATGCTAGTTAATAAATCTAAAATAAAATTTAAAAAATATAAAAGAAATATTAAAATATTATAGTTCTAAACTAAAAATATATTTACTAAAACTATTATTTTTTTTATTAATATTAATAGATCTTATAATAAAAAGTTCATTCTATTAACATTTTTATCTATCTACTGCAAATCTTATAATAAAAATAAAAGAAAAAAGATTTAGTATATTTATATTAAAAAGAATAAATAAAAAACAACTAATAGTAATAAAGTAAAAAAATACTAATCTATTTAAAAAAATATAGCTTTCTAGTTATAGAATATAATATAGAAGTCACTAAAGGCTTCTGCTTTTTACCCCTCTAAGTTTATCATATTTATAATAACTTATAATAGAATAAGTTAGCTTATAGTATAGAAATAGTAAAAAACTTTAAATTATATAATATTTTTACTTTAAATAATTTATATCAAACTAAAACAGAAATTATAGATAGGATTTATAGTATTAAGTAATTGTAACTTTTTATATAATATATAATATATAGTACTTTATATATTCAGAAGAGTAGTAGTAGTAATAGTAGTAGTAGTAATAGTAGTAGTAGTAGTAGTAGTAGTAGTAGTAGTAGTAGTAGTAATAGTAATAGTAGTAGTAGTAGTAGTAGTAGTAGTAGTAGTAGTAGTAATAGTAATAGTAGTAGTAATAGTAGGAGTAGTAATTTATTTATCCTGATTACTTGCTAAGTAATATATAGATTACAACTATATTCTTATAATTTATTTAAATATTCAACTATATATAGATAATATTACTATTTTAATAAAGTTTAAATTATTTAGATTAGTTTATATTTACTGTTCATATTTTTACTAATATATAATTATAAAATCTCTATAATATTTCTATAAAATTTAAAATTATATTGAATATTTTCTTTTTTACTTCTTTTAATATAGATAATTATTATTAAAGTTATTTTTAATTTTCTTTTATAACTTCTATTATAGTTTTTATAATTAAGGGTATTCTATTACTTTAAAAAATTTTTTTTTAATAATACTGTTTTTTCCACGAGTGTCAAACGGTTCAACAACTCGTCACCAAGATGTGAATCGCGGTGGATATTCTATTAACCAAAGTCAAATAGGAAACGTAGTAAATCAACCTAAGGATAAAGTAGAGTACTATTATAATGATAAGCTATAAAGTATATTAAAGAGTAATAGTAATATACTATTATAATATAAAAATAAAATATAGTAAACTAAATATATAATAATAAATAAGTATTCTTATATACTAGAATCTAAATATAAAAAATATAATTACTATTCTATTAACTATATTATTATTAATATAGTTAAATATAGTTAGACTATATTTAATTATATTAATATATAGTTATATATTTCTATATAATTATTAATCTATTAATTACTATAAAGTATTATCTAATAATAGATATTATTATAAAATAATATCTCTATATTAATATAATACACTATCTTAATAGTAATAACTATTTTTTTTTATAATAACTATTATTATTACAGATATGATCGTAATCATATAATTCCCTTTCTTATTAGATTTATTTATATAAATCCTATTAATAATAAAAGATAGCTTTACTTAGTAAATAACGCTATTATATTAGATCGATTAACTAAGATTTATTAAATCTTTTAATAATCCTCTTCTTATAAAACTGATATCCTAATAATTATATAAATAGTTATATACCTCTATATTATTAGTAAATTAGTTATTATTCTATAAATATTTCTTATAATAATATTCTAACTATATTTTTAAAGCAAAATATTAATATTAAAAACCTTTAGTCATATATTAAATAATCTAATATAATTCTTTTAATTCCTTACTATTATTACATTATTTAAAAGAAAATATATATAAAATCTAAAATTTTAAATTATTATAATAAGTATATTTATTTTAGTTATTATAAGTATTATAATATAGCTTTATCTAATCTTATATAAAAAAAGCTACTCAAGGCCTAAGAAAAGATTAAAGTTAATAATAATCAGTTAAATACTAAGCTTAAGGCTTTTTTTATAAAATATACTTATTTATATAAGCAAAAAAAGTTTTTTTAAAAGTATATTAATAAATTTATTCAAATAGATATCAAAGATATAGAAGAGTTAAAATATTTAAAAAAAAAAAAGGAGTGTAAATATGTTAAAGAAAAAAAGTAAAAATTAGAAACTAAATAGTAAAAAGTTAATAAACTAATTATTACTATTAATCAAGACCTTTCTGTATTTTTTAATACTAAATTTAATTATATATTCTTAGAGTTCTTTACTAGTAAAATGCTCAAATCTTTTTAGAATAATTTAAATATTTAACTAGTTCCTATAAATTATATTTAAATCTATAATCTTTCTAACTAACTAAATAAAAAATTCTTTTATCTACTAACTTTCTTTTTAAAATTCTTTTAACTTTATATTTGTCTTTATTTACTTTATTATTGTTATTTTTTAAATTTTTAATTAGTTCTAATAATAAGACATAAAATACTAGATATACTTTTATTTTTATAGATAATTAGAATTTATAATTATTATTAATAAATTTTTTTTAAATTCTAAAAAGTCTATATTTAATTATATTAAGTTTATTACTTAATCTTTTTATAAGAATATTAAATTTTTTTTATTTAATAGTTTATTATAGTAAATAGACTTTCTTTTTTTTTTTAAAAATTAGTATATTCTCACGCTTTCTATTATAGTAGATTTTTATTTAGTTTTCTATCTACTTAATATCTTTTAAAATTATTTAATAGAGTATCTATAGCTTCTTAGTTTATACTATTACTATTTTTAATAATCTTTTTTATAGTATTTCAGACTATATTATTCTTAAATATTACTTAAAATTTATAAAATATAAAACTTGTTTTATAGTAATATTTTTAGTATTATTTATCACGTACTATATTATTAGTAGTAATTCTATCTAATTATCTTGTTCCCAATCTAGATAATATTAAAAATATTATTTAACTATTTAAATTATCTTTTTAAACTATTTATTAATCTATTAATAGTTTATAATTAATAGTTTATAATTAATTCTATATACTTTTATAATTATCTACTAATATTTAGATATAAATAGCTTATCTTAATCTAAAATTATCTTATTTAGTAATCTAGTCTAGATAAAAACTTTTTATAATATAAATTTTATATATTATTTTACTATTATATTCTTTAATATTAGTTTAAGTATAATATATTTTATAAATTAATTAACTATTATTATTATATCAGTATAACAAATTCCTATTACTAGATTTTTAAACTATAGTAATCCTTAGATAAAATCAATAGTAATACTCTTCCATAGTTCTTTTAGTATTTCTAGTATTTATATTTTTTTAAAAGATTTATAATATAATGCTTTATTTTAGTTATATTTATTATAGTTTTAAATATAATTTTTAACTTTTTTTTTGAATATATAAGAAGAAGAATATTCTATTAATAAGTTTAATTGTTCTTTTAATTCTTTAATATCTATTTATTAGTAGATTATAGCATTGTTAGATGATTTCTATAGTTATATCTTGTAGTATTTTAATCTTTTTATTCTATATTATTAATCTATTCTTATTTTTTATTTAGTTAAGTTCTTTTTTTTTTTATATTTATTTATCTTATATAGTCTTTTATTATAATTTCTAATAAAATAGGTTATTATTAATAACCTTAATTATAGTTATAATTACTATAGTATAGTTATATTATATAACTTCTAATTCTTTTTAAAGAATATTTATTTTTAAAGGTTTAATTCTAATTATATAGTTAGGTCTTCTACTTAATATATTTATAATAATATTTTATTTTCTTAGGACATATTTAATTCAATAATTAAACTTAGCTAATTTCTTAATCTATTATATTTATTATTCTGATAATTTTTTTATTATAATAAAATATTTTAGATTATAATAATTGCTTTTTATAATTATTTTATATTTTACTCCTTAGAGATAATATTACTATTATTAGAATATTTAAACTATTATAAGTAATTCTTTATTATATATATTATAATTAACTTCTATTAATATAAATTTTTTTAAATAGAATATAACTATTTATATTTCTCTTTTATTATTTATCTATTTAAGGATAGCTCTTAAAGCATATTCTGATACGTCTATCTATAATATACTTTGTTTATCTAGATTATATAGCTATAGAATTAGTATATTCTTAATAAATTTTTTAATTCATTTAAAAGCCTATTACCTAACTATTATCTAGTTAAAAAGCTCATCTTTTTACGTTAACTCTGTTAGTAGTATTGTTATTTTAGCATAATTCTTAATATATTGTCAGATATAGCTAGTAACTCTAAAAAATAATTAAATATCGTAAATATTTGCTAGAGTTAGTTATTTTAAAATCAAATCTATCTTTTCTTTTAGTATTTTAAGTCTATTTGTTATATATATTATTCCTAAATAATTAATTTATATTATGTTGAATTTATATTTTTTAATCTTTAAAGTTAATCCTGCTTTTATAAATTCTATTATAACTAGTTATATATAGTTATTATATTCTTTAAGATTCTTTAAATATACTATAATATCATCGAAATAAATAATAATAAAGATATTAAAGTATTTTTATAGAATATATATTATAAATCTTATAAATTCTGCTAGTAGTCTTTTAAATTCTATAGATATAACTAGCTATTTATATAGTCCTAAGTCTATAAAGAATACTATTTTCTAAATATCACTTTTCTTTATTTGTAGATTATAATATCTTTATTTAATATTAAATATTATTATAATTTTTGCTTCTTACAAAAGATCTTGTTTTTATTCTTAGTATAGTGCTTTGTTTACATTATTTTTAGTAATATTATTTAGTTTTTAATAATTAATAACTATTTATAATAATCTATTATGTTTTAGTATAAACATTACTTATATAGAAGTCTTTACCTTAGATTCCCTAATATATCCAGCTACTAGAAATTTTTCTATAAACTCTTTAGTAGTCTATAATTTATTTTATAAAATTTATCGTTATTTTATTTAAGGAATCTAAGCTTCTTCTTTAAGTAGTATTTTTATTTTATATTTCTTCTTATATTTTAATAAATAATATTCTTTTTTTATAAATAATTTAATAAAATTATAGTATTTTTTTAATAATTTTTTAATAATTTCTTTTAGTTTTTTTTTATAAACCTTTTTTGGTTTTTTCTATATTTCTAATTATTAATCTATTTTATTAATTTTTTTAGCTAGCTCTATTTTTAGTAATTTTTCTTTTTGTATTTTTATTTTCTTTATTTATAATATTTTATTATTAATTATTATTATTTTACTTTTTTAGTTAATAATTAGATTATAATTCTATAATTAAGTTATTCTAAGAATTATATTAAAATCACTTTATTTAAACAGATTCAAATCCATCTTAATTTCTTCCTTAAATTCTCCTAACTTGATTATAATGTTCTATATTCATCGTAGAAATCCTTTAACCATTATTTATCTTTCAAAGTTTTGAACAGTCTGCTATTAATTTATCTAAATTATTAGTAGATTATGTTTTTTAATATAATTTTTATTAATAAAATTTAATAATGCTCTTAAGTTGAGTAGTAATTTTATTTTCTATCTATTAATTATTTTATAAATAATAATTACTATATCTCCTATTTATATATTTATAATAAAATAATATCTCTTTTAATATATATCAAAGTATTACTTTTATACTTTATTAAGAATTTTCTAATTTAAGTTATTATATATAGTATGTTTTTTATAAAATAGATATTCGCTTATAGTACATCAATCTAGGTTAAGATTATTATAAAATAGATATTAAATTTTACTAGCAAAATACTAACAGTTTTTTTATTTTTTAGAATAGTTATAAACTAGTAATCCTAATACTATAAAAATTATTAAAATTTAATTATTTATTTTTTTTTCTATAAAATATATAGAATATTTTAGTTTATAACATTATATCTAATATATATTTTTATAATATTATTCTCTATACTAAGAGTAATATATATAAAAGTAGTCTATTATATATCTAAATTTTAAGTAATATATCTTTATTCTTTTTATTAATAAAATATATTTAAACTTATTTATTATTATAGTGTTATGTTTTTTATATAGCTTATATTTATAATATATTTATTGTTAGTACTACTTATATTTAGTTATATAATATTTCTAGGTCTAAATAGAGTTTTCTTAATATAACACTTGTAGTATTATATAACTATATTATTTAGTTATAGAATTATTATATTTAATTTTTAAAAATTTTTTGTAAATTTTAAGATTTATTAAATTTATTTCTATCTTTTCTAGTGCTAGTTTTAAGAATTTTATAATGATTTTTTGTTGTAATTTTTATAATTAGTTAATATTATTGTAAATTTCTTTTTATAATTTAAATGTATTTATATATTTTTAAGATTTTTTTTTTATTTAAATTTTATTTTTATTATTACTAATCAATTTTCTGGTTATATTTTTTTAGAATTCTTTAATTCTTGATCTAGGTCTTTATGGTTAATATGGTCATCTTTTTTATTATTTTGAAATGTTAGGGTATGTTGGTCTTTACTTTTTAATAAAAGATTATCAATATACTGTCTAGTGGTTTGTCTATATTGATCTTCTTTATAAGACTTTTTAATTGGTCTTTTTCTCTTTTGACTATATTGTAAATAGAGGTGCGTTTTTTTTAATTTAGTGTTTTCTTTCTAGAGTAGTTCTTTTTCTAAATTCTGCTCAAGGTGTCTTTTAAGTTGTCTAAGGCTATTGTTTCTATATACTTAGAATACTTCTAATATTTTCTTTTTAAATTGTTTTTTTAATCTTAGTCTTTAGAAGTTCTTGACTTTATTAATCTGTTTTTTTTATTTATTGTTACTTTTACTTAGGGTGGTGATAATTTGATATATGGCCACAATTTATTGATGTATAGTGTTTACTTTTTAAGGGCTGACGTTATTGCTTTAGTTCTTCTGTTCTTAGTAACACTATTGTGAATAATATCTTTTTCATTTATACTTATAGTATACTTTGTCCTTTTTATATTATGTTATTTTTTTTTTATTAATTATAGTGTTTAGTTACATTCTAATATCTTTATTTTTATTATATTAAGGTTCTTATTGTTATATTATATTTGTTTAATAATATTTATTAGAGTATTGTCTACTTTTTTTTTTTATTTAATAATTAAATTATTAAAAGTTAATATGTAATACTATTTTTATTATTTTTTAAAAAGTTTTAAGTTTAGAATTTATTATAGTAATTATATCTTTAATATTTTTTTTAAATCTTTAATAAAATTAGTCTTAGTATTTTTAATTACTATATTTAAGATTATTAAATATTTATAGGTATTTAGAGATATATTTTTTTATAGATTAAACTTATTTAATATTCTATATTTTATAAATTATAATAAGTTTTTTATTAATAATTCTATAAAGTTATTTAAGCTTATTTTTAAAGTAATTATAACTATTAAATAATAAAATAGTTTCTAAATTAGCTTATCTTTATCTTTCTAATTAATTTTTAATATAAGATATAAACTATTATATTATATCTCTAATAAAGAAGCTAGAAATAGTTAAGATTTTATTAACTTTATTTCTAATATTTAAAATATTAATTAAGAAATAGATACTTATCTATATAAAGAATTAATTAAAAATTTCTAGTATATTTAAGAAGGATTTAATCTTTTTAATTTTAAGTTAAGATTTTTATAATTTAGAAGCTGTTTAGGCTTTAAATATTATAATCTGTTTTATTACTTACTATAGCTATTGCTAAATAATTATAATAGATTTAGAAGTATTATTAATAATTAAAATTATTATTAGAATATTTTCTACTATATTAGTTAAGATTAATTATTTATCTAGTTTTTACACTTTATATTATAAAAATATTTTATTATTAAATAGTTTAACAACTTATTATTAAGATATAAATTATAATAAATATTTTATTAACTAAAGTCGAATAGAGAATATAGTAAGATAATCTAAAAGTAAAGTAGAATACTATTATAGTAATAAACTATAAAGTATATTAAAAAATAATAGTAATATATTATTATAATATAAAAATAAAATACAATAGACTAAATATATAATAATAAAAGAGTATCTTTATATAGTTAATCCTTATACTTCATACCTTAGCGCAGATACCTTATATTCATGTAGAGTAGAGGACAGATGTCCCACGTCACTACTAGCTCTATAGCCACTATTTTATATCTAGCAACCTAAAACGCTGTCTTCAGGACCCTAATCCTAGGACCATAGTCACATATCATTAGTAAGTATATAAGCGTTCCACATATCACAATAACCAAGCCAATCTATACTTATTAATACGTTGTGTTCCCGTTACTTATGTAATAGCGTCCCACCATCACATTTATTGGCTGTGAGTTATCGATTCTTCTGACAGTATAATTCTTCTAATTTTTTATTATTATTATACTATTTAAAAGAAGATATATATAAAGTCTAAAATTTTAAGTTATTATAGTAAGTATATTTATTTTAGTTATTATAAGTGTCGCAATATAGCTTTATCCAATCTTATATAGAAGAAGCTTCTCTAAGCTTAAAATAAACTTAAAGATAATAATATAAAAGCCTATTACGAGGTTACAAAGCTTATAGCTTACCTCGACTGTATTCAAAAGTAAAAGAAACTCCTTTAAAAATACGCTAATAAATTTATTTAAACGGATATCAAAGATATAGAGGAGTTAGAGTATTTAGAAAAAAAAGAGAAACACAAACGCATTAAAGTAGAAAAGCAAAGATTAAAGACTAAATAATAAAAGATTAATAAATTAATTACTACTGCTAATCAAGATTTTTCTACATTTTCTAATACTAAACTTAATTATATATTCTTAAAGTTCTTTACTAGCAAAACGTTTAAATCTTTTCAAAGTAATTTAGATACCTAACTAATTCTTATAAATTATATTTAAATTTATAATCTTTTTAGTTAACTAAATAAAAGATTTTTTTATTTACTAACTTTTTTTTTAGAATTTTTTTAACTTTATATTTATTTTTACTTATTTTATTATTACTATTTTCTAGATTTTTAATTAATTTTAATAATAAAATATAAAATACTAAATATATTTTTATTTTTATAAATAGTTAAAATTTATAATTATTATTAGTAAATTTTTCTTAAATTCTAAAAAATTTATATTTAATTATATTAAGTTTATTGCTTAGTCTTTTTATAGAAATATTAAATTTTTTTTATTTAATAGTTTATTATAATAAATAAATTCTTTCTCTTTTTTTAAAAATTAATATATTCTTATACTTTTTATTATAATAAGTTTTTATTTAGTTTTTTATCTATTTAATATCTTTTAAAATTATTTAATAGAATATCTATAACTTCTTAGCTTATATTATTACTATTTCTAATAATCCTTCTTGTAGTATTTTAAACTATATTATTTTTAGATATCGCTTAAAATTTATAAAATATAGAATTTATTTTATAGTAATATTTTTAGTGTTATTTATTATATATTGTGTTATTAGTAATAATTCTATCTAATTATTTTATTCCTAGTCTAGATAATATTAAAAGTATTGTTTAATTATTTAAATTATTTTTTTAAACTATTTATTAGTCTACTGATGGTTTATAATTAATAATTTATAATTAATTCTATATGCTTTTATAATTATCTACTAATATTTAGATATAAATAGCTTATCTTAGTTTAAAATTATTTTATTTAGTAATCTAGTTTAGATAAAAACTTTTTATAATATAAATTTTATGTATTATTTTATTATTATATCTTTTAGTATTAGTTTAAAGATAATATATTTTATAAGTTAATTAACTATTATAATAATATCGATATAATAAATTCTTATTACTAGATCTTTAAACTGTGGTAGTTCTTAAATAAAATCAATAGTAATATTTTTCTATAGTTCTTTTGATATCTCTAGTATTTATATTTTTTTAAAGGGTTTATAGTATAGTGCTTTATTTCGATTATATTTATTATAGTTTTAGATATAATTTTTAACCCTCTTTTAAATATATAGAAAGAAGAATATTTTATTAATAAGTTTGATTATTCTTTTAATTCCCTGATATCTATTTATTGGTAGATTATAGCACTGTTAGATGACTTTTATAGTTATATTTTATAGTATTCTAATTTTTCTATTCTATATTATTAACCTATTCTTGCTTTTATTTGGTTAAGTTTTTTTTCTTTTTATATTTATTTATTTTGTGTAGTCTCTTATTATAGTTTTTAATAAAATAGATTATTATTAATAATCTTGATTATAGTTGTAATTATAGCAGTATAGTTATATTATATAACTTCTAATTCTTTTTATAGAATATTTATTTTTAGAGGTTTAATTCTAATTATATAGTTAGGTCTTCTATTTAATATATTTATAATAGTATTTTATTTTCCTAGAATATGTTTAATTTGATAATTAAATTTAGCTAATTTTTTAACCTATTATATTTGTTATCTTGATAATTCTTTTATTATAATAAAATATTTTAGATTATAATAATTATTTTTTATAATTACTTCATGTTTTGCTTTTTAGAGATAATATTATTATTATTAAAATACTTAAACTATTATAAGTAATTCTCTATTATATATATTATAGTTAATTTCTATTAATATAAATTTTCTTAAATAGAATATAACTGTTTATATTTCTTCTTTATTATTTATTTATTTGAGGATAGCTTTTAGAGTGTATTTTAATATGTTTATCTATAATATACTTTGCTTACTTAGATTATATAGCTATAGAATTAGTGCATTCTTAATGAGTTCTTTAATTTATTCAAAAGTCTATTATTTAATTATTATCTAACTGAAAGGCTTATCTTTTTGTGTTAGCTTTATTAGTGGTATTATTATTTTAATATAATTTTTTATATATTATTGGATATAGCTAATAACTTTAAGAAATAATTGAATATTATAAATATTTGTTAGAATTAGCTATTTTAGAATTAAATCTATTTTTTTTTTTAATATTTTAAGTCTATTTATTATATATATTATTCTTAAATAATTAATTTATATTATATTGAATTTACACTTCTTAATCTTTAAAGTTAATTTTGCTTTTATAAATTCTGTTATAATTAGTTATATATAGTTATTATATTCTTTAAGATTCTTTAAATATACTATAATATTATTAAAATAAATAGTAATAAAGATATTAAAGTATTTTTATAAGATATATATTATAAATCTTATAAATTCTACTAATAGCCTTTTAAATCTTATAGATATAACTAGCTATTTATACAGTTCTAAGTCTATAAAAAATATTATTTTCTAGATATCACTTTCTTTTATTTGTAGATTATAATATCTCTATTTAATATTAAATATTATTATAATTTTTATTTTTTATAAAAGGTCTTGTTTCTATTCTTAATATAATATTTTATTTATATTATTTTTAATAATGTTATTTAGTTTTTAATAATTAATAACTATTTGTAGCAACCTATCATGTTTTAGTATAAATATTGCTTATATAGAGACCTTTACCTTAGATTCTTTAATATATCTAGCTACTAAGAATTTTTTTATAAACTCTCTAATAGTCTATAATTTATTTTATAAAATCTGTTATTATTTTATCTAAAGAATCTAAGCTCTTTTTTTAAATAATATTTCTATTTTATACTTTTTCTTATATCTTAATAAATAATATTTTTTTTTTATAAATAATTTAATAAAGTTATAGTATTTTTTTAATAACTTTTTAATAATTTCTTTTAGTTCTTTCTTGTAAACTTCTTTTAATTTTATTTATATTTTAAACTATTAACTTATTTTATTAATTTTCTTAGCTAGCTCTACTTTTAGCAGCTTTTCTTCTTATATCTCTATCTTCTTTATTTATAATATTTTATTATTAATCATTATTATTTCATTTTTCTAGTTAATAATCAGGTTATAATTCTATAATTAAGTTATTTTAAAAATTATATTAAAATTATTTTATTTAAATAGATTTAAATTCATTTTAATTTTTTCTTTAAAATTTCTTGACTTAATTATAATGTTTTATATTTATTATAAAAATCTTTTAACTATTATTTATCCTTTAAAGTTCTAAATAATTTATTATTAATTTATCTAAGTTATTAGTAAATTATATTTCTTAATATATCTTTTATTAATAAAATTTAATAATATTTTTAAATTAAGTAATAACTTTACTTTTTATTTATTAATTATTCTATAA